>CM046808.1:3033316-3255712 GCA_025617405.1 Perca schrenkii
AACGGAGTCACTTCCTATCTGGCACTGGAAAAGACAAGTTATTTCATAAAAAACAAGATCGATAGGTTTTGGAGTATTTGGAGAGTTTTTTATAATTTCCCTGACAATGAAAGTATACAAAGTGATGGAGGGAGTGTCGTACCGATTTGATTGTGACTGTGGCTGTATCTCCCCTTTTATATATATACCCTTTTTATTTTTATTTTTAATATACAGTACAGGCCAAAAGTTTGGACATACCTTCTTATTCAATGTGTTTCTTTATTTTCATGACTATTTACATTGTAGATTCTCACTGAAGGCATCAAAACTATGAATGAACACATATGGAATTATGTACTTAACAAAAAAGTGTGAAATAACTGAAAACATGTCTTATATTTTAGATTCTTCAAAGTAGCCACCCTTTGCTTTTTTTGATAACTCTGCAAACCCTTGGTGTTCTCTCAATGAGCTTCATGAGGTAGTCACCTGAAATGGTTTTCACTTCACAGGTGTGCTTTGTCAGGGTTAATTAGTGGAAGTTTTCCCTTATTAATAAAAAAGCAAAGGGTGGCTACTTTGAAGAATCTAAAATATAAGACATGTTTTCAGTTATTTCACACTTTTTTGTTAAGTACATAAGTCCATATGTGTTCATTCATAGTTTTGATGCCTTCAGTGAGAATCTACGATGTAAATAGTCATGAAAATAAAAAGGAAACGCATTGAATGAGAAGGCGTGTCCAAACTTTTGGCCTGTACTGTATGTATATAATTTTTATATATATATATATATATATATATATATATATTATATATATATATATATATATATATATATATATATATATATATATATATATATATATATATATATATATATATATATATATATATATATTAGGGCTGTCAATCGATTAAAAAAAATTAACTAATTAATTGCACAATTTGCTGTAGTTAATCGCGATTAATCACATTTTTAAATTGCGACTGAAGCTTGTAGTAATGGATATTTAAACTTTGCAAATATGAAGAGAAAACAAACAAGGAAAGGTTCTGCTAAGTTCAGAATGTTTAATATCTTTCAGAACAACAGCAGCAACAATTTGGCTTATTTAGTCCTGCTGAAGGCTGCTGAAACGGCTAGAAACTGTCCGACTTGAGAGCAGATTTTTGTCACCACCCCCAATATTAGCCACATACCTAATATACCATATTCTGAATAAATATATAAATATGTATCTATATATATATATATATATATATATATATATATATATATATATAATATAAATTACAATCTAGGCAGTACTTAATATCATAAATATTATAATATACATAGAGTTTAATCTGAATGACTAAGCAAAGCACATATATCTAAACACAGAAATGCACATCAATATCAATATCAATATCAATGTTACACATTAAACCAGTAACCCAAAACCACAAAGGTGTATGTTGGCCTAAAGTGAAAACATTGAGTGTAGTTTTAGATAGCGACGCTGTGCACAGCAATCCATTACCAATGTAAAGCGATTGACTACATTTCCCATCCAGCACCGCAACCAGGAAGTAGCTTGTGTGACAGTGAGACGCACCAATTTCAAACATTTACTGGAATATAGCCACGGATATTATCGAGTCGACAGCGTTAAACATCAGACTGCAAATAGGGTTTTATCAGCGTGACCAACGTAACAGTTATCAAGCAAACAAATCGCGCACGTACATATCGGCAGCACAGACGAAGAAACTTAAACCGCAGCTCAATGTAGCGAAACAGCAGCTTACCGGTGGCGCATCTCTCCTGACGAGACAACATGTTGGAACTAGTACTCAGTCCCGTTTATAGCCCGTGCTCATTCATTTCTGGATTCTAACACATCATCTTTTTTCTCTTTTGGGATCTTACTGGTCCATGTTTCAACTCTTGACTGGCCCGTAGGCCTACTTCAATCAGGTAGGCTAAGTCCCTCCTAGAGTAGCGCCGCCTGCTCTTATGGAGACGTATTACGCATCTCAGCCGCCACATGAAGTAAACAAACACAGCTGCGTTAATTTCGTTAATTTTTTTTAACGAGTTAAATATTAAAAAACTAACGCAAAAATTAACGCGTTAATTTTGACAGCCCTAATATATATATATTTTTTTTAATTTTTTTTATTTTATTATTATTATTATTTTTTTTGTATAGATCTGTTCATACTGTAGTTTTATTCATACTGTGTAAATCCTTGCTTATTTGCATATATCATTTTTGTATTCTAATGATGGTAACATAACTTAACATAACTTCTGGGTTTCTTTAGATGTGGGGAGGGGGGATGGATGTGCTATGTACGACTGTTCTGTTCGTGCATACCATCTGTTTGTGTTTCTTTTCTTTTTTGTTGTACTTGCCTTTGTTGTAAAGGAAACTAAACCCCAATAAATACATACAAAAAAATAAAAAAGACTGTTATGGAGTGCATGTAATATGTGACTGTACCTTCTCTGGGAATGTTGACTGCTGCATAGGGGAAGTGCCCATCGTTGTGGAGCTTCACAATCCAGCATACAGTAGATTTACAGAGGCCCACTATCTCCACTGCAGAACCATCCCTGGATCACACGCACACACACACACACACACACACACACACACACACACACACGCACGCACACACGGATACAAAGAGTTGAGAGGTGCAAGCTAGAAGTAACAAGGCTGAAAAAGTTGTAACTAAGTAAAAATATAGAGCTGTGTGGGTTGTTCCTCTACCGGCCATCTTACTGATATCATGAACCTAACATGCAAGTTGTAAGTTTTACTCATTGTACCGATGCTGCGTGCATGAATAATGATGGATGTTTGCTAAACAAACAAAGATGGAGGAACTGTACCTGGGTGTAGCAGGTATTCCCTTGTTGTGCGCCTTCTCACTCTCACCCATCTTGTTCATCCAAGTTCCACAGTTGAAGCGATTTCCTCCGTAGGTGAAGCCAGTGGTCTGGTCCACTCCGGCCTCTACGTTAAATCCTGGTGGTGCAAAGGTTTACTTATATAAAGGAAATGACTATTCTCCTGTTTACTTAAAAAACTGTTCATGAAAGAAATGCCGTGTTAGGAGATTGGTGGGTGGGGTGGGGGGTGGATGGGTCAAACAACACAGGACTTTGACCCAGTAGACCGGGGTTTGTGTCTGGTTTCTGTACCGCATGTCACTTAAACGTACAATCTGTTACCCCACCCACCATCTTTTCCTAAACCTAACTGTCAGTCAGTACGCCCTGACCAAGAGGCACTAAAGGAGACTTTTAGCGTGAATAACAAACGCCAAAAGCTTCCTTATTTTACATAATGGGAGAGTGAGAATTTGTTGATAGCACCATCCTGGAAGTTAGCTGGCATTATGAGTCTGGTGCGCATGTTCTGCCCATAGAGCATAGAGCACCATAGAACAAATATGTGGAACATATCTGTGTATGCAGACTCTGCAGATTGTATTATGTATGGAAAGAAGTGTGTCCGCTGACTGTGCCAATACCCAGGTTCCTGGAAGAAGCCTGGTGTGACCTGAGTTAGCTAGATCTTCTTTTTGTAAGAATCAGTAAGCAGTATTGTTGAGTGCTTGGAAATACCTTCATCATTCATATTGCTGTCCAACTGTGGCCCAGCGTTGGACTCTCTGAACGAGATACCCTGCATGTGACTCTGCATGGCCTCCTGGATCACATCATACAGCGGCTGATCCTGAAGAAAAAACACACAGTTCAAATTCACTGTGTAATATGATTATTACAAAAAACAAATCTGATCCAAAGGACTTACAATACTGCGAAGGGATTTTATTTAGTATTTATGTTTGTTTTGAATATAATGGCAACTGAACATTTCTTTATGGTAGTTCATACCTTTAAAGTCTACTTTTATAATGAGAGCAGACAGCTGTCTGTGAGCCTGTACGGAGATGTGAATAACATGATTCCTCTGTGTGCCATGTCAACATCATATCTCGAATTTGATCAATAACAGTATAAGGTTATAACTGCAATCTTCATGTCCACATGTCATGGTCTGGCTGTGTTTCTCTCATATCCCTTTTGTTTCCTCTTGTTTGCCTCCCTGCTGTTTCTGTCTGTCATTGTTTGTCATGTTCTGTCTAGTCTGTGTGTGTTTCGGGGCGGGACTTTCAAGCTCCACTCGCTCCCCTCACCTGATCCCCGGCATTGTCTCACACCTGAACCTCATCCCACAATCAACCTAGCCTGGAAATCCACACCCAAATCTGAAAGATTAAGGGCGTTTCTCAATACCAAGAATGCAAACTACGGACTTGTGTTCTTGGGGAGAATGTTCTTGCTGGTTGTTCTTGGAAGAATTAACTCGCAAGTTCACAAGCACAGAAAATGCTGTTAACAGTTTGAGACGATGCGTTCTTCCTGTTATTGCTCAACACCCCCAGCACAGAGGCTACCTGCAAGGCTCCAAAATACCAGCTAGAAATAAAAACCACAACAATATAACCACTTTGTATTAAAACAATCTCCGGACAAGAAAACCTCATAATGCTACAACTATTGCAATAATATTGAAAAATAAAGCTAATTGAGCTTTAATTTTATTGTTTATGGTTTAGCTCAAACACCCCTTACTTATTCAAAAGAGTGGAATGCGATCCCTACTATTATTAGCATATAAGTTTAAGTAAGTTTAAATTAAACAAATAAATAGGCATATGCACTGGTGTGTCCTATGTGTTCCTATTAGTGTTATGTGGAATTATCATTTCTATATTATTGTAGTGCACTGTATATGCCCAGGGAGATGGAAATTAGAAATTCAAATTATAAAGGTTGGTGTCTCCCCTTTAGTCTACATGTCATAGCAGGTTACCACTTTATGTACAACTGTTCATTTATCATAAAGACTGAAACTCAACTTCTAATAAATCAGAAAACAAATACACCGAAAAGAAACGCGTGTATCTCATAGACTAATAATATACAGTCTATCTGGTATAGGTATCTCTCCTGTGTGTGTGTGTGTGTGTGTGTGTGTGTGTGTGTGTGTGTGTGTGTGTGTGTGTGTGTGTGTGTGTGTGTGTGTGTGTGTGCGTGTGTGTGTGTGCGTGTGTGTGTGTGTGTGCTTGTTGAGTTTAACTCCGAAAAGACAGTTAACCACATGTGTTGTGATATTTACACAAACGATCCAAAACGGCGAAATAAAAGCCTCTTATTTACGGGACCGGTCTAAAAGACCTCCGGGGTCTTACAGCGGGATCTTCGAGTGTGAGTGTCCGAGCGCCAAGCAAGTGGCCCCGGCAGGCGCAAGCTGGCGGCCGCGTCATTTTATGGAGCTCCGAAAACTCCGAAAACTTTGGAGCAAATTGTCAATTCGGCAAAGATTTACGCAAGACTGCCTATATTCGAAATATAAACCTTTCATTTCTCGCCTAAAATGTTCTCAGAAGTGAATTTAGTGATGAATAAGATGGTGAAAATTGTTAAAATTGTCCCGTTTTTGGGCTGTCTATGTACTGGAAATCCAACCATCATTGAATGCCGAAATGAATGCTGGGATACAGGTGCTGCGAAGTTCATACAAGTTACCAACCGATGTATCCTCGGTAAATGGGCGTGTCAAGAATACATCCGGGAATTTTAACTGTTCTTGGTGAAATGCAAACTTGTGCATTGGGACAGTACTTTGGCAACACGAGATGACGTTTCACAGGGACACAAGAACACAAGTCAATAGAAGAACACATATTGGGAAACGCCCTAAGGGTCTGGCAATGAGTAATGAAAATGGCCCAACTCGAGGGGCGGCACCAAGCATGAATTTGAAAATCTCACTGCACGCAATTGGATAACACTATGAACAATCACAACAATACAAGGGGTGACGTACCCAGAGCCCCATACGTTTAGCTACCAGCGGAGTTAACTGGAAGATTAAAGTCTTAACTACCAGCGGAGCTAACTGGTAGATTAAACTCTTGTGGCTCAGTGGTAGAGTGGTCGCCTGCCAATCGGAAGGTTGGTGGTTCAATCCCTGGCCCTGCAGTCCCATGCCGAAGGGCAAGACACTGAACCCCGAGTTGCCCCCAATGCTATGTAAAGCGTTTTGAGTAATCATTAAAACTAGAAAAGCGCTATATAAATACAGTCCATTTACATTCTGTTCCTCTTTCAGATAAAAAGCCAAGTCTAACTCGTTCACTGTAACGGCCAAAGCCGTTTCAAACAACTGGTGTTCATCCGTAGCCATCTTGCAATGTTTACTAATGACTTTGATGTTGCAGCGCTGTCGTCATCTGTTTAGCTCGCCTCTGTCGCGCCTATATCAGATACACCGATGTGATTGGTGCAGCTCGGCTACAAGGGCATAGTTAATGAGCATCATTACTGAATGCCAGAGCGACTCGCTGAATTCAAATTGTGCTCTCGCGAGAACTCTGAATTTCCAGGGTACGATCAAACTGCTCTGTGATAAACTCCAGCTCCGCAACCAATCTTCGCCAGTTCGTCCATTCACCTCTGTGGTAAACTACGCTACGGCTCGATTCAGTGAGATAAGTTTTGCCAGCAACTTTCGATCGGTGGTCTAAGTGTTTTATGTGTCTTTTCCTAGCTTGATCTCCGCCCTCGTGAGAATGCTGCCATTCTGATGAGATGCTAATATATTAAAAAAGGTAATTTTAGTGCTTAGGCTCGTATGGATTTGATCAGCAGTGGCTCTCGCTCACGTCGAGAACCAATTAGAATAAAGCACACAGTCCTACCCAGGCTTCAGTAGGCTGAGGCCCAGACACGTCGGTGGGGTACATCCTTCGGACAGGACACTTGAGGATGGAGACACCGTTTGGTACTAGTGTGCAGTACTCCTGGATAGACTGCAGCCACCACCACACAGCATCCCTGCAGTTGTAGCGCACACTGCTGCCCTGGCCCAGCAGGCTGGGGATCAGGCCGTGATGCAGTGTGCCCGCAAAGGCCAGGATGATGTTCCTGTGACAATCAGGACAATGGTTTAATAATCTGTATTTTCTTGATGAGTTCTGAGTTTTGAGTTTTAATGTATGCATCTATTGTTGAGTTGTTTGAGTTTTTAAGGCCCATCCAGGGATGGGCATTACAAATTAGTTTAGGCCATAAATAGTCTTTGCCAGACCCTCCTCCACAGCGATGCAGAGGAAGGTCTGGCTAGTCCACACAGCATTCCGGGATGGGAGAAAAACGTGCTCTGGTTTATTGGCATTTCTTTAAACAATCACAATCGTCTTGGGCGGCGCTAAGCGTCGTATGAAGCAACGGTCACTCTGCAAAATAGCCTCTGGAAGGAACTTGTTTTGGTGGAACACGTTCAAAAGTTGTTTTAGATTGTTTAGATTTTGCAAAAAACTTGTCCCTATACAAATAAACATTAAATAAATAATGTTGCACTGACCGCTGCAAGAAATCATTCCTACCACAGGCAATAAAACCTTTTAACACTTCATCACTGAGTGTTACATAAGACTCATATACAGTATCTCACAAAAGTGAGTACATCCTTCACATTTTAGTAAATATTTCATTATATATTTTAATGGGACAACACTGGACAACAAGAAATTGCACTTTGCTACAATGTAAAGTATTAAGTGTACAGCTTGTATAACAGTGTAAATGTGCTGTCCCCTCAACATAACTTGCAGCTATTAATGTCTAAACCGCTGGCAACAAAAGTGAGTACACCCATATCTTAAAGTCCCATAGAGGCAGGCAGATTTTTATCTTTAAAGGCCAGTTATTTCATGGACCCAGGATACTATGCATCCTGATAATGTTCCCTTGGCCTTTGGAATTAAAATAGCCCCACATCATCACACCCTTCACTATACCTAGAGATTGGCCTGGTTTTATGGCTATTTTAATTCCAAAGGCCAAGGGAACATTATCAGGATGCATAGTATCCTGAATCCATGAAATAACTGGCCTTTAAAAATAAACATCTGCCTGCCTCTATGGGAATTTAACATAGGGGTGTACTGACTTTTGTTGCCAGCGGTTCAGACATTAATGGCTGTATGTTGAGTTATTTTGAGGGGACAGCACATTTACACTGTTATACAAGCTGTACACTTAATACTTTACATTGCAGCAAAGTGTAATTTCTTCAGTGTTGTCCCATTAAAAGATATAATGAACTATGTTGTTACTGTACATCACAATACTGCACTAAGTGCACTGGTTTGTTGATATCTGCTAGTGACCTTTTATCAACGGTTCTTACAACACACAATATTGTATGTGTTTAGGCAAAGTCCATTTTAGTATGAATAGCATATGAAAGGGGCAATGCTAAATTGAAATGGCTTTTTAAAAAATCCAGTGGAAAAAAGCGGACTTGTTGCAGTTTTGCAATTTTAGAGGGTTATTTACAAAGACACTGACTCATGTAAATGAGATCAGCTCCTTTGGCAGGTCACCCAGGGCTCATTGGCTTCTAAATAGCAACAACAGACTATTATTATATTTTCCAGTCTACCGTGGGAAACAAAGCTCCAAAGAGTCAGAGAAAAGAGCAGGCAGACAGGTTTCAGATATCTGCAGAGCACCGGAACATAAACACCGAGACATTTAGACTAGAGCTATCCCCTTTGTGATCAGATAACACAGGACAGGAGTTAAAAACAGGGCCTCAGATGACATGTTGTGGATACTCCAGTATTGATACTTTGCAATCAGGTGATGTAAAGTTCAACAAAAAAATTCACATCTGTAGTTATACAATTTTTATCACTAAGCCACTAGACTCTTTGGAAGTCAATAGATAATAATACAGTCAATAATACAGTCTGGTCATGTGAGAGCAGGTTGACCAACAGAATTAAACAATTCCTCTAAAATGCCACCTAATTACGTAAAAGATAATAAAAAAAAAACATTACATGAATAAAGACATTTGCACCATAACTTGATGCAGAAAATGCCCAAATTGTTACAGAAAATTTCACCACAAGCAGGAAATTAAGTGGTTGACGCTCAAGATTTGCTGGGCTTTACCCCAAGAACCTCCATTTAGAATTTGTTCAATGATGAAGCAAACAGACTCGCAAGATAGGTGGAGTTCTCAAAGTCCTAAAGGTCTCGAAGCCCTAAATGTCTTGAAGTCCTAAAGGCCTTCGAAGCCGAAGCCCTAAAGGCCTCGAAGACCTAGAGGCCTCGAAGACCTAGAGGCCTCGAAGACCTAGAGGTCTCGAAGCCCATATTCTCCCCTCTGGTGGAGCTGTGTGGTGGACTCACCGAGCCTCCAGGTGTCTGCCAGTCAGCAACAGCAGGCCTCTCAGGGAAATGAAGGTGTCACGGCCCCAACAACGTAACACCCCAGTACAAAAGTGAGGTAGACCTGAAGGAAAGACAAACAACCATTACCTGAGGGCAAAAGACGGTGTGGGTACAATCAAAGAAATATCTGTGTATTAACATGACTATATTTTAACAAGCATTGTCCGTAGAACGTGATTTACAGTTTTTGCATCATTTGTGCTCCGACAACTTTTGTCAGCCACGGTGGTTGGTTTTAGGAGAGTAAAGAAGTTACGGTTGTCAAAAGTTTTTGCCGCTTTTTTTAGACATTTTTTTAATGACATTTTTGTCTGGGTTTTTTTAAAACTTTTTGAAGCTTTTCCCCGTGTTTTTGTTGCTTTTTTCGACGGTTGTCGCTTTTTTTGGCATTACAGCATTGGCTTTGTATTTGAATAACAGAAATTTATATTTACTGTAGCCACAACACAAAGTTGAAGAACTTTTTCTGTTATTTTACGGACTTATTTCTTAGAGTGTATTTATGGCCTATGTAATACTATTTATTTTATAAACCAAACGTTAAATAGAACCTACATGCTGTGCCTTGCAAAGTTTATATCAATACTGTTAAAAGATAATGCTGGTGTATGTTTCTTATGTGTAAGTCCGTCTCTTAATTCTTTCTGACTTCTCCACTCTGTCTACTGAAGACTTAAATCAAGATCATCATTTAAGAACGGCTTACAAAATACATGGTTTAATTTGTATAGTAAAACACTCAGTGATATTCTAAAATGGCTGACATTTCTAGCAAATGGGACTCAAAGAGGAGAAAATGATGCATTTGTTGGGGATTATTAGCATTGGCTGTAGCAGTTATCCACATTTGGTGCTGTAGTGAGTATTTGTGGCAGCAGGACGGTGTGTGTGGGATTGAGTCTAAACTAAACTACAGAGTGTGTTCATGGTAATGAATGAACATGTCACTCAGGTAAAGGTGTGGCATTTAACAACAACAATGGAGCAATAAGGTACAGAGGAATAAGATATGGCAGGCTTTTGATACACACAATACCTGTTAGAGGACATAGCATACTATACAAAACTAAAGCATATCACCAGACTAATGTGTTCCATTCACCTCGGAACTCAGAAGCCATACCTGGGAATGACGTCACACCCAAGTTGAATGCGATCCATTTACAAGTCAGATTTTTCATTGTGGGGTTAGCTCTAACAAGGTTAGCCATCATTAGCAATACCAGTTATCCATTACGCAGTTTTTTGTGCATACAAACAGCGTAACAATATGTCCACTGATAGAAGTTGGACAGGACTGTGTGTACAACTGATTTAGTGAGACACAAATAAGACAGAAGTGCTAATAACTGTAGGTTACTACAGCTTTCACTACTGTTGATGCACAGGGGGCGTGTTTCCGACTTTGACCTCGGAAAGTCCATTTTCCGAGTGCAAATAGACCACTCTAGAATCCTATAAAGGGGTGATAGAATGCAAAACCGATTTTACCCTGTCATAGTTGAATGATGACAGTTTGGTGAGTAAATAGGACATACATAGAACCTCAAATCCCATTGACACCTCTTTCCTCTGCAAATCTCCCAATTTGAAACTGCTGCTGAAAACGGGCGAATCTCAACAAAGCTAAAAGTTGAGGTCAACTTCTCAACTCCTCCTCATCTGGCTTTAGTCTCTAGCCTTTGTCACGCCCCAACATTTACATTATGGAGTTATATTCCTATCTTTATTCAAGAGCGCATTCTTTCAATTTGAGAGCATTTCTCACTGATATTACGTTCAGATTTTGTAATAATTTCCCTCAAAACCTTGCTCTCACACTCAAATGGTCATGCTCGCGCTTGGATTTGCTCTGCTTGTGCTCAAACTTTGTGCTCGGATTCAGATATGTTGTTCTGTGGACAGATTTTCTTCTCTCAGCTTTGAACCTTCTCCTCGCACTCAGCCTGATTCTGCACGCTTGCAAATCTGCTGCTCTCGGATCTCTCTGCGCGCTTGGATTTTTCTGTGTTACAACACTATCAAAATTCCACAACCAATAGAATGCCAGCTGTAGTGTTGACCAATTAAATGATCCCTGCTCCGTTGAGGGTGCGTTCGTTTTATGTGAGAACATCCGTTGCGGCTGTAACCCAAGTTTATTTAACCCCGCCGTCCATCGCTTTATTATTAGTATATGTCAATAATGTGCACAGAATGGTCGACGGTCTTTCACCTGCACCCATCAGGAAACGGGAGAAAGCTTTGAAGTGGGACATATCAAGTTACGTAGCTACACAACTACGAGGGTGAGTAACATAAATTTAGCACATAGCATATGGAGCTAGCCTAGCTAAACAAATAGCTTTTCTTTATAGCAGTAGTTTAGCTAGCTAGATAGATTGAACGACATACTGTATGACGGACAGTATGTGTGTATTTACAACTGGTATTTAATGACCCCTCTTTGTAATTTGTCCTCGTTTGGTTAACCATGTTCCTGGGGATTTGGCTAATTTCAGACATGTTAGAGGCAATTGTAAAACCTAAACTGTAATTTAACTGAAAAACAAAAGAAACTGGATTGTTTGTATCAGTTTTTACATCACTGTTGCATGTTTTTCATATGTTCTAAATTCTTAGAACATTACATATATATATATATATATATATATATATATATATATATATATATATATATATATATATATATATATATATATTGTAAGTACAATTCCACTCCTATAATAAAACACTATTTAAAATAGCAGTTATTTATTTTTACCCTTATGAAATCAATTCAAAGCTAATTGAACAGAAAAAAAACAAGTATTTTGTTTCAGTTTCCCTTCTTCCAGGTGGGGCTGAAGTACCCCTGTTGAGCTGCACCGTGTGCATGGACCAGTGTTGTACAGCCACACTACTGTGTTGTTCCAGTCAGTACATTACTCCAAACGCAAAATCCCATTGGTTCCCCCTGTACTCACCTGTGTGCTGTGCAGAGGGCAGGCAGTAGTGGCACAAACCAAGTACGTTGGCAAGTCTGATAATAGTTTAATTGTAAAATCATGTTACATACACCCAGGAGAGACAATTACTGTGATGTCCACAAATCCAAAGCAGAGAAGAGAAGGTAAGGTAAGATAGTAATGATGTTAAAGAAAGCTATGTACACCTAATATCTTATGTGTTGATGTCTATGAATTTGTCTTAAATAGGAGCACACTATACAAAGACAACAGTGGAGAGTTGCTGGATCTGTCTGTCCTCAAAGTGCCAGAGATCTATAAGGACTTCACCCGTTTCTGCACCATCACCTCCATAATCCAAGTGATAAAAGAGAGAACAAACTATTGTGTTCTCTGCTTACATGAATAGGTGCCTGTAATGTCTGCCCACATAAACAATCAATTAATAAATGTTAAGTATCACTGATATTTCTTAAATCAATGTGGTTTTTCAGAGCAATAAGACTATTAAAGCCATGTTCATACTTGCAACAAATTAAAACCCTTATCAAGGCAAATAGGTTTTTCATTTTCTGTAATCTAAATCTAAAAACAGTATAATTAAATTTACCAGAGTGGACACTTGCAGGTTGTTAAACAGCTTTAATTTACCTTGTCAAAACAATAAGTAATTCATAACCAACTGCACAATATTTGACACAAAACCTAAAAAGTGTATGGTTCATATTCCTGTGAAGCAGTACACTTTGCCTGTAGGATTTACTGTAGCAGGAACATTGATATTGGCAAACTGATGACCCAGGTACAGGTGAGTTTGTGAGCAGGGTTATGATATGAACTAAAATAAAGATAAGATAAGCCTAGTGTTCACAAGAGGGATAATTCAGGTATTGCAACACAAGTTATAGAATAATTGAATTAAATAGGAGGTATATACAACTAGTAGAAAATAAATTAACTAAACAAGAGCAATTAAGGCAAAGTTATGAGGTAGTAGCAAGCTAAAGTGATGTATAATCAATAGCAGTGAGTCACATCAACAGTGTACACCAGAATAATATATACTGTGATTAAGTAATGATACTTAGTGTTGTCTGTAGACTAATATAACAAAACAAAAAAAAAATATAGTGTACGATGCAGTATGGAGAACAACCGAGTCCCATATGACCCCAAGAGACTTTAATTGCAGCTGTTGATGATGTTGCAGATGGTTGTAGTCTGTAGCCAGTCATACAGTAGGTAGATCTGGAGCAGCAGGGTGACTTCTAGCTTTCATGGGCTGGTGATAAGACTCTGCTGCTATGATGCAGCATTGGTTGAGCCCTTCATTCTCAACTGGAAGAAAAGAAAAGAAAACAAAATGCTTGTTTTTTCTGTTCAGTTTGCTTTGTATTCATTAAAAAAACTGCTATTTAAGGAGCAAATTATTCTAGATCTGTTTTTATTATAGTAATAACATTGTACTTAACATTACGTTTTATACAGACTGATATGAATCCATCATTTTCAAACTAATGTTATAAGAAGAAATGAAGACTAAATTCTGATGAACAACACACAACAGTGATGCAAAAACGAACACAAACAATCCAGTTTCTGGTGTTCTTTTAGATATATTACAGTTTAGGTTTTACTATTGGCTCTAATATGAAATTAGCAAAATCCCCAGGAACAAGGTTAACCAAACGAGGAAAAATACACATACTGTCCGTCATATGTTGTTCAATCTAGCTAAACTATAAAGAAAATCTATTTGTTTACGGACATCAAGCTAGGCTGTATGCTAGCATGTCTGAAATTAGCCAAATCCCCAGGAACATGGTTAACCAAACGAGGACAAATTACAAAGTGGGGTCATTAAATACCAGTAAATAAACACATACTGTCAGTCATACAGTATGTCGTTCAATCTATCTAGCTAGCTAAACTACTGCTATAAAGAAAAGCTATTTGTTTAGCTAGGCTAGCTCCATATGCTATGTGCTAAATTTATGTTACTCACCCTCATAGTTGTGTAGCTACGTAACTTGATATGTCCCACTTCAAAGCTTTCTCCCGTTTCCTGATGGGTGCAGGTGAAAGACCGTCGACCATTCTGTGCACATTATTGACATATACTAATAATAAAGCGATGGACGGCGGGGTTAAATAAACTTGGGTTACAGACCCATGGTTACAGAGGAGCCGGCCGCAACGGATGTTCTCACATAAAACGAACGCACCCTCAACGGAGCAGGGATCATTTAATTGGTCAACACTACAGCTGGCATTCTATTGGTTGTGGAATTTTGATAGTGTTGTAACACAGAAAAATCCAAGCGCGCAGAGAGAGATCCGAGAGCAGCATATTTGCAAGCGCGCAAAATCAGGCTGAGTGCGAGGAGAAGGTTCAAAGCTGAGAGAAGAAAATCTGTCC
Organism: Perca schrenkii; assembly: GCA_025617405.1. NCBI lineage: Eukaryota > Metazoa > Chordata > Actinopteri > Perciformes > Percidae > Perca > Perca schrenkii. The sequence continues at coordinate 3,047,985 of CM046808.1, forward strand.
ACAGAACAACATATCTGAATCCGAGCACAAAGTTTGAACACAAGCAGAGCAAATCCAAGCGCGAGCATGACCATTTGAGTGTGAGAGCAAGGTTTTGAGGGAAATTATTACAAAATCTGAACGTAATATCAGTGAGAAATGCTCTCAAATTGAAAGATTGCGCTCTTGAATAAAGATAGGAATATAACTCCATATTACATAGGCTACACAACTGACCTGAGGTCAGCTAGTCTTCTGAATCTAGGTCACACAGATCTCTGAAATTGTATACATTGTTCATCTGCTATTTTACCACTAAATTCACTTCTGAGACTTTTTAATGGAAGAAATCAACTATGTAAAGCTCAAATATGGGCAGTTTCACGAAAATTGATGGCTAATTGCAAATTTGGTAAGACAGTGTCGAGCTCCACAATCTGCCGGGACACGTGACGGCTGCTGGCCGGGTTTGCTGCCTTCCCTGTCGGACTCTCCCCCTTCACAGACCCGCTGAGCTGGGGCTCTGTCAGGATCTCACACACGAGCTGCGGTATGTAGGACTTTAGAAAGAACAAAGTTTGGAAGTTTTTCAAATATATTGAAAATTAACCATGGTCGTAAATGCAGTGTTCCAGACTGTACAACAGAATAGCCTACTGGCCCAGAGAAAAGGGTTTAGGTTTTTTATGTCCCAAGGGTAACGTTACAACTACACTAGTTATAATGAAAGTGTCGAAACATTTTGTCTCAGCTACAGCCGCTGCAGCCTGCTCGCGCCCGGGCATGTCTGGGCATGTAACAGACAGTGTGTGTGTGTGTGTGTGTGTGTTTAATATGAGACTCCAATGCATGCGTATGTGGGTCGCTCAACCAATCAGCACGTAGCTCTTCTAAATATTCATGAGCATACCATATTTGGAAGAAAAGCTCTTGTTCAAAATAGGGCCATATTCACAGGGTAGTTAATGGCCCACAGAAAATCACTTGGGCCATTTTCAGCCCAACCAATGTTACATACCCTATTAGGAGACATTACGGAACAGTGTGAAATACCCTATATAATCATTCTCTCACCCCTTTAAATGGTCAGTTTAGAGATGCAGGGGGATCCATAGCAATGTTTGCTTCACTTGGTCAAGTACTGTATTGTATTTCACTGCCCAATGTAGACATATGTTGAGAGTGGGACATATAAACTTGAACTTGTATTTGAAGGTATTATTTGCCACTATGAGGTCTCACATTAATTTGGAAGTAAGCACTTCCAAGTAACTGTTTGTAAAAAAAAAATATATATAAACACTGACATGAGATTAACTAAGTAATGTAGTAACCTAGATGCAACTCTAAGTGCCAGAACTAAATCATACCATATATCTGTACTACACTCTAATGTATTGTATTGCGTTATTGCCATACTACTTAGACATTACATTGCAAAAACTGTTTATTGACTCTATATTAGACTTATATATATATATATATATATATTAGACTCTTTACTGTATAATGTATGTTTATATTTCGCGTATTTAATGTGTAGCTTTATGTTGTCTCACACGTTTATGCTCTGTCTTGAATAGGTCGTCATTGCAAATTAGAATTTGTTATCAATCAGCCTACCTGGTTAAATGAAGGTTAAGTAAAATAACTAATTACTAAAAATAGTAATAGTCTGGTGTAGACTGTTAACAGTGTACCGGGACGTACAATCTTCTTTCCCAGGATCTTTTCCTTCTGTCTGTTCCAAAGGTTAGAACTGAGCTGGGGAAAAAGGCCTTTACGTTTGCTGCTCCCTCTACATGGAACAAGTAACAGAAATCCATGAAACTTACTGATCTCATTGGTCACTGTTAAGAGGATGTTGATTGACATGGAGGCAGCCAGATCTGGCTGTAGATGTTTTGCCTGATGAGTTTAGGATTGTGGTTGACTTTGAAGGACTTGCTGTTTCAGTTGTTTTATATTTCTAGGGTTTTTGTGTATTTTGTGTTTGTATGTACTGTATGTGTGGTTGTACTGCTGCCTATCTTGGCCAGGACACTCTTAAAAAAGATATTTTTAATTTCAATGAGTCTCTTCCTGGTCAAATAAAGATAAAAAAAAAGAAAACACAGCAGCTGGATTCTTGCAATATCACAAGATCACAGGAGAATCCACCATGTCAGGCTTTGTAATGCGTTAGTGTTTTAGCCACTTTGACTGACCAGTCAACATCATGTGAGGAGCTACTGGCAGCTCTGGGTGTGGTTTAGGTGTGTGTAAAGACACAGAGAGACTGTTGGCTCAAAACAACAATGGCTGCTAGCGTAGATGTTGTAATAGCATCAGTTATATCAGAACTGGAGAGGATTGCTTAATTGAAGGAAGAGCACTGAAGGCTTTTCTGCATTTTATTTAAGTATGTGTATTAGGGGTGACCCCCAATAGTCGAATATTCAATTCTTTGAAGGAATAGCCTGATTGATGATGGTCTGAATCTTCGCAGCGCCATAAAGTCCAGTTCAGACCAAAGATTCTGGACGAGACGAGTGTACAACGACTCTTTCTACTTCTGTTCTAACTTTCAACTTTCAGGCTTGTATTGTAGCTGGATAACATTTGTTGCGTCTAAATACGAATGTGGATAACGTTAGTGATAGTGAGATGCTTGCTACGGTTACATTTCTAGTGATGAATCGGCAAAAACGTTTTTATTTCTCTGATTCCCTGCTTTGTTTTAACGACGCTAGCTCTCTTCGGTTACTCTCTAGGTTGCAAGACCATATACTGTGCTTACTGGCGCTCCGGGCCGGTTCAGACCGCTGCAACTTTAACCTGCAATGTTCTAAATCAGTTTCGTCTCGTCTGGGAATTTTGAAGCTTTTAATAAATGTTTTTTAAAGTAAGTAAATAAATCCAAATGCCCCATGACTAATTAATGTTTCACTTTCTACGATCCATGACCGACCACTTGTGTATTTTGTTTTTCCGTGTATAGTAGTATAATACCATATATATTTAGTATACAATGCAATGTATATATTTATTTCACTATATTATTTGGGTGGCATGGGTTACAAGAATGTTTCAGGATTAAAATGCACCTGTCTCACCTCATCTTATCTAATGAAATGAGAAAGAGAAAAGGAAAGGTCATACCTGCTGCCAGTGCCACACAGCACTGCTCCACCTGGTTAGTGACTTCACTGAGGTGGCATGGGACATCTTTAAGGTGAGGAGAGAGTGTGGGCAAAGCCCAACTGTGACCCACACCACACATCTGCACCGAACCCAGCGCCAGCTGTTTGACCAGGCTGGAACCATTCTGCACAAAGCTAATGTAGCCAGAGGACACAGAGTTGTCACAGTGTGTCATGAGTATTATTATTTTTCATTTCAAGACATGTCCGTCCAGACAACAAAGTAACCCCAGAGTTCTCAAACCAAGCATGGGTCAGTGTGTCTCTGTTTTAGGGGCTTGGAAACACCAGTGTAGTGTAAATGCAAAGCCTGGACGTAGCAATAGATATTCATTTTTTTAAACCAAAACGTATAGTAGTGTACTGTAGATGTAGCCTTACTTAGCCCTCCATCAAAAAGCATAAGAGAAAGGAAAAAGAAATGAAAAAGCAACACCTTGACATGTATTTGAAAACGGCTTCTAGAGCGCAGGTGTAGGCTCCCTGGATGATGGAGTCAAAGTAGCAAGGCACCAGGTAGCGGGGGATGTTCTTCAGGTAGCCAAACATGGCCTGGAACCATTGGCCCACCTGTAGGTCAAAGGTCAACATCAACAGTGCACATATTCTCTGCTGCATTGCACTGTATAAAGACCACATATGACTCAGCAGCTCCAAGGCCCAAACCCACACTAATGCAGACAAGTTCTTAGACTTTTTTAAATGAATGCTCTTCACAATGAAATTACTATGAATCTCAATAGTTAAGTTGTGGCTGGTAAAACAGTCAAAACATTGTTTTTTTATGAACTCTGGTTGGATCAACCAAGCAGTTTGACAAGTTTTGACTCGTTGCTCTGCCAGCCCTGTCTCCTGTTTTATATCCTTTCGATTTACATTGTCAAATCACATATTTCTATACAACAAAAAAGTCCTTGGGAGGTAGTCAGACTCAGGGATTGAGCTGCAGTTAAATCTCTGTCCTGTCACGTTTGACTTTGATCACTTCTTTTTGTATTTCAGTGCAAATTGATCATATGATACAGGTGTTATCAGTGACATTTTGTTTGTTGGCAGAATACTGTGCATAGGTAAGTAGGGCTTAGCCAATGGATGTATAATAAAATCTGGATAGAGTGTTCGAGTCTGAGCCCCATTTATTCCTATGAGAGTTAGGGTCAGTGGTGCCAGAATCTGTCGTGTTATTGATAAATAACAAGCGTGATTCGCTGTTCACTGTTATCTGGCCGTAACCGCTTTATTGTGTGACCACATTGAAGCGCCCCCCCGTTCCTAAAAACATGTCCCCCCTACTACACCAATACCCTTAAAGGTTCCTACCCATATAACATGCATTAATACCACATCTTCCCTTTCTAGAGAACAAAGGGTAGACTGCCTTTGTCTCGCCAGACCTCAGAGGATTATTCTGCCTCTGCCTTGAAAGGTCTGTCCCTGTCTGCATCTTTCAGGGTCAAACAGTGCAACTTATACACCAGAGTAATTTCTACAAAAATATTATGAACATCTGAACTACTCTGTAATAGGTGTTCAAAACTGAACCTCATAAACAAGAACATAAGTCAACTCTTTTGTTTTGATTCATAGTTCACAGGTTGAGTCGTCCAGGTGGAACTATGGCTCTACCCGATCTAGTCCTGAGCGTGGGAGTTCCTGCAGGTGAACGTTCGGGTGTCACAGCAGGTGTCGAGGGGACCTGAGCAGGACTTGGCTCTGACACTTGCGTTAGAGAACCTCTGTCACGTGTAGGTGTGTGTAAGGGTATCAGGTGATGGCGGTTGCGTCTCACCACGCCCTGAGGTAGATCAACTAAGTAGGACCTTGGAGTTGAGTGTTTCTGAAGCACAGATCCTGGTGTCTTTGTGTCAGTTACCCATACTCGTTCTCCAGGTGGCAGGGCACTGAGAGCTTTGGCACAATGACGCCTGTTGTAGTTTTCAGCATCGGACCTCTTCTTCCCTCCGTCACCCGAGCGAAAGCATTTCCGTCAGGAAGCACAGGGGTCCAGCTGAGAGGGAAGGATCGGCACCGTGGTGCGAAGACGGCGGCCCATAAGAAGCTGAGCTGGGCTGTATCCGCTCTGGAGTGGTGTGGCTCTGTAGGCGAGTAAAGCCAGATAGGGGTCAGCTGCCTTTTTCAGAAGGTTTTTAACAGTCTGGACGGCCCGCTCTGCTTCACCATTACTCTGCGGAAACCTCGGGCTGCTGGTGACATGTCTGAAACCATACGAGGCTGCAAAAGAAGCAAAGGTTTGTCCCGAAAACTGTGCTCCGTTATCAGACATTAAAGTCTCAGGAATCCCATGCCTGGCAAAAATCGACTTGAGATGGACAATAACGTCCGTGGACTTGGTGTGAGGTAACTGTGCGATCTCGATGTACCTGGAGAAATAATCGACTACAAGCAGGTACGTTTTTCTCTCCAGGAAAAACAGGTCTGCCCCCACCTTTTGCCATGGTCTTTCTGGGCATTCTGATGGCATGAGAGGCTCCCTGTGATTTCTTCGCTCTTTAATGCATGCTCTGCAGTTGAGCACCATTTCATTCACTTGCTGACTGAGTCCAGGCCACCACACAGACTGACGAGCACGGCTTCTGCACTTCTCCACTCCCTGGTGTCCCTCATGCAGTTTCGCTAGCACGTCGTTCCGCATCGTAGCCGGTATGACAAGCCGTGTATCTTTCAGCAGTAGGCCGTCTTTCACTGTAAGCGTAGCACGCTCTGGCCAGTAGCTTTTTAGCACGGGTTCCTGTTTCGCATGTGCTGGCCACCCCTCCATGCACAGCGTCATGACACGTGAGCAGACACTGTCGGCCTTTAGGTGCTCCTTAAGATTATCAATGTAAGTGAGACTTGCAGGTAGACTTTCCATGACATAATCTATGTAGATGTTGGTGCTTTCCATTAGGCCGTGTTCTTCTGTAGCCATGTGCGATGTCACAGGTGAGCGTGACAACGTGTCTGCCGTCCAAAGTGACTTTCCAGGCACGTGCACCATGGAGTAAGAGTAACGCATCAGCCTCATCCTGAAGCGCTGGATTCTCGGCGGCAACAGATCCAGTGCTTGGGCACCAAGTAGGCTGAGAAGAGGTTTGTGATCAGTTTCCAGGCAAAACTGTTTCCCTATGAGGAAATCCCTGAACCGTTCACAGGCCCACGTGAGGCCCAAGGCCTCTTTTTCCACTTGTGCGTATCTCTGCTCAGTTGGAGTAAGCGACCGTGACGCATAGGCTACGGGCTTCCATTCTCCCTCCCACTCCTGGAGAAGAACACCGCCCAGCCCATACGACGATGCATCGGCTGACACCTTGGTGTCCCTGCTTGGGTCATACATAGCGAAGACAGGGGGAGAAGACAGGGCCCTCTTCAGCGAGTTGAACGCTGTTGCTTGAGCCACATCCCAGACCCAACAGTTCTTTTTAGAGAGTAGGTCACGGAGTGGTTTGTCTTTCTCCGCCAGTTGGGGAATGAACTTTCCCAGCTGATTGACCATGCCGAGAAAACTCCTCAACTTCGCCCGATGTTTCCGGGCTCCCTCATCTCCATGATGGCCTCTGTCTTCTTTGGGTCAGGGCGAATGCCCTCTGATGTGATGATGTGACCCAAGAAGGCCACCTCGCTCGTAGAGAGTACACATTTGTCCACATTCAAGGTGATGCCTGCTTTCTCCAGCCTCCGTAGTACAGCATGGAGTCGAACATCATGCTCTTCCTGGTCCTGCCCCCACACCAGTATGTCATCGATGTGGCAGACCACTCCTTCCAGCCCCTCAGTAACCTCAGCCATCATGCGTTGGAAGTGTTCAGGCGCTGAGGCGATGCCGAAAGGAAGACGGTTGAAATGAAACCTTCCGAAGGGTGTAATGAATGTGGTGTATTTAGCTGATTCTTCCGTGAGCGGGATCTGCCAGAAGCCCATGTTGGCATCCAGTTTGCTGAACTTTTTTGCTCCGGCAAGCATTCCAAGGCTCTGTTCGACCGACGGCAGAATGTACTTTTCTCGGCACACGTAGACATTCAAGCCAGTCAGGTCCACACACAAGCGTACAGACTCCCTGTCCTTCTTGGGCACGACCACCATGCCGGCACACCAATCAGATGGCTCCTCGACACGACTAATAACGCCCAGTCTTTCCATACGCTGAAGCTCTTCCTTGACCTTTCCTACCAACGGTAGAGGAATATTTTCTGGGGGTTTTCACGGAATATGGCACGGCCCCTGGTTTAAGCTTTATGGCATACGGTTGTTGTATCACACCCAGACCACTGTAAAGTTTAGGGTAGCATGCCTTTATGGTCTCCATCTCTATGTTGTCCACACGGATGAGTAGACCAAGGGCTACAATGGCTGGCTTCCCGAGCAAGGGTGTGCTCAGATTTTTGACCACATAGACTTTCTCCATAGTCTGCCTGGCTCCTCTCCTTAGCAGCAGTGTGGTGAACCCTGCCACGTCCCAGTGGATTCCTTCCTGGACCATACAGAGGTTTCTCTGCTCTCTGAAGAACTGGCTGTTGTGAGTCTGGAAAAATGTCATTAAAATCAGTCTGTGAGATGACGGTGACATCTGCACCGGAGTCAAGTTTGAATGAGATAATGTTGTCCATTATGTCTATCTCAACCATCCATGGATCATTATCAGATGACACAGAACCGAGAAAGAAGCCTTCACTCTCTTCTTCCTTTTTCGATACTGTGCACAGCTTTACCTGCAAGGCACACGCGCTGGTAGTGACCCATTTTCCCACAAGAACGACACTTAGCATTGTTAGCAGGACACTCCTGCTTGGGGTGAGCAGTGCCTCCACATTTGTAGCACTGAGAGCGTTTCGGGGTTTTGCTCTGACCGTTGTGTGGCATTGCTCCATAGCTTTTGGGTTTGAATTTAGCCTTTTCCTTGTGCGGTCTGCCTTTAAACACTCCGTTCACAGAGCTGGCATCCGTCTGCTTTACACCGCTAACTTCACTCCTCAGTGTGTTTTGCTGCTTTTTGATCTCCTCCGATTGTCTTGCCATGTTAATGGCTTTCTCCAGGTCCAGGTCTTTTTCCATCTGCATACGTTCAGAGAGACGCGTATCAGTCAGCCCGACCACTATCCTGTCTCTAATTAGCTCATCATGCAGCGTCCCATAATTGCAGTGCTCTGCTAAGGCATACAGAGCAGTAACGAATGCATTTACGTTCTCATTTGCTTCTTGCTTGCGCATATTAAATCGTGCACGTTCATAAACAATGTTCTTCTTCACAACGAAGAACGACTGAAAGCCATCCCGCACTTTGGAGTACAAGCGTAGATCTGTATCGCTCAGTTTCAAGCCTCTCAGCACATCGTCAGCTTCGTCTCCCATACAGTATATCAAAGTGTTCACCTGATTATCTTCAGAGCTTGCTGCTAGATTGCTTGCATGGCGGAATCTCTCGAATCTGCGTATCCACTTTGTCCACTCGTGTGGTTTGGAAAAATCAAAGGGCTCCGGTGGCTGGATGCTAAACGAAGCACCGGGTGTGTTAGCCATTGTGCTAGCTCCGCTCCCGCTCTGCTCGTCTCCGCTTTCACTCATTGAACCTGCTCACCGACCTCTCCTATTCCTCTTCTCTTTTTTCTTCCAGCAGACCGTTAACTCCGTTCTCGGCTCAGAACAGCAACACTTCTGACACCATGTCGTGTTATTGATAAATAACAAGCGTGATTCGCTGTTCACTGTTATCTGGCCGTAACCACTTTATTGTGTGACCACATTGAAGCGCCCCCCCGTTCCTAAAAACATGTCCCCCCTACTACACCAATACCCTTAAAGGTTCCTACCCATATAACATGCATTAATACCACAGAATCCTTCACAGAGCCAAATATTACCTGGATGATCGGCGCTGCTTCTGCACTGTGTGGCCCATAGAGCAGGTGAAATAGAGCCGGCTTCTTCCAGTTTAGCGCACTGCTAACTTGATGGGGATTAAATGATTTTTTTCATGCGGCTCTTCTAGACTTTCCAAATGTTATCGGACCGAATAGATAAAATTCCTTAGAGTGATTTCCCGGGTGTGGTGGCGCTCAAAAAAAAAAAAAAGATTTCCACTGATTTACAGATGTGTCTTTCTTTTTTGTAAGTATATGTAGTCTTTTTGGCCAAAGGGCTTCACGTGGCGGGCTAGGAGTTGCAATTCCACTGTTTAGCCGCTATGTTCAATTTTCTTTAAAGGTGCACATCCTTGGGGGACTAGTGACAGACTGACATTTTGCTTATTCTCAGATTAGTGTACAAGTAAGCATAAGCTAATATCCTAACCCCTTTGCGTTGAAATTATTTTGCCACACTACTGTTTCCAAGATCAAGAGTAAAGCTCCATGCTCAAGGGTTTACTGGTTTGGCTTTGAGCGGAATATCCATGTAACTTAAAGTGCAGGAGTTTCCTTCATTCGATACACTTGATATGACATAATCCAAATAAAGTCTGGCCCCGATTGGTAACCTGACTGTTGCTCACCTCTCCCACGGCTCCACCTTTGGACAACAGTCTTTCAGAGACATAGTCCATCAACCAGTCTCCCTGCCTCAGGTTATCACAGAGCGGATGAGCAAGATAATTCTTGGGACGAATCTCTGCCATCACTGACATCAGCCCTAAGAACCACAACCTCTGCATGAATATTCACACTGCATACATTCTGGGATAAATGAGGATGATTATATTGGTTAATACCTTGAACTTGTGTGGCTTTTAAATAGTGTTTTTAAATACCTTGCAAGCCTCCATAGTTGAGAGGTAACCATGAAGGGATGTTGTAGCATCCTCCCCCATCCTCTCTCTCCTCTGCATCACAGCGGTACAGCAGCATGTTCATGTCAGCCAGAGTCAGCTTTGACATGATGCTGAGGAAGTAAGAGCATGACAGTGGTGGCGAACTGACAGGTAGACAGTAGAAATGCAAAGATGAATCCCTTAGTTGTCATCTATTGAATTAATCGCCAACTATTTTGATAATCGGCTAACGGTTTGAGTCATTGTTTTATGTTCTCTGATTCCAGCTTCTTAAATGTGTTCTAGTTTCTTCTCTCCTCTGTGGTAAACTGAATATCTTTGAGTTGTGGACAAAACAAGACATTTGAGGATGTCATCTTGGGCTTTGAAAACCTTTTTCACCATTTTCTCATATTTTAGAGCAAACAACTAGTCGATAATTTGTGAAAATAATCCACAGATTAATCGATAATGAAAATAACTGTTATTTGCAGACCTAGTAGACAGTAAGCAGATGAACATGGTACGGGGAAATACATCTATGCACAGGATAAAGGCTCATGAAACTCATGTACAGCACAACAGTTTGTAAGGCACGTGTTATGTTATCAGTTTAGTGTTTTTTGAGTAGTAAATCAATAGGAAAAGTACTGACACGTGACATGGGACAGGTTGTGTGTTGATATAACCTCAAATCCACAGGTGTGTGGGAGTGGCCATTTAGAGAACAGGGGCCTCATGTATAAACGTTGCGTACGCACGAAAAGCTTGCGTATGCTGGTTTTCACGGACACTTTGTGATGTATAACAAATTAACTTGACGTGAGAATGTGCGGGCCGTCACGCAAACTGTTGAGCAGTCGTGAGAATGTGCGGGCTGTCCGCAAAGTCTTTTCTGGCTCTGTAACGTGGCGAATTCTAACTGAAAAGTGCCGAAAATCACCACACATTACAAAATAAAGTTTCCACTACAGTTACTGGCATAAGTTTGTGACGTTGTCTATGAAAAAACATAATTATATCTGCTGATACTCCATAAAAGTTTGCTTATATTATATGGAAAATGTTTCACATCGTTCACACTATCAGCTGTTTAATTCGCAGGTTACATAATCTCTGTTAAACATGAGGACGGGAAATAAATGATAAATCCACTTAGAAAATTCTTTCAGTCATCCTCTGTATTCCCCATAGATGAAATATCTTGCTGGCAACAAAAAGATCAGCACGAAAAATGTGTCTATAGTGTCTGTGAGTCTTTATTTGCTGAGGCTCAGACATCCATGGCGCACAGGATGCGGGACGCACGGATCCATCTCCCCAGGAACAAACGCTGTGTCGGGGGGACTAACTCATGTGATGCATAGTTGATCCCGTGGATGGTTTGTAGGCTGTTAAGTGAACAAGGTGTACCCGGTCCACCAAACACTGTCTTAATTCTGCACATATTTCTGTTGCTTTAGTCATATTTATGATTTCATTATTTCATCCATGCGTGGCACAGCGGATCTGTGCGCACTGTCACCTGCCGTGGAGACGCTGGCCTCACTAACATCTCCTCCTCTGAGTCAGGTCTCCTTCGCGCTGGACTCAGTTTCACTGAGCTACTAACACTTAATAAATACAATTAATGGCATTACATCAGTGAGTTAAAACTGCTTAGTATGCGTAATTTGGACTGACACTGAGATGCATGTTGTTCTGTAACTAGTGTGGCGCTGCCGCTATTCTTTTGATTTGCACTATCGATTTTTTTTATTTCTGCCATGGTTCGGTCCATTCACTGCCCGGTCACCATTTGTCACTCTGGGCATTTTCTTTTATTGCTTATCCGAGATGACAAACCTCCAAACAGAACTTTTGTTTTTTCTCGCCTCCACCTCTGCGATCAGCACCTCAACCTCACAGTCGGTGAAGTTTTTTTTCGTCTGCAGCGGGATGACCCGTTGTGATTGGATAAAGAATGACGTCGGGGACGCATTTATAGTAATTTCCATATTCATTTATGGGAGGAGGCAAGGCGGGGTCGGTGGCTCGTTCACGTGCCCTCAATTTCACGTTGATTGTGATGTATAAAGGAAAGGTGCGCAGGACCTGGCGTACGAACGGTTTTATACATGGGAATATTTCTGTGCGTAGGTACTTTTCAAGTTTTGGCCGTACGCCGTCTTCTGGTATGAAAGCTGCGCAGTCTTTTATACATGAGGCCCCAGGACTCTCGACAGAGCACACAACTGAGCACAATGACTGAACAACTAGTGCTTCCCACAACACAAACTTTTGTATACACCTTTTTAACTCCATTTATAGAGGAAGTAGTCCATTCTGATTGATATTTCCTACCTGACAGAATCAGGTACCCTACTTTTAACTACATTTATAGAGGAAGTAGTCCATTCTGATTGATATTTCCTACCTGACAGAATCAGGTACCCTACTTTTAACTACATTTATAGAGGAAGTAGTCCATTCTGATTGATATGTCCTACCTGACAGAATGAGCTACCCCACTTTTAAAATCAGAACTATAACAACAAGGAAGAACAGGGCTGGCCCGGCGAGGCTGAGCAGGGGAGCAGGGCCAAAGCACCGGAGGACCGGGTTATCGGCTGTCTTCCATCGTCAAAGCGTACCAAGTCTGAGGTGAGTCAACAACACAGCACAAACCCCTCTAGAGTTAGGAAAGATATACACTCATCCAGACCTGGGGCCTCATGTATAAAAGACTGCGCAGCTTTCATACCAGAAGATGGCGTACGGCCAAAACTTGAAAAGTACCTACGCACAGAAATATTCCCATGTATAAAACCGGTCGTACGCCAGGTCCTGCGCACCTTTCCTTTATACATGACAATCAACGTGAAATTGAGCGCACGTGAACGAGCCACCGACCCCGCCTTGCCTCCTCCCATAAATGAATATGGAAATTACTATAAATGTGTCCCCGACGTCATTCTTTGTCCAATCACAACGGGTTATCCCGCTGCAGACGGCAAAAAAACTTCACCGACTGTGAGGTTGGTGCTGATCGCGGAGGTGGAGGCGAAAAAAAAAAAGTTCTGTTTGGAGGTTTGTCATCTCGGATAAGCAATAAAAGAAAATGCCCAGAATGGCAAATGGTGACCGGGCGGTGAATGCACCGAACCATGGTAGAAATAATAAAAAAGAAGTCTATATCGAAGTGCAAATCAAAAGTATAGCGGCAGCGCCACACTAGTTACAGAACAACATGCATCTCAGTGTCAGTCCAAATTACGCATACTAAGCAGTTTTAACTCACTGATGTAATGCCATTAATTTTATTTATTAAGTGTTAGTAGCTCAGTGAAACTGAGTCCAGCGCGAAGGAGACCTGACTCAGAGGAGGAGATGTTAGTGAGGCCAGCGTCTCCACGGCAGGTGACCGTGCGCACGGATCCACTGCGCCACGCATGGATGAAAAAATTATATCATAAATATGACTAAAGTAACAGAAATATGTGCAGAATTAAGACAGTGTTTGGTGGACCGGTACACCATGTTCACTTAACAGCCTACAAACCATCCACGGGATCAATTACGCATCACATGAGTTAGTCCCCCCCGACACAGCGTTTGTTCCTGGGGAGATGGATCCGTGCGTCCCGCCTCCTGTGCGCCCTGGATGTCTGAGCCTCAGCAACTAAAGACCCACAGACACTATAGACACATTTTCCGTGCCGATCTTTTTGTTGCCAGTAAGATATTTCATCTATGGGGAATACAGAGGATGACTGAAAGTATTTTCTAAGTGGATTCATCATTTATTTCCCGTCCTCACGTTTAACAGAGATTACGTAACCTGCTAATTAAACAGTAGATAGTGTGAACGATGTGAAACATTTTCCACATAATATGATGAAACTTTTATGGAGCATAAGCGGATATAATTACCGTATGTTTTTTCATAGACAACGTCACAAACGTATGCCAGTAACTGTAGGGGAAACTTTATTTTGTAATGTTTAGTGATTTTCGTCACTTTTCAGTTAGAATTCGCCACGTTACAGAGCCAGAAAAGACTTTGCGGACGGCCCGCACATTCTCACGACTGCTCAACAGTTTGCGTGACGGCCCGCACATTCTCACGTCAAGTTCATTTTTTATACATCACAAAGTGTCCGTGAAAACCAGCGTACGCAAGCTTTTCGTGCGTACGCAACGTTTATACATGAGGCCCCAGGTAATTTCATTCTCACGTTAATTGCAACATGTATTTAACACATTTCTTAGAATCCCTTCAAGGAAACACTGATGATGGGAGTGTTTCAGTAGTTGTGCAACAAGTCCATTGACATCATTTGAAACACATGATTGTGTTTCCATATTTATCCTCCGATCACCTGATGAAGTGAATGCGGGAATGACAAATGATTATTGAAAGCACTATTACAGCAGGAGGACGACTCTTGGGAGACAGTGAGATGTTGCTGGTATACAACACTCTCCCCACCAATATATAAAAGTGCTGTATCTTGATACATTGGTAAACACAGCAACAGAATAAACATCTTTTGTAGCTTGATTTTCCAATGACCTCGCCTTAACTGGTGGGGACATTAATGAATCTGCTCCTAGAGTAGGGCTGCAGCTAAAGATTATTTTCACTGTTGATTATTTTGTTGATTATTTTCAAAGTAATCGATTAGTTGTTTGGTCTATTAATGTAAATGTCAGAAAATGGTGAAACATGTGGATCAGTGTTTCCCAAAGCCCAAGATGACGTCCTCAGATGTCTTGTTTTGCCCACAACTCAAATATATTCTGTCACAGAGGAGAGAAGAAACTAGAAAATATTCACACTTTAGAAGCTAGAATCAATTAAAATCAAAAAACAACTCAAACCGACAACTAATCAATTATTGGCACTAGTTAAGAGTTTGATTCATGACAATAGTCGTATGAATCATCACTGTTGCACAGCTACATTTTCCCTGTTGCCAAAAAGCGTAAGGACTTGGCAACTGATGAGAATACGTGTTCTCTTTTGCATTCTGCAGTCACCCACAAAAATGTCATTGTCATCAATACATTTTTCCAATTGTGAAGAGTACCTGCATGTTTCGTCATCTGCCAAGTCATGCATCAACATCAATATTCTAAATTTAGTTTATCAGATTCTTGCACCAATACTCATACTTTTACCGCACAGTCATGATGATGACTACTTGTTGCACAGTCATTATGATGGCTACATAGATAATTGTTGAGGCATACGAACATCCTCAGCGGCGCGGTGAGAATGGATGGTGTACTGTGTTCAGCCAGTGAGCCGGTCTGGTACTGAGGACTAAACTGGATCAGGTGGTGTCTCAGAACACCCAGCTGCTCCTGGGACCTGGGCTCCGGAGTCACCCTGTAGAAGAAGACAGAACACAAGTAGATCCAAGCCAGACATGTCATGACATAAAGCGGATCAAATGATTCTGATAAACTACGGACAGCACTTTTCTTTCAGTCCATCCCCAGGTTGACCCACCTGAAGATGACGACGCAGCCTGGTGTGAACTTCTCAAACATTATCTCCTGATAAACGCTGTTGTGTTTGGACACCATGTCTGCCTTTTTAACCATTTTACTGTCCTTCAGCTGGAAGATAATTTGAAATGGTTTAAATTCCTAGATATAAAGCTGCTTGAAGTATGACTTGTATGCACCATAGCAGAGTTTTGCCTATTATAGACCATTTATTACAGCTCAAATATACTAAAGAAGTACTAATCACAGTGCAGACACAGAAACTCATGAGAAAGTTTAAATGTATCCAGAATCCCACACCACTGAAGATGACTGAAGTCTCTACCTGGATGTGTTCTTGGATCTCTACAGTGCACTCTGGCAGGCCATTGATGTTTTTGTCTTCTTTTTTGTTGGAGTTGGTCACAGCCTCCAACACCACCTCTTGAATATGACCTTTGAAGGCAAAACAGACAGGAAAAAAGTCCAGCTTAGCTGATATTTCTGAATTCCTCTCTCTATCACCCCTTCTTTCTCAGTTAAAATAAAATAAAAACAGTTATACACAAACACACTGGGCTCTACATTGTCTATATCTACGACGTTCCACTTCGGGGATTGCTCCGGTGCTACTGGATATTCCGCCAGATGTCACTCTATCGGCCGGATGTCCGTCCCCTTCCTCTTTCTTTGTGTTGGCGTTCTAAACTCTGGTGGATTTATGAGGACTAGTTAACTGCTTCTCAGCTCTCTGCAGGGTAAATCAAGACAGCTAGCTAGACTATCTGTCCAATCTGAGCTTTCTGTTGCATGACTTAAACTACTTTTTAACATACACATGTTCCACCAAAACAAGTTCCTTCCCGAGACTAGTTTGCAGAGGCACCGTGGCTCCGTCCAGCTGTTAGCGCTGCCCAAGACGATTGTGATTGGTTGAAATAAATGCCAATTTATAAAATTATTTTATTTAACCAGGTAGGCCGTTGAGAACAGGTTCTCATTTGCAACGGCGACCTGGCCAAGAAAAGCATAAGCGTAAAAGACAACATACAGTTTCACATTCAATATAGTGCATGAAAACAGAATACAATAGACAATAAAGGTACAGATTAAGTAGGCAGTTCAAAGCAGTCACAAAGTGAGGTGTAAGTAACATAATATACATGAAAAGACAATGTTCAACGTTGCTGAGATGTAGTAAAGAGTCAGAATAAAGGTTGTGCAAATTAAATTGTGGTCAAGATAGTGATGTGGATCCAGTGATCAGTTATAACGCAATATATATAAATAGTCTATATGAATGCTGAGAAGTAGTGAAGTCAATATACAGTTAGTGCAATATGTAATCTAGATAGTGATGTGGATCAATAATAACACAGTAAACATGAACAAACAGTCTGTCTGAATAATGAATATAGTAAAGAGTTAATATACAGTTAGTGCAAATATTTGTCTGGGTAGTGAAGTAGAATCAGGAATAACACAGCATACATGTCTATATGAACGATAACAGCTGAGATGAAGTGAAGACTCAATGTACAGTTTGTGCGAAGTGTGGACTAGATAGTGATGTTGATCAATGTATGAATGATGGAGAACAATTAGGACATGCAATTAGGACGTGCAGTGACAACAATTCAGTATTTTGTATTTGCACTTTTAAATCTAACGTGAAGAGTACTATAATTGTCTTTGCCATGTCCACCGAAGATATGTTTGAAGTATCATAAATGTCTTTGCTGTTCGAAGTCCACTATGAAGATATGTTTTATTTAAGTAGATATGTTTTTTTGAAGTATGTATATGCTCCTGTTGTTACACTGTGAATATGGTTAGTGCAAGGTTACTTTATATTTAAAACCATTGCACTGTATGCAGAATATAAAACGATTTGAAAACATTGTGGCTTGCATAGTTGTGTGGTTGAATCCACTGCTGTTGATGTAGAGGTTAAGATTTTTGATCCCTATGTGAAATCTGTTAATGGTTACTGCACAAAGTCATTTGTGTTGGGTAAAATTGGTACGTTCTAAGTTTTAATACTCAATAAAGACAATTTTGAGTACAGAACTGACTCAGATACACATACAACTGTATTTACCTACACACACAACAAGGAACCGATGGCTACAATACATTTGGATAGTTAACTTTAACATGTTAGATTTAGAGACCCCACTCGGGCACCAGGGACATGATGAAATTGCCTTAAGGTAACATAATACCTACCATAATACTAGCTTTAAGAAATCAAGTTGCATTTAGTCTAAAATCAGGTATCCTGAACATTATGAAATTACTTAAAATTACACAATACATTTGTATTGCAGTTAGTCTAAAAATCTGGTATCCTGAACATGGTGAAATTACTACACAATAAATTCATATTACTGTAACTGTAAAATAATATGTTAAATTAACACAATTTTAATAGACAGTCTAATGTGAATAAAATATGTTGGTTTGACAAGAAATAAGTAATAGCAGAAGAAAAAAAGTATGTCGGTTAGCTACATTCTGATCATGTAGGGCCGATATACACATTAAAATCAAGTAATTTCAAAAGGTTCAAAGATTTTTTTCAGTGCATAAAAAACAGGAAAAAAAAGATATGAGCTTCGGATCAGGATATATTTGTATGACCTGGTATGAACATCGGTGAAACATCTTCTGTATGACGTGTCTCTGGGTTCTTGATGGCCCTCCGCAGCACAGCCACCACAGACTGGTGGCTGCTGGGACAGTGTCTGGTCACTGCTACCACGCCCTCATCCAGCTGCTCCACGTACACCTGCACATCCAACCAGAAAGGCGCGATTCCAAATTTGACAAACAAATCAGACGATACCAGTGTGCTGTAACTACCTATGAGAACACTGAGGTCACGTCCTATGTGGGGATTCTACTGAGTTCATTACATATGAAGGCTATGATATATTTTTTTAGATTCAATGGACGGGTTGTCCCCCCACAATTGCTTCCTCAGTTGTGTTTACTTTCATAATTCATTTTCTGCATTAAGTGCTTGTGAATGCTGAAAAGCTAAATTTCTTAAGCTAAACTAGATTCCTGGATTTAATGCGTAAGAAGAAGGTAAAGCAGTGAGAACGGTTGGAAAAGTAGAAAATGATTAAATTAGTATACATTTCATTAAAGTGTTAAATAACACCAAATATGTATGAAACAAAAGTGAAATATTTTAAGGTTTTCTGAAAAGCTGTCACTACACTGAATTGCTGGCTTCAATGTGTATGAAAAAGGTGAATTTGTAGGAAAATGTGCAAAAGCGGAAATGGTTCTAATTAATTTGAATGTCTTTCAAACGTTGAATAATACAGACAGACAGACAGACAGACAGACAGACAGACAGGCATGCAGGCAGGCAGGCAGGCAGGCAGACAGCCGAAAGTGCTGTGTCATGGTTAAAAACCCCGCAGGTGTGGCTCATAAGCTGCTTGTCTTAGTGATAGCTGAAAAGTGACACCTGGGAGAACTAGAATCTCAGAGAATGACAGCACACTGCTGGTTTTCATGCTTTGCAGTTGAAAACCTTAAACCTCTATTTCTAAAAATGTCTTCACTTTGAGCATCCCAAGACTTTTCTGAACTGTAGACATGTTATTTTTGTAAATTAAGTTAAACATTACTCGTGTATCACATTTAAAAAAAAGAGTTTGCGCTCAAGACTGGATTAAGCTACACAACATTGCAGTGGATGATAAGGAGAAGAGGGTATCTTGTTGCTTTGAGGCAGATAATTCAGAAACTATCTAAAAAAGACAAGAATAGTTACATTTTGACATATAAATTGTGCATGACAAGTAAACATTGAGGGCGTGAGAGCAAGTTATAGAGGTTTTAAAACGATTTTCCAAGGCTTTCCACTCTGATGTCATCACCCACTCATCAGTCATGCAACATCACTCCATTACAAGCAAAGAAAAAAGCCTGTGTGTAGTTTCTGCCGCCCCCATGAGGAATTCTAACTAATGACAACAAAATTGTCGGCGCATCCACATGATACAAGTCTTCCATGAACATAACGGACGTTCATTAATACCCAAAAGTCACTAAAGCTTTATAGCTTTAAATTCAGGATTTCAAAATGCTAAACTTATTGAAAGGGGGGATGACATGCAGCAAAGGACCATAGGTTGGAACCAAACCCTCGGCCGCTGCAGTGAGGACTCTGTATATGGACACATGCACTAGCAGGTGAGCTACCCAGGTGCCCAAGGAACTGGATTCTACTGGACTGGATATCACCCACTGGATCACTGACACAAGCCCTCTCATCTGCCCTGCTCCACCACTCTACTCTGCCTCGGACTACCGCGGACCTGCCCCCTACCCTTGATAAACCTGGACCCCTTTGGGTTCGAATTGACATTCCACCGTAACAGAGAGAACAGACCTGAGTAAAGCCCTCAGCAGCCAGCTCCTGGTGAAGCCGGTTCAGTGCCAGCTTCCCAGCCAGGATCCCAGTCTGCAGGTTGACCTGGTCACGTGTCCGGGCCTCAGAGTTCCAGCAGGTGTACTGATGGTCCTCCCTCTCCGCTGAGATCTGTACAGCACACGGAAGGTCAAGCCCTGAACAGCTCACAAAACACATCAGAACGCTCAGTTTTATCTGTGCCAGGTGGGGACTGGACCAAGGTATAGCTGTGTTAACTGGTAGATCAGACCATGTTGTTAATATTAGTGCTGCCCATTATGGAATGCCATTTTTTCAATATTAAATAATGTTATGTACAAATACATTTGAACATAAGAAGTGAAAGTAAATACATGTGACATCATAAAATAAAAGTTCCCTGAAATTAAAAAAAGTGACACCTATTTATTTATTTATTCAATTATTGAACTTAATTGACAGATTTATATATTTAAATGTACATGTATGTATAATGTATTCATAGAAATATATTTAAATGGCATTCCATAGCCCATTTGGTAAAACATACTGGACCTAGTAACCCCTTGTCCTTTCCTCTACTGCCATCCACAGGCTCAAAAGGCCACTTTAACATCCAGAAACTGTGCTGTGTTACAAAATCGAATGAACGCATTGACATTAAATCTATCACAACATAACAAAACACTCTCATGCTCACAAGAGAAACTCAGTCTATTCTCGTCATTACATGGCTAATTGACAAAACATAGCTAACGACCATTGAATTGAAATCCTCTCGGGGTATTTCTTTTTCCCAGATGATGTCCAGTGGCAGAGTTGTGTGCTTATCCAAACACACATCAGTTGGACTATATTGGATATATGTGTTGGATAGAGTACATACAATAAATGTGTTCTATGGCTTGGTTTGTCTTAGGGCGCTTTCACACCTGTAGTTCGGTGGACTCGTGCGATTCAGGCTTAAAGTTGCAATATTTTTGCATTTTTCATTTGGTTGGGTTTGCGTTCACACTGCACTTTGTCAAACGCACCAAACACTGTAAACATATGACAGAATATCTGAAACTGGACACTTCTGCTCTCAGAAATAATGGAGCAACACCATATTTATAATGTCTTGGGTTTTCTGGTTCTGCTTTAGTGTTTCTAATATTTTAGAAGAAGGCGAACAATGAGCAGCTGACAGACAGCGAGTGAAGGAGAGAGAGATGATGATGCCACACAGACGACCAGCGATATGTGTGGTCATATTAGGTTATGAATCTGAAAATTATCATCCCTTAAATCATAGGCTATATAGGTCCGTAAATTGTGTGCAAGGTTGAAATTACACGTTAGTAAATGCTCTGTTTTTGGTTCACTTCCTGTTTTTGGGTCGGATCGCGTTCTCACCTGAAGTGAACTGAACTTTAGCGAACTTAGAAGTGAACAGAGACCCGCATTTTGCAGACCAGAGTTGGTTTGTTTGATCCGCACCAGAGTTGGGATGAGCTTTAACAGCGCTCATACTCTGCTTCTGACTGGCGAGTAGTCCTTACCTAGGTACTGTCAGGGCACGTCTTCATACTGTGCTTCTGACTGGCTAGTAGTCCTTACATAGGTACTGAGCATGTGCGACTCCCAACAAAGATGGAACAGAAGTGAGAGGTCTCACTCTGTAGCTAAAACAGAGAGCTCAACACACAGGGTGAAAAGAGGAGCTGCAGCAATGTGCAGTCTAACACAAATTGGTGTTTTTGGAAAATTAAACATGTAAACCTATTCTGATATAACCTCTAAATACAATTATGAATCTGAAAATGAGCATAATATGAGCACTTTAAGACATGAACACCATCTGAGCTTCAGTAAAATCCCTGTACAGTCAACAATGAGAGACGTGCCATGCTGTTGTACTCTACATCCATTTGATTTTACCTGACAAGGAAGCAGCTCATCATATCCTCTGACGCTGCCTGTAGCACAGCAGGCCATAGAAACCAGGGTAGATCTGGGCAAGAAGTCGTACACTGAACACGTCTGAAACAACACAACAGGTTAAGATTGGCTTGTATGGTTCAAATCAACAAGTCAGTAACCAGCTTGATATTTACATTGTGGTCGTTCACATTCTGTCACTGTGCACAATGACATTTTCTAACGAGGTGAGTCTTTCAATTGTATTTTGGGAGAATAAATAGAGATGGAGAGAGCATGACTGAACCAAAACATGCTTGTCTGTTTCCTGCCCAGGTGCTACAGATGAAAATTAGCTTTTAGCTAACTCTGTCCCTGTCAAATAAATAAATATTTAATTTCATTTATTTGTTTTATATATGTTTTTGGCTTGGAACAAGCTATTTTAGGTGATTTTCAATTGATATGATTCCTTAAAAACAAACTACAAACTATATACTGTACCTGTCCTTTGCACATTCACTTTTGCACATCCCTTAACATTTTTGCACATCCTGCAATTGTCCATTCAGCCTCTTTTTTTCTTAAACAGTTATATTGTACATATATGTTTCTGCATTTACTGTTTGTTTATTTCATTTTAATGTTTTATTTTTTTTTTCCCCTGTCCCTCAGACAATGGATGGATGGTAATTTATAAATATCTATCACTATGAATTGTTTATTTTAGTCTTTATCGACGGCAAATTTATTTACGGGATTGTTCAGGTGCCCCCGGGAATTCCGCCGGATGTCCGTTACCTTGCTCTTTCTTTGTGTTGGCGTTCTAACCGCCGGTGGATTTATGGTCTAACTGTTAACCATAGTCCTCATAAATCCACCATCCAAACTCAGAAAAATCTGTTAATTGCAGTTAGCAGTTTACTGCTCCTCAGATTTTTCTGAGTTTTCTGTTGCACGACTAAAACAATTTTTGAACGTACACATGTTCCACCAAAACAAGTTCCTTCCCGAGACTATTTTGCAGCGGCACCATTATTGCGTCCGGCCCTTAGCACCGCCCAAGACGATTGTGATTGGTTTAAAGAAAGTAAACCAGTTAAGTTTAATATGCAACTCAAGTGTATACAGCATATGTAGTAAGGGGTCCCTACTCTGTCTCTCTTTAAGCAAAGGCTCCTTGGACTATAAAACGTTGAAGACCCCTGTCCTAGATGAAAGCAGACCTGGATGGGACTGTGATTGTTCGGGCTGCCATCCATGAACATGGTGTGAGCGACGGCGGGAATCAGGGGCCGAAGGCTGGGCTGAAAGAAGGCACCTACAGGCTCCCCGCCAAACCAGGACAGCAAGCCCTCCTCCTTCTGACACTCTGCTGCACCCATAGCATCTGATGGAGAGACGGAGGAAAAGAAGCTGCCTCACATCACATCAGCCAGGTCTGTAATAATGACAAGACTTACTGGATATGAAAACATGCGATCCCAAAGTAGTGATGCAGCATGCCAACTCATTAGAGTGCCGTTAAATGCTATTTAATTCCATCTATAATCATCTATATATATATATATATATATATATATATATATATATGTATATATATATATATATATATATATATATATATATATATATATACATATATAGAGGCTTAACATGTATATTCAAACTAATGGTTCAACTTATATAAAATAAACGCGACCCCTGCATGAGAGTAACTGTTTGAACCAGAGTGTTCAGAACAGTGTGAAATCTAAGGTTTTTGGCTTGGCTATACTATGTTTTGGGGAGTTCTTTTAAATATGTTTAATTCATTATTCAAGGCTTTTTGCCATGTTTAATATGAACATCCAACTCTGCAACATTATAGATATAACGAAAAAGCGTAAAAGGTCCCCCTTAACAATTAGGACAGATTAACACTCGGCTCCTCTGACTTGCTGATTGTCATAATATTTATTTGTCTGACATCAATTATTAATCTGTGCTTTAATTCAATGAGTATAGATAACAAATGACATAACCCTGCCACTATCTAACTACCTCTCTTATTCTGAAGGTCAGAGGTCCATTTTGGATGTCTTCAATCGCTTATGCTTATATCTTATCTAACACAACTTGACTAAGCACTTCACCAAATATGTTTTTTTTCTCTTTTAAAGTTTATTAATGTGTGGGAACGATGCATTGATCTATTCGCAGGGATTTCCACATCAGTTTTTCTATTCTACCATTTGGCTCTCTGGTTCTGTAGCTTTAGATTCCTGTTGACTAAGTTCCCACATTTAGTTGCTTTGTCCTGTTATACAAGTAAACAAAATTAAGAATTAAAGTAACCTTTTTAATGTTTACGTTAATTTTGTTGCATACTAAACTTCTGTGATTTGCTCTTGGACTAAAGTTTGTGATTAGTCAAAAATATTCTATCATTTGGAAACTGCAGTGTGCATCCCCAACTCATACAACATAAAATCTGATTAAGAGCCATCTTAAGCCAGAGAGGGATATATGTCATTTAAAAAAATTGTGTTCCAAATGACACACACTGCTGGTGTGGTTGCTTACCTCTGATGAGCGAGGTAATGCCCAGCCTAGTCACACAGACATTCTGCAGCTCCTCACTGCTAATCGTCGGCTCAGCCACCACATACAGGTCTGGCCTCAGAGAACGAGCCTGATCGAGCATGTACTGCAGAGCCAAATCACAGCCAGCATGGTCACCCCCACACCATGCAAAGGTGGGCACAGAGTTAAGATCAAAAAGAGAAGGAGGGAGACAGAGATATGAAGAAGAGTGACAACAAAAGGGAGGGAAATGATGTGGATGCATAGATGGACAGAGCAGATATGCAAAAAAAAAGGAGAAAAGATTGAACATGCGGCATGCAGATTAACCATGGTATTGGTTGATGGGAATGGAGTGAAAATAATAGGGGAGCCAAGGATATTTAGTTAAGCATTATGTAACAATAAAAACGCATTTGAAATGAGAGAAAAAAAGTGAAATATGGAAGATGCATGTACATGTCAGAGGCAATTGCATTAAAAAGCCAAAATAGACAGACAAAAAGAAGAAAAGAGAGTCATTCCAAGATCAAACAAATCACTGCAGTTCTTTACAATCCAGCAGACTTTTCAGTGTTTTGTTCAAACTGTGCATTTTCCAGCAGAGCAGCGAGCAGAATGGAGCGAGGTGACGGTGTCAGGGTCAGTACCTCGCACCAAAGTGGTGATTCCCAGGCGGTTTACAAAGACATTGTCAATGAGCTGACTGCTGGGAAAGAGATCGGCCATCACATAGAGGTTAGGCCTGATGGCTCTGGCTGCTGCCAGCATTGCCTACAGGGACCAACACATTATGTACACAGCAATTAACCTGGTGTCTATCCATCATAGCTAAATGGGTGTTTCTTACAAACCCATTATACCAGGTCAATGTAGGAATGCCCCTTAAATGCTTCAGCATTAACCAAAAGAATGAGAAAATGGGGCTAATAAAAAAATAATCTTCACTATGAGGGGCCGTCTGGGACGTTATTCATAGTTACCTCACACACGTACAAGTGAAGTGCTCTCACACACAGTACTGAAATGCTTTAATATACACTACTGAAAAATTATACGCTCACATACTATACTGAAACCTCACACGCATACAAGTGAAATGCTCTCACACAAATGCTCTCATGTAAACTACTGAAACGCTCTCATATACATAACTGAAATGGCCTCATATACACAACTGAAATGCTCTCATATACACTACTGAAACTAGTATGAAGATAGCGTATGTGAGAGCATTTCTGTAGTTTATATGAGAGCGTTTCAATAATGTGTGAGAGCATTTCACTGTATTCGTATGTGTGTAAGGTAATTGTGAATAATGTCCCAAACGGGCCCTCATACATCACACTGGACACTGATATATTGTAATAAACAAATTATATTTCCATGTACATACAAAATACCAAGAAACAAGGCTAGGTCGAAACCTAGTATATGGCTGGACTGTGTATGGTCAATGTCCTAAATTACAAAATATTATATGGATAGTCAATGGTAATGACTATTATGTGAATTTCTGGATATTCAATTTTCATCTGCAATTTTCTGTACTTGTCCCAGTAATATTTGTTCTTAAAGTGTACTTAAGTAGCATATTACATGGCATGGTTTCATGACACTCTTTCAACTGGAGAGGGCAGTAAAACAATGTGTTTCTAGCCTGCTGTTAATAAGTACTAAGTTACTCGATAAGTGCTTAGAAAAAGGACATTTAAGCACAAGCACACTATGATCCAGAGCAGCTACTAAATACCTTGAAGTAAGATTGTTCTGTCAAATTTATGGTCGGGTTTAGTGACTTTAGTGAGCTTTACATTATTTTACATGATTCATAACATTTTTTTTATTATTCAGTATTAATTCATTATGATACTATGTGTCAGTGCATCCTGTCCAGAGGCTCTCCAGACAGTGGAGAAGGGTATGCAGTTTACTCATAACGCAAATAGGACAATAATGAAAATAAGTCCAGGAATTTACTCTTCTACTGCTGACAAGTTCTGATATGTTTTATTTTTTATAAATATATTGTATATATTTAATAAAATGTATTGTATATATAAGTATCAAGCTAGTAAATATGGATAAATCGAGCATGGCTGTGACCAATCATTATCATTACCACTCAGCCTTTTTTTTTAAATCCATCTGTTACATTGCATTAACCATACAGTTCAATTATTATTATTATTATTATTATTATTATTATTATTATTATTATTATTATTATTATTATTATTATTATTTCTGGACAGCTAAAGCATGCAACTATGTTCACACTGTACGGTTTGATAGACCGTTTGATCTCCTCGCACTCAACGTAAAAACAGCCCAGTGTGTACTGTGTCCTCTCACTCTAGGACTTCTTTTGCATTATTTGTTTCTAATTGCCTTGGATATTGATATGTATGCTCAGGCACTTCAGCTAGAGCTAGATGCTCTTTTAATGGAGAGAGGGAGGACAGAAGGGGTAGCAATGCTTCTGGTCTCAAGGATCAAAGATCTATATTTTATCGCACATTTTGACAAAACACCTTCAATAGTATAGGCTCAGGAGGATTTTGATCATCTGTGGTCACACAGAATAGTAGATAGAGAATACCTCAGCCACATGCAGAGGGGTGGACAGGCAGTTGACCAGGCATACACCAGAGAAGACTTTGGCTGTCATCTCTGTGTATGTCTTCATATGAGCCCACAGATAAGGACAGTCCTCCGGTTTCTCTCCATAACGAAGCTTGATAGTGTCAGCCTGACAGACCAGTTCTCTTCGTAAGTAGGCCTCTGAGCCTGTGGTCAACAGGAGAGGAATAAATGGCAGATTGAGGAACATGGTGGTGCAAATATCTCTCTGTTCATTTGTGTGATTTCAATGGCTGCCTGTGGAGATTTGGAAAAAAAATCACCAGAATGCAGGAAATTAAGTGTTTGACAATAAAAATGTTCAGCCAAGCTAGCATTTGTTATATAAAGTAATTGACAGAACCTAAAAACAGAAATATGCCACAAATACAGATGTAGTATCCAGTATAGTGCACAGTCAAACAGAAAAACTAAGACTCATAGTACAAATATTAACATTAATAACAATAATAATACAAACACAACTGCTACTTCTAAAAGTAATGACGATAATTTGGCTGAGGTGTTTCTCTTACTACAAATAAATAGATAAATAAATAAGACAAGAGGGTATAGGGTGATGCATTGGTCACTTTTGCGCCTGCCAAGTTTGTTTACGTTGTTCAGCGCAGTTCCTGAGCAGGTCATTTCCCTTCACAAAGCCATCATGGGCCAGGAAGTGACACGCCTTCTCTCTCTGCTCCATCAGCTGCATTTCTTCATCAAAGGTCATCTCTTTAAAGGGGAAGGAGAAATACCTGGAGGAGGCACAAGAACTGACATGTAGATCAAAACATAATATCCAACCATGTAATAGTATCCTCTGCACATTCTATAAATTATTTTTCCTTTTTGAACTTTTTGCACATCCCTCTATGTTTTTGTACATCCTGTACCATACAGCCTCTGAAAAGCTTTTAGTAGCTTATTTGGGGTTCCCAATTTCAAGCGGCCTACATTTGATCACTGTACCTTCTGTAAAGTGTTTAATGATACAATGTTGACGTGTGAAATAAACGTAAACGAAGTATGTATGTATGCATGTATTTATGTATTTATGTATGTACCTATGTATGTATGCATGTATTTATGTATGTATGTATGTATGTAAGTATGTATGTATTTATGTATGTATGTATGTATTTATTTATTTATGTATCTATGTACAGTATGTATGCATGTATCTATGTATGTACAGTATGTATGTATATATGTATTTATGTATGTATGTACAGTATGTATGCATGTATGTATGTATGTATGTATGTATGTATGTATGTATGTACAGTATGTATGCATGTATGTATGTATGTATGTATGTATTGTTTGTTTATTTTATATTATTGTTTTCATGTATGCACCATCAACTAAAGCAAATTCCTTGTAAGTGCTACTTACCTTATATAAATAATAATAATAATAAACTTATTTCTAAATATATTTCAAATTCTGATATTACACTTTTCAATAACAAATATTCTTAGAATCTCTAAGAATAATTTAAAAGGACAATTTAGGGAGACTCTTACATTTATATCATTTCTATACACTACCCCCCCAATCTTTCCTTGTGCCTTTTTCTTGTCAGATTCATTTTACTGTCAATAACTGGTCCATACACGTTTATTTTAACCCATAATAGTGAAAAAATGTAGATACTGAGATTTAAAAAAAATCCTACACATGGTGACTTTAACAGGTCAGAGGGTTGGAGCGCCTACCTGCTACACAAAGGGTACTTCCTTGAGACCGGACCCAGCTTTGGCCCCTGATCAGAAAGACGCTCATAAACTACATTTCCCACAATGCAGTTGATCGCCTGAGGAGAAAAATTAGCAGTGGGGTTGGAACCAAAAGAAAGTTGGTCAGCAAGAACTGAAAAAAGGAATGTGTTATACTGAAAAATCACACGCACACACAAACACACACACACACACACACCTGCTCTGCGTGGTGGTTCATCTCGTTGTATAACCCCGAGTTCAGCTCCTCCAGTCTCTTTTTGAAACAGATACAACACTCCTGGATGTCTGATGGGCTCATACTGTTACCAGAGAGAGGAGGAATTAAACCATCAACCATTGGCTAATCTCCACAGCGCTGTGGTGTAAGGTATGGCTCTACCAAGCACACACACACACACACACACATTCTGGGATAGGAGGAAAAAATGCTCTGGGTTGTTTGCATTTCTTTAAACCAATCACAATCGTCTTGGACGGCGGTGGCGGTGCAAATTAGTCTCGGGAAGGAACTTGTTTGGTGGTGTTAAGGAAAAACTCAGTAACAGCTTTCTATAGGATACATGGAGGTTCTGGAGACTTTGTCTTACACACAAGAATTTATTGATGTCGATCATGGAACTTAAGGAAGACAGTACAGTTCAACCACAATGTGCTACTCTGGAGTGTCCTCCCCAACTCTGAGGTCCTGAGCCTTTTCCTGATGCTTGCCCAACTATTGAGTATGTGACATCTCAAGATATCAATGGCGCCAAAGAAAAGATGGTCACCTTGAGCATATTTCTAGGTACTTGAGAAACTATGTCACCTTGTTACACTGCTTACACTGACCTCTAAAAGGAGATTGTCCTGAAACAAAACATTCACATATGATGTGACCTATGATGACCTGATGTCTAAGCTTTCCCTTTAATCTCATCATACTGGTACTCCCACAGACACCTGTTGATTGTTGACTCGGACTGGGTCCTGTTCAAGGTTGACTCCATGGCAACTGGCTGTGTATTGCTATGGCACCCGTGCGGACTGAGACAACGAGATTACAGGGGGCCAGACGTAGTTTGACTACTCAGGCCTACACACACACAAACTCTACATATATACAGATATGCAATCACCCCCCACCCCCCCATCCCTCGCCTTCGCCGCTTTGTACCCCCAGTCAGGCGGGCGGGTCTGTGACCAGCTCTTAACATGGCTGCAGGACCGGATGGCTGCTTACCTGTGCTGGATTACCTACCCCATTGCGAATCTCGTGTGCTCTTGTACTGGTTATGTGCTTATGTTGCTGAAGTGTTTTTGTCCTTTTCCCACACTGTACTCTTATCAGGGGCATAGTCTGGGAGTTGCTTTTTTCTCCTCACCTCTCCTCATGTCATGCTGTATTTTTTTCCTTAAAACCATATCTTCCTGTCCTGTCTACCCCATTGTCATATGTATGTTTGTATATGTATGGTCAGGTTGATGGCTAATTTCGCTGGTACTTGTGACTATGTGACAATAAAGGGCTACTACTATACCACTTCATGGTGTTTCTTTAAATTTTAAATTACCTGATACATGATTAAACCTCATTAGCTCTTACCAGTGTATCTCCGTGTGTACTTCGTCCACAGCAATCCCACCAATCACTCCCAAAACATCCCAGTTAGAGAGGAAATGCCCTAAACATTTTCTTTGTAAATCTTTACAATCATTCCCCGAAAGAACCAAGCTAGGCCTGCCTTGTTGCTCGATCCAAATGTTCTTGAAACTTTTTTCAGCGCGTTGCTTGCTAGTTTGAAGTTGGTTGCTGTTTCCCGAAGCAAACTGTTTGAGAACAGCAACGCACAGAAAGCAGAAGGTCAGGGACATCTGGCGTGGGAGCCACGTGCGGGATGCTGTGGACGAAGTACACATGGCGATACACTGGTAAGAGCTAATGAGGTTTAATCATGTATCAGCTAATATACATAACTCACGTTACTGTATTGTGTCAACAGTGAACTTCATTTAATATTGTATGTGGGGTTTTCTTTTGCAGGGTGCAAAGAAGATTGTGATTGGTTTAAAGAAATGCAAACAACCCATAATGTTTTTTATTCCTATCCCAGAACGTATCTGTGGTGTAGCCAGACCTGACTCCTCAGCGTTGTGGAGATAGATCTGGCAATGCGAGACTACTCGTATTACTGTAAAAAACTGCAGATTTTTTTATTTACAGATTTTGCACTCCACTTAGTTAGAGTAATATACAGTCAAGCCTGCTGTTCCTGTCCCATAGGAAGTAAAATCCAAGGCCAGAGAGAAGAGTCACCTGTGAGGTGTGAAAATATCCAGGGCAGAGTTCATGTCCACTGTGTTTCCAAAGCGTCGGTGCTGAGGGTCCTGAACCACCTTCATCTGCTTCTTACACTCTGGACTGGACCCGACACCTGAACCTAGACAGACAGACAGACAGACGGATGGACAGACAGACAGACAGACAGACAGACAGACAGACGGGTGTGATAATTACAAACAAACTGCAATATATTTCACAGATGTTCACATTAGTCTCATCCACATTTTACAACAACAAATTTGGCATTTAAAAAATTATTGAATATAGGTCATACTGAAAATACATAAGACTCTTACAGACTCATCAGTGGAATCATTATGTAAATTATCAATTTTCCCTGTGTCCCCCTACCATGTGAGTGGACACTTCTCTCAAGTTCAGAATGAAGACTACTACTACTACTTCTACTATACTTTGACTTTAATTTAATTTAGAAAGGTGTGTGACTCAAGCATGTCCCTTGGTCATTGTTTTCTCACCAGCCTGCAGCCGCTGTCTGAACTGCTCCACAGCTTCATCCACACGGACCTGCAGGAACTCCCACAGCCTCAGCCTGGAGAACACCTGCTGCCACAGGACGCCCCGCAGGGCCTGACACACACACACACACACACACAGACATACGCACACACAGACATACGCACATGCACACACATATAGCATTCGGCCACATGTTTCTGCCAGAATATATTTGCTGTTGCCAATTAGTTCTACATGAAATAAATCTCCTGGTTTCATTGCACTGTGCAGTTTTATTATCCAAGGGGTTATGGGAACAACATCAAAAACAAACAAATCTGGTTTCCGGTAAAAAAATATAAGATTTGTGAACTTATGCATAGTGTTAGTTCATGCAGGACACAGAAATCAACCCCCCTCTTATTGAATCATCATTTCTATCATGGTCATACACCGATCACAGCCGTTCTCACATCAAGCCGATCCTTTTAAATGGGCCTCCCTCCTCACTGGTCCCTGCTATACTGACGCTGGTTCACTCACTGCTGCTGCTGGCAAAGCTTTGCCTCCACCTTCCTAGTTCAGAGTCCTAACATGACTCAAAGTTTAAAATGGTTTTTAGAGACTACGTTTACATGCACATAATATTGCGGTTTTTGCCCTTTTCTCTGAAAAAGCCGACTTTCCGACTAAACTGTATGCTACATAGCCAATGAAAGTGAAGATTCCACTAATATTCCCTTTTACATGCATTCGTGCAAAATAGGATTTTTCAAAGACTTGTTGGAGCGTGTGAACACAGCGTCCCTCTTTTATTCCTTCAACCAGCTTTGACGTTGCCATGTTTGCACATATCCAAAAACCTGTTGATATCCAAGTCTTTGATCAAGTTTGGAAGGCTGCAGACCCGATAAGAAGGAGAAACACAGCTACTTTTAAACTGTTAGCTGGTTGGTTTGTGTACAGCAACCATAGCAACGCACAGAGCTGACAATAAGTCATAAACAGGCAAGAGGCCACAAACTGGTTGTAAACTGTGGTAAAAACCCAGATTGAGACACATATTCCAAATGTGCTGTATACATCTCCAAACAGTGAATAATACCGACATATCCCACACGTCTTAATCAGAAAATGCTAAATTTGGAAACAGGCCTTACTCGGAATATCCAACGGGAATATGCTATTTACATGACCTTTACATATCAAATTTGGAATATTGTCATATTCAGAATAATAGTGGAATATTGGTGTGCATGTAAATGTGCACAGCCATCGGGGCCAAGCATACCTGTATTTCCATAACGTTGCAATATATGGTTAAATCTGTCGAGAGTGTTCCTGACTGAAGTTATATAAGATGTTAAAATGTCCATGAGGTTTTAACATGACATTAACTTCGACACACAAGTACACACAATTAAGAATGCATATGCTCACATTCATGTTCCATTCATCTTGAAAGAGTGCTGGTACTCCTTGTTCAGAAAATTTCCCATCAGCCACCTCACAGCTGAGGTGCCACAGGGCTCTGTCTAGGAGCCACGCTGGTTTCAGATGAGGAGAGTTAACCAGGTTGTAACCACACTCAGGATGGAGGTGAATCCACCCACTGCTAACCGCTAGAGACAAGAGAAGAGAGGAGGAGGAGACAAGGTAAGAGAAGAAAAAAGAAGAGCGTACAAATGAATTATCTTTTTGAAGATGGAGAGGGATTCTGCTGAAGGTAACTCGTTCCAGCACTGACAGAGCAGGAGAAGAGTTTGGATATCCTGCCCGCAGTGACAGGACAGCTAGTCATTGTAATTTGGCTGACTGTAGCAAGTGAGAAGGTGCATAAAGCCGAATGAAGGAATTCTGGCAGGTGGGGGCTTTGCTAGTGGCTGCAGTACAGTAATATTATAGTAAGTCTCGCATTGCCAGACCTTCCTCCACAGCGCTGCGAAGCAAGGTCTGGCTAGTCCACACAGCATTCCGGGATGGCAGAAAAACGTGTCAAGACCAAGACTTTGAGGGGTTGAGACCAAGTCAAGACTAAGACCAAGGCAGGGCGAGACAGAGTCAAGACCGAGACAGCCAGAGCTTCTCCTGTCTCTCGCATTCACTGTCTTGGGAGTAAGTGTTTAAGGGGGCGGGGATAGGGGGTTAACGGTAAGAACATTCAACTTAGAATTGAGTCAAGTTATTGTTTGCATTTGAAGCAGGAAGTTTTACATCCAATCACAGTAACGATGTTGACATATAAAATCAGACAATGCAGAGGCAACTTGACCGGTCTTGAAATAAAATCCAGAGTCCTCTTCATCCGAGACCGAGACAAGACCAATAGAAATGCGGTCGATTTCGAGACCTTCAAAAAGTGGTCTTGAGACTGGTCTTAAGACCAATACCGATCTCAAGTACTTTAACACTGGTTGTGTGGCTCAGGTTCTATCTGTTTTGCAACACCTGGGAGTTGCTTGACATCCTTCCCAATCCTTTCCTTATTTTTATTTACAATCTATTCTATAATTATGTCATCCTGATTGGCTATACTGTAATTTTCTGTTTATCTATCAATTATCTATCAAAGAATGTACAAAATCACTGGAGTTCTCTTAAAAGTTTGTTTACTTGAGTCAGTTTACAGCACTTCAGCATAAGTACAGAAAAAGACTGAAGGTTGTTTAATATTATTATATTATTATTTGTTCTTTTTAAAGGAGTTGGGAGTCAAGTTAGTTATTCGGTTCATGCAATCAGTAGCTTTTCTTCTTGTCCCTGGTCAGGCCCGGCATCTCCTCCACATTATGCACTCTGCCCTCAGGGATACATCCTGTGCTCTTTCCAGGGTCTCTCAGCTTTCATGATTAACACATGAAAGACAGACATAAAACAGCAGTTCGGATGCAAATGGTTTAACAAAGAAACTGAAGCAAAACCATTCTAAGCATAATTTTTCTAACAGGGGGTGTTTCCTTATGCGAATCAAGGGTCTTAGGACAGAGGGTGTTGTATGCTGTACATATTCTAAAGCCCCTTGAGACAAATTTGTGATTTGTGAGATATCGGGCTATATAAATGAAATTGCTTTGACTTGACTTTGACAATTGAATTTGGAGTTGCTTGACAATAAAAGAAGTATTCAAACTACATTGATGATAAAAATTCCGCGTGAGGGTAGGTTTTCTATGTGAAGTTAGCTGTCATGTCTTGACAAAGTGTTTCTATTAGCAGTCTATCTATGTATATGACCTTCAGCATGAATAGAGACGAAATGTCAATGAGGAAACTGAGACGGTGATGCAACAGCCACAGCTGCCTGCTGGAAAGGCCAACTGTGGTATGTTTCCACCGCAGCACTGCCACTATCCTTGTTAAAAATAAAACAAGATATGTTCACTCATCATACTGAGTCACTGCAGCAGATAAAAATAGGATACAGCACAGAAGAAAACAACAGTCACTCTATATCACATTGTACCACACACAAAGTGTGTTCAACCCTTGCAATAGTTCCTCAAACACAGCAATTATTAAAACAGTTCATTAAAATTCTCAAATTCATAAAATCATATGGCCCAAATAAGGTTGTAAAATAATTTGTTTACCTTAAGTAGTAGTAGTAGTTTAGTTTATTTTGAACAAATAATCATAATAAGAACATGTACAGTACAGGCCAAAAGTTTGGACACACCTTCTCATTCAAATACGTTTCCTTTTATTTTCATGACTATTTACATTGTAGATTCTCACTGAAGGCATCAAAACTATGAATGAACACATATGGAATTATGTACTTAACAAAAAAGTGTGAAATAACTGAAAACATGTCTTATATTTTAGATTATTCAAAGTAGCCACCCTTTGCTTTTTTATTAATAAGGGAAAAAATTCCACTAATTAACCCTGACAAAGCACACCTGTGAAGGTAAAACCATTTCAGGTGACTACCTCATGAAGCTCATTGAGAGAACACCAAGGGTTTGCAGAGTTATCAGAAAAAGCAAAGGGTGGTCATAGTTTTGATGCCTTCAGTGATAATCTACAATGTAAATAGTCATGAAAATAAAGAAACACATTGAATGAGATGGTCTGTCCAAACTTTTGGCCTTTACTGTACATTTCAGAACAAGCAAGAAAAACCCAAAAAACAAAATACTCAGCAAACATATCTTTCAAAATGATTGTAAATGATTCAAATAAGGATTCCCATGTTCAAAAAAGAGAAGGAAAAAGTAAAAAAAAAAACTTTCTGGTTCTACCTCTTCTTCTTCTACCTTCTACTTGTGTACTTGTATGCAAACAATTTAATTATTCACGTGTTTATATATGTTTACATACACATACAGTACATGAATATATACCTACTGACACGTACATATACACATGCATACCCATATACACACATGCATACACACATACTGTACATATACACATTTTTTTTTTATTTTTCAACTATCACCTACCCTTGTCCATGTTTCATCTGTCAGTTAAATCACCCCAAATAATAACCCATCCAAACTAGACATAATATATATATATATATAAAACCCCAAGAACAATACGGTGAGCACAATCACCTTAAGTCCTTCTCGTACTTTTAAGATAGTTAGGAGATGGGTAACTGACTAGCCTACTGATTATCTTAATCAGATTAAGTTCTTTTATTCATTACACTTTGGGTTCAGGAGTAATTGTTTAACTGAGACAGTAAACTGCTTTTGTAGAATGCCTGTGAAACTGAACTACCTTTGAGTCAAAGTTGGATAAGGGCGGTATATTTAGGGAAGTGTGTTTAAATATGAAGAAGGCCTTAGAATCTGTCAACCATTAAATTACACTGCTTAAACTTCATAAATATTGTACATATCTGCAATAAGCTCCTCCAATTCTCCACATTCGAACGGTTTCAAACCTTTTGCCTTAACTCAAAAAGACCAACCTGGACATAAGGTGAGACTAGAAAGCAAATGCACAGTATGGAGCTCTCAAAACATTTGTTGTTTCAAATTGCCAGAGACTCAACTGTTATCCAAAAATCAAATCAGTACCATGAATCAAAACTACTGTATAATAATGGAACAACTATGAGACAATGGGCCTCTGGGCACAGAAAATTCTCTGATTCCAGCTTCTTAAATGGGAATACTTTCCAGTTTTTCATTCCTCTCTGACACTAAACTGAAGATCTTTGAGTTGTTGACAAGACATTTGAGGCTTGGGCTTTGGGAAACACTAATCGACATGTTTCACCATTTTCTGGCATTTTACAGACCAAACAACTAATTGATTAATCAAGAAAATAATTTTGCCCTTGTCCCCCTGTACTTTTATAAAGCGTCTTTGGGTTTTTATGAAATTAGGTATATTAATCTAAGTCATTTTACATTGGTTGCTACAACAATCTCTTAATGCTTTGGCTTGTAAAACAGTGATACCAGGTTTAGCTCACAATACATCCAAAGTAGGCTAAGTTACCGTTAGCAACACTGGAAATGCAACGATGCATCTGTAATTTATTCTTGTATGATGATTTTCTGTCTGAGCAAAACATTTATTGCGACTAAATGACCTCCCCATAATACTAGCTCAGTAAGATACAGTGGGTAATACAGAACCGTAAAGAAAAGACCTTTACGACAGCAGGTGTGGTAAAAACACTACCGTCCATCCATCCGTCTTCGTCCGCTTATCCGGGGTTGGGTCGCGGAGGCAGCAGCTTCAGCAGTGATGAATATCACAAACAGGATATTCCCCAGAGCTTTTAGTATTTCTGGATGGATCTCATCAATCCCTGGGGCTTTGTCACTGTGAAGTTGTTTGACTACCTCAGTGACTTCCACCAGGGAATCCCCAATCATCCTCCACCTCTGCCTCTAACATAGAGGGCGTATTCATTAGATTTAGGAGTTCCTCAAAGTGCTTCTTCCACCACCCTATTGAGGTCAACAGCGTCCCATCCTTACTGTACACAGCTATGATGGTTCCCCGCTTCCACCTCCTAAAGTGGCGAACAGTTTTACAGAAGCACCTTGGTGCCAACTGAAAGTCCTTCTCCATGTCTACTCTAATACTTTGTCTCTTTCACCGCATAGGCTGCAGCTCTTAGGGCCCTTCGGTACCCTGCAACTGCCTCCAGAGTCCTCTGGGGTAATATCCCGGAAAGACTTCTCCTTCAGGCGGACGGCTTCCCTGACCACTGGTGTCCACCACGGTGTTCGTGGGTTACCGCCCCTTGAGGCACCTAAGACCCTAAGACCACAGCTCCCTGCTGCAGCTTCAGCAATGGAAACTTTGAACATTGTCCAGGGTTCAATGTCCCCGGCCTCCACAGGGATGAACGAAAAGCTCTGCCCGAGGTGTGAGTTGAAAGTCTGTCGGACAGGAGCCTCCTCCAGACGTTCCCAGTTTACCCACACTACCCGTTTGGGCTTACCAGGTCCGTCCAGAGTCTTCCCCCACCCCCTGATCCAACTCACCACCAGATGGTGATCAGTTGACAGCTCCGCCCCTCTCTCTTCACCAGCGTCCAAAACATACGGCATTAGATCAGATGATACAATTATAAAATCAATCATTGGCCTTTGGCCTACACTTTTGAGCATCCCTATGTTCGAACATGGTGTTCGTTCTAGACAATCCATGACTAGCACATAAGTCCAACAACAAACAACAACTAGGGTTTAGATCAGGGAGGCCGTTCCTCCCAATCACTCCTCTCCAGGTGTCTCCATCATTGCCCATGTGCGCGTTGAAGTCCCCCAGCAGAACTATGGAGTCCCCGACTGGAGCTCAATGCAGGACTCCATTCAAGGTCTCCAAGAATTCTGAATACTCTGAGCTTTTGTTTGGTGCATATGCACAAACAACAGTCAGAGTTTTTAGCTGCGCTGAGCCGGGGGTTTGTGAGTATCCCCACACCCCCCTGGCGCCTCACACCCTGGGCAACTCTGGAGAAGAAAATAGTCCAACCCCTATTCAGGAGTATGGTTCCAGAACCAAGACTGTGCATTGAGGTAAGCCCCACCAGATCTAATTGGTAGTGCTCCACCTCCCGCACAAGTTTCGGCTCCTTCCCCCACAGAGAGGTGACATTCCATGTCCCCAGAGCCAGCCTTTGCCGCCAGGGTCACGCTACCGCTTTTGTACAAAGCAGTCGCTAGAATCAACGCAAACTGAAAGTTACATATAGCCCCTTTAATCAACAATGAAAATAATTGTTAGTTGCAGCCCTAAAAGCCCCCTCTCCTCCTACAGAGGAGCAAGATATCCAGTATGAAAAGGGAAACAAAACGACTCCAAACGACACAGACGTCATTCAGTAATCTAACTGCGATTACCTGTGTGATTATAGACCACATCACTGATGCAGACCATGTTCCAGTCTTTCCTCAGCGTCTCCACCAGATTACCGACATCTCCCCAGGTATAGTGCTTCCCCTCAGGCGAGAAGTCAGGGTTTAACTCCAGCTGATCAGCCATGGAGTAGCACACACCAAGCTTCTGCAGCGGGGTGAAGTGGATCATGTTGTAACCTACACAGAACAGAGCCAAGAGAGTGTTTATTTGTGTGTGTATATATTATATATAATAGTAACATTTTAGATATAGCTTAAAGCCCATGTTGCAAGTTTAATTTTCCAACGAATTTGTGGTAATTGCTTGTTGGTAATAAACATTTAAACTGTTATTCATGTATTTGATGTTGTTAGGTATCACAAAACAGAATATAACACAAAAAAGTAGGTACTATTTTGTTTTAGTTTTTCTTTCCCCCACAATGCATTGCATGACGTCACGTTGGGGAGACGACAGGCGAAAGCCCCGTCTCGGTTCACTATCCCGGTCACGGTTTTTGCCGCTGGTCTGGCAAAATATGGCTTTTGGTCTTGACCGAGTCAATGTGTCTTTATTATGTGTATAATAATATTGTGGGGGAAGTGAAAGGCAGCTTGGAATGCTATTTGGCTTTTCACAAGTTTAAACAGCTAGCTAACGATACGCCGACGTTTGCTAACGTTAGCGCAACAGCGTTAGCTTAGACTGCTAGTTAAATACTGGTATTACAACTGCCTTCGGAGCTACGTCCACGTTGTCAACACAAGACGTGGCGTTAGTGCTCCTTTTGTATCATACTTTTATTGAATGAAATATTAAGGTTCGCTCCTACGAAGTAGGTGTTTTTTTTGTAACATTACACACAAAGCTAACTGGCTATAGTTAGCCTGTACGTATGCTAGCGGGATTAGCTAACGTTGCGTAGCCAGCCAGCAACTTCGGCAATCGGCAGTAGTTTCGGCGAGCTAAACGCGACAGTATGTTGCCCACAATCAACCTCTGCTGTTAAAAGCAGTCAATCTGCAGTGATGTTTTGAAATGGAGACACATGGATGTGTTAGCTGTCGAGGTTAGCTCGCCGAAGCTGCTTGCTGGCTATGCAACGTTAGCTAATGTCCGCTAGCATACGTACAGACTAAATATAACTGGAGCTAGTAGCCTACCATCAAAATGTGAGATATCTAATCATGATATCATATCTATGTGTTTTTTAACAATGATATACATATATTGAGTGCTATATGTACCTATTAATCAACAGTGGTGGTTAACTTGCAACATGGGCTTTAAAGTCATGGGTTAATATCACTGGGTTGGATAGGTCAGTCATATGGCAGAGGCACCTGCCAGAGCTCATACAAACAAAGCACAGTAAAAAGTTCCATAAGAGATCAATGCACGGAAAGATAAATCAGATAAGTTAATCTGTCCCTGGGGGCAGATCTTACACCATTACTAAAGTTTGATTGACACATTTTGGGCAAATCATTTGGGAGAGAAATCACTGCAACTGAGAAGCCCCGTGGTGAGGAGCAGAGAGTAACAATGGTGCTTTTCAGGTGTTGCGCTAATCACTCCGCCAAAGTAGCAGTTCATCGCCTTCTGAGAATATAGTTCCCAGTATGTATACGGTTAGAAGATGGCTGTGTCTCATGTGACCTTGTTATTTGTACACGCTGTGACTATACAAATCACAACATGTAAATAGGAAAATGTTGTCACTTATTGGGAGCAGTAGGCTAGTTGAAGCCGGTTACCGCCAGGAGTTACGACACGCACGGAGATGAGAAGGGTATGGACTTATCTAACTCTGGGGGATACGGTGAATAAGTCCCAATAAGTTGCCGTGTTCCTTTAAGGTCTGTAGATTGCACAGATTTTTTTTTTTAAGTCGATAGGGTTAAATCTGTAGAAGGAGTTTGTTAAAGTATGACTCCTAGAAATGGCTTAAACTGAACTGTAAACTCAGAGTGGCTGACTTCCTGTTGAGTTTAGGGTACACCCCCAATAGGATTTTTAGTATGTCTCAATGTTATGCGTACCAATTTCCTTTTGTGTATGTGAAATTTTAAAGAGGGGGCTTCAACTTTTAACATTTGTAAGGGGTGCTACTGAGCCATTTTGTCATACCCGAGCAAAAAGTTAGTTCGGATGCATGTGCAAATATTGATGAGTTTTCATGCAAATTAAGCTCCTTAAAAATGTGATTCATTAGAGGGAATAATAATAAACACAGCCGTTTCAATTGTGCTCACTGCTGGTCAACAATATATTAAATATATTGACAAAATATCCAAATATCTGAATCGTAAATGTAAAATACTTGTATTGAAACATTTGTGTGTTTGCTGGTCCACTTACCAGTCTCCTTTGAGACCCTGACCTTGTCAAGCCATTTGTCCAGTGGGCCGAGGCACTTGGCCAAGTATGTTTGGCTGCAGATGCAGTCCAGTGGAAGGATGACATTATTGGCTCCCACCCTTAGCACTGGATCTACTATAATGTAACCTCCACCCACTTTCTCTTTATCCCTGTCAAACAGAAAAAAATAAACACTCACAATTGACACATATCAGTTTAATGCATGAACACCAAATGGATTGGACATGCATATGAAAGAAGTAAAGAAGTAGCTCTAAATGATTCAATCACTTTAGAGTCAATTTACCAGGCACAGTAGTCCATTTATTGCTCTTGCACTTGTTTGTTAATTTCCATGTTCCGAAGCTTCCGAGCAACAGTAAACACAACACCACAGGAGAGTGTATCACGCACAGATCTCTGATGCACAAGTTGTTCCCTCGTACACACGTAAGCACAGTCTGTTTAAACCGTAGCATCACTGGTGCACATGTTAAATATAAACCAATGGGTTACTGCTGCTGTTCACTACATCTGGACTGATAGTTTTCAGTGTAACAGTCTGGAGGGTGATCTGTTTCACTCAAATAACAAGGTCACATGAGACACAGCCATCTTCTAACCGTATATAAACTGGGAACTATATTCTCAGAAAGGTGAAGCACTGCTACTTCTGCTACTTGGGCGGAGTGATTTGTTTGCAGCACCTGAGAAGCCCTGAGCAGAGAGTAGCAGTGCTTTGCCTTTCTGAGAATATAGTTCCCAGTTTATATACGGTTAGAAGATGGCTGTGTCTCATGTGACCTTGTTATTTGTACACGCTGTGACTAGACAAATCACAACACGTAAATAGGAACATGTTGGTGTTATTTTGTCACTTATTGGGAGCAGTAGGCTAGATGGAACCGGTTACCTCCAGGATCTGTGCTAGGCTAAGCTAGCGGTAGGGGCATCAGACAGAGTTACAACACGCACGGAGATGAGAAAGGTATGTATTTACTTATCTAACTCTGGGGGATATGGTGAATAAGACAAAGTCCCAATAAGTTGGCGTGTTCCTTTAATGCTTTGGCTCATACCACAGTGACAGTGATACCAGGTTTAGCTCACGATACCTCCAAAGTAGGCTAAGTTACCGTATGCAACACTTGAAATGCAACGATACATCTGTAACGTTTAAAAAACACTACCAGTTTTGTCCAAAGAATCAACACAAACTGAAAGCTACATATAGCCACTTTAAAGGTGCTCTAAGCAATGTTGGGTGATGGCACTTCTTGTTGACGTTTGAAGTATTTTCAAACAAAACGAGGCTAGCCCCCCCCCCCCCCCTCCCTTTCGCTTACTAACCCCCCCCAACCCCGACCCCCAAATCCTTCTTGTCGGTTATTGGCTGGAACATTGTTTATGTTTGGTGGTGCAGGTTGGCGCAGTTTGTTTTTGTTGCCGTTTGCGGAGCCTGTGCTGTCTACAGAGACCGCGTTTTTTTGCAGTGTGTTCAGGGGACAGGCAGCTAGCAGATAGTGAGGAGAGATTTGCTTTTGCTGTATGTGACAAAAAATGTTGTAGCCTAAAAAATGTGTGACATCGCTTAGAGCACCTTTAAGTAAATAAGTAATAAAGGGAAGTGACAGTAATAACAGAAGAACTTAACAGTAGTAATAAAATATCAAGTGTACAATATACACTAATTATGGAATATATAAAAATGCAGTACTGGTGACAAAGCAACTTACCCACAGGAGAAGTAGTACTGGTAGGATCCAGCCACCACTAGGTCCAGGATGCAGTATTTATCACAGTCATCCTCCCGGCCGTTTGGGTAGACCCAGTCCAAAGGACGGAACTTTAGGCGATCAAACTTGTGGCCTTTTGCAGGGTAGTTGGTGTAGACCTGGACTTCCGTACCCTGGAGGGTAGGGCCAAGACGGAACTGCAACTCAAAGCCTGAAGACAGCAGGAGAAATGAGGACTACCAGAATACACTGCTAACCGATGGTGCACCTGTTTACAATAAGGGTTGTTTTAAATGAGGAATTAATTCAATTTGAATGCAGCATTGGGTATGAGATTAACCGTATAACCATTCCTTTCCTTATTTATGTTAAATCTAAAATAAAGAGCCTTGCTCCCTGTGAAGCTTCCTGACTGATTGACAGGTTGAAAAGATGAATTAATCTTTTCAATCAGATAGCCTTGCAATCAAAGACCAGACTGGAAAAAAGTGCCCAGTTGCAGGACCACACTTTGAAAGGTTAAACATGTAAAATATGGTGAGTGTGTTGTATTATTTAGGTTTAGTACAGTTGCATTGTACTTCTAGCAGAAAATATAGCAGTGCTATATATTTGTGGTGTAGTGTGTTCAGCACATGCTTCTCTTTAAGTGCATAGTAGTCCTACCTTGTTCCAGACGGAACAGAGCTCGCTCCAGTCTCTCCATGGCAATGAGCAGCAGCAGCAGCGGGCCTGTGCTCGGTCAGCTGGCCTCTGGCCTGTCCTGTTCTATTTAAGCTGGAGAGAGAGACGGCACTGACGTAGCCTGGTAACATGAGACAGCTCTGCACACTTTATGGAGGACCTCGTCTGCCAAACCATTGATACATAATAAAAAGTAAATTGATTTTTGTTAATAAAACTGCCTTCCTAT
Source organism: Perca schrenkii (assembly GCA_025617405.1). Lineage (NCBI taxonomy): Eukaryota > Metazoa > Chordata > Actinopteri > Perciformes > Percidae > Perca > Perca schrenkii. The sequence continues at coordinate 3,091,714 of CM046808.1, forward strand.
GAACAAGCCTTTATGTTTACAGCTCCCTCGGATTGGAATAACCTGCACTGTTAGAAAAGTCCATAGACATACGGGCCAATATACTGTGTAAATATGAAGGAATTTACTGGAATGATTTTTCATAGGTGTTTTTCTGAATTTAGAATTTTTGGATTAACAGAAATGTCCGTTAGAAGTACAGAGCATTTACTGTAAATCTATAGAATTTTCCTTTTTTGGATTAATAGAAATGTTCATACATGTCAAACATGTAAATGAAGACACTCATCAGCAGTGGGTAGTAGTTATTCTAGACTTAAAGCTATACTGCGTAGTTTCTGTCGCCCCCATGAGGAATTCTAAGTAATGACAACAACACTGTATTGGCCTGCCTCCCTCTATTTCGATTATGTGGTAGATTAATCTGACGACTATGAAGAGAAGCGGGGAAGTGGGGGTCCTGGGCCTTGTTAATGAGGATGACTGCAGAGGGGAAGAAACAGTTTTAATGTCGAGAGGTTTTGGTCCTGATGGACCGCAGCCTCCTGACGGCAGTGTAGAAGTGCACCATCATCTTCAACAGGTTGAACTTCTTCAGCTGGCGCAGGACGTACATCCTCTGCTGTGCTTTTGTTGATGAGGGAGCTGATGTTCAGCACCCATAATTTCATAATCATAATACATGTTTTAAAAAATTGCAGTACACGAATGCATATGAGTCAAATAAAGGCAAATGCATGAAGAGATAAAGTAAAAGAAAATAACAAAATATATGAACACACACAAGGTATTTACTCCCTAAGGTATAGATTCCCCCTGTCAATACAACACAGCTGACAAGTTAGACTCTCCCTGTCAATACAACACAGCTGATAGGTTAGACTCTCCCTGTCAATACAACACAGCTAACAGGTTAGACTCTCCCTGTCAATACAACACAGCTGACAGGTTAGACTCTCCCTGTCAATACAACACAGCTGACAGGTTAGACTCTCCCTGTCAATACAACACAGCTGACAGGTTAGACTCTCCCTGTCAATACAACACAGCTGACAGGTTAGACTCTCCCTGTCAATACAACACAGCTGATAGGTTAGACTCTCCCTGTAGATACAACACAGCTAACAGGTTAGACTCTCCCTGTCAATACAACACAGCTGATAGGTTAGACTCTCCCTGTAGATACAACACAGCTGACAGGTTAGACTCTCCCTGTCAATACAACACAGCTGACAGGTTAGACTCTCCCTGTCAATACAACACAGCTGATAGGTTAGACTCTCCCTGTCAATACAACACAGCTAACAGGTTAGACTCTCCCTGTCAATACAACACAGCTGATAGGTTAGACTCTCCCTGTAGATACAACACAGCTGACAGGTTAGACTCTCCCTGTCAATACAACACAGCTGACAGGTTAGACTCTCCCTGTCAATACAACACAGCTAACAGGTTAGACTCTCCCTGTCAATACAACACAGCTGATAGGTTAGACTCTCCCTGTCAATACAACACAGCTGATAGGTTAGACTCTCCCTGTCAATACAACACAGCTAACAGGTTAGACTCTCCCTGTCAATACAACACAGCTGATAGGTTAGACTCTCCCTGTCAATACACGTGCTAGAAAGAGGTTTGCTAATGTTTTAAAGATCACGCCGAAATAGTCACTCTGACATTCTGGTTCTGCTTCGGATGCCGTCAAGCGGGATTTCTGGTCGTAATCGGTCCTTCACTGACCAATCAGCATTCATTAGCAGAATGCTAGCGTGTTATGGGCAACAACGACTCAACCTGTAAGAAATCAAAAGGACATAAGTACTCGTTCATTCAACTTTCGATCTACAGTATATGATCCATGTTGAACTTGCAAAAACTACAATCAAATCTGAGATTTTTCAACGACAGTCAGGTGAAAGAGACACATTTAGCCATCTAGCTCCATAGAGTCCCATTAATTTTGCATTCGCCTGCAATCGCCGCCAGTGGAACGGCAACTAAATTCGGTAAAATGGGGCTAGGAAGTGAACAGGCTCTCCGTAGACGGGCTCTGGCAACACCTCTCACCCCCTACATGAGACTGCAGTTCCCTGAGCAGCTCCTTCAGCAGCAGACTGCTGCACCCTTCAGTGCAAGAAGGAGCACTATGCAGGTCCTTCATTCCGGTAGCAGTCAGACTCTTTAATACAACATCATAATGTTGCACTGCTAGCTGTTTCTGCAATATGAGCCATCACTGGACAATATTCTTCACTATGCATATTTATTTATTTATTACTCTGTGTTACTTCCAACTGTGCAATGTGTCATTTCTATTCATCCGCACCTTACTCATCTGTATGTCTGTGTATATACACTGTCGGTTTATATAAGGGTATTTATTGTGTAAATATGTTTGTATTACTACTATTATTATTATTATTATTATAACTAATTCTATTTTTTCTATTTCTTATAATACTTTCTGTATATTTTTTCTCCTGTGTCTAGTTAATGTGTATTTCTGTACATTTTTTTCTTCTTTTGAGCTACTGAAGCACAGGAATTTCCACAATGTGGGATTAATGAAGTATATTTTATCTTATCTTATCTTAAGTATTAAATTAATCCCACCAAAACACGCTTCTAAGTGGAAATCAGTAAAATACACAACACATTGACATATGTATGGTTTGGGGGTGTCAAACCGGAGAATACATCCATGTGGTCCACTATATATATATATATATATATATATATATATATATATATATATATATATATATATATATATATATATATATCAATGTCAATGGGTCCACTAGGGGGCAGATATGATATGTTATGAAGAAAAACGCAGAAGAAGAAATGGCGTGAGACTCCCAGAATGCCATTGGTTGAACTGTAGCAAACTCGAGTAAACGCTATGAGTAAACGGGACCGGTCGTTGTGTCAGAAACATGGCGACTTTCAGTAAATATCTGACAGCGAAAAACTCCTCAATAGCAGGCGGTATTTTGCTGGTTTTGTACCTGCTGAAACAGAGAAGACGGACGGGGAAACGGGACGGGTAAGTGGGCGGCAGTGTGGAATTCTGAGGTTTGACTCGAAGCGCAGAAAGCGTTAGTTTGTGTCGGCTGCCTCTCAAAAAGCTAACGTTAGTTAGCTACCAGCTGCTAGCTTCCCCAGTCTGACCTGTTCCTGACAGGTTGAGGCGACCTGCCGCTGGGACACTCCTGAATTCACTTCCATTTCTGTTGTGGGCAGGCATGGTTCGGTCGCTTTGCTCACTGATCCGACCAGCTCAAACGGCCAAACAACGAACGTCTTTGTTCTACAGAAATCACGAACGCTAACGGATCGCTCCATGAATGACCGATTGGTGTAACTTTGTGTAACTAATTTGGTAAAAACTTAATTTCTGAAGTGTCGTTGTGTTGAGCTTTGTCTCAGTGTTGAGCTGTCGATGGGTTTCGTAGTTATGCTAATCCCTGACATTGCTCTAAAAAGTGATTAAAATAGAGAATAGACACGCCAAACTCCATTTTGAAAATAGCTACTTGAAGTGTCTCTTTCTTATCAGTAAAAGTTCATTTTACCGTAGCAAATAGCACTCAGTTGTTAGGAATTCTTATAAGCCACTTGTAAAGACTATTGAACGTAACATAATAAATAAGAAGTTTGTAAATGTTATGCGATAAAAATACGTTTAAAATAGGAATTCAAGAGAGAAAAAAGTCGCTTAGATTGACACAGCTGTCTCTGACCCTGAAGCCTGTTATCTACATACTATTTGTTGAACTACTGGCACACGTCTTTCAAAAGCATGTACCATGTCCACAACATAGCCTAATTAAAACAAATGAATTGTAATCATGCATGGCAAACTTGACTTTAACATAGATATAACAATGACCAATTGTTAATTGTTCATTTTAATGTCATTTGTGTGCTCCTCAAACTAGAAATGGCCCGATACCATTTTTTGCTTCCCGATACCGATTCCGATACCTGAACTTGCGTATCGGCCGATACCGATCCGATACCAGTGTGTCATATATATATTTTATTGTGTTTTAACAATTGTATAGTACCTGCGTGGATGTGATATTATTTCTATCTTTGTTGTCGGTCTGGCTCAGGTTAAACTCTAAGGTTAAAACTTTCTTTTATTATCCAGTTTGACAGTCAGTTATAACCGAAAAAGAACATAAATAAACTACTGGGCTTTATTAATTGGTATCTGATCGGTGCATAAACTCCAGTACTTCCCGATACCAGCATTTTAGGCAGTATCGGTATCAGAACATCTCTACCTCAAACATCACTTCTGACCCACTAGAAGTGTGTGGCGGTGTCTGTATCTGCAGAGAGCCTGCCCTCTGCCTAGATTTTCTCTCTGGTTTAATTATTAATCTTTCTTTGCAGTAGAAAAGAAGGCTCCGATCTAGTGCTGAACAATGAGGTATGTCAATCAGATTTTTCTTTTGTCTATAAAAACCCTTCTATGAAATCTCTGAACATTTTCATCAATGGTTAATTGTAGTTGTATCACAGTCCAACTTTTGTTATGTTTCTTCATTTCAGAAAGATGGCAAAAAAGACCGTGCAGCGGTGGACAAGGTTTTCTTCCTCCGAGTCTTCCGGATTGTGCGGATCATGGTACCTCGACTTTTCTGCAAGGAGGTAAGACATCGATCTGATGTTAGGCGGGTATTGCCTTTAACTTGTTGCTTATATTTCCTTCAATCATCCAGATGTTTAAAGCACTTCCGCTAATTAAACACATCAGTTTAGGTCTGCGGCTAACGATTATTTTCACAGTTGATTTATTTTTTTAATCTTGATTAATTGATTTGTTGTTTGGTCTATAAACATCAGTGAGTGTCTTCCAAATCCCAAGGTGACGTCCACAACTCAAAGATATTAAGTTTACTGTTATAGAAAAAATTAAGAAACTAGAATCCAAAATTGGAATCACAGAATTTCTGCTTTTTTTTTTTTTCTGACTCCAGAAAAAAATGACTCCAACCTATTAATCGATAATCAAAATAGTTGGCAATTGATTTAATAATAACCAAGCGCTTAATCTTTGAAGCTCTACGTCATATAGAAAAGTTGGACTTACTGAAGAATCTCAGTGGTAGCAAAAGGTTGTGTGGTTTCAGTAGTAAAGTCACCTGGATGCGCCGAAAGTGTTGTTGTCATTACTTAGAATTCCTCATGGGGGCAACAGAAACTACGCACTGTAGCTTTAAAGTTGTGTGGTACAGTAATTTGGAATCCCCAGGTCTACATTTTCATCAATTTGCAGCTTCCCCATCTGTTAGTCAGGATTTTTGGATCCAGTTTTTAGCCGCGAAGGCACCAGAATTTTTAAATAAGGTGTTGATGAAATATGTAAAAAGTTATGAGGCTTCAGGGTATTATTCTATGCTCATGCAGCACCTGGGGGATGGATGGGGGGTGTCTTTGTGGTGTGATCTGTATCTTTTGTGTTTTGTTTAAAAAAAAAAAAAACATACAGAACAAGAGAAAGCATTAAAAACTGCTCCAAACAGCTCTATTGTAGTCCAGCCTTTACTTCAGAGACAAACGTGGTCACTTTGGAACACACGTTATAATGCTCGCCTAGCTGCTAGCATGGCACGCCCTCATACTCTGCTTCTGACTGGCTAGTAGTCCTTACCTAGCTACTGTCAGGGCATGCCCTCATACTCTGCTTCTGACTGGCCAGTAGTCCTTACCTAGGTACTGTCAGGGCACGCCCTCATACTCTGCTTCTGACTGGCTAGTAGTCCTTACCTAGGTAATGAGCATGTGCGACTCACTCTGTAGCTAAAACAGAGAGGTTAACACACAGGGTGAAAAGAGGAGCTGCAGCAATGTGCAGTACATTAAAAAATATGATGTTTTTGAAAATTAAACCATGTAAAGCTATTCTGGTACAACCTGTAAATACAATTATGAACCTGAAAATGAGCACTTTAAGACAGGATCTAAAAGCACAAATGGCATTCAGCTGATTGATCACTAACTGGAAACTGTTCCACAGCCCAAGGTGCCAGTACAGCAAAGACCCAATCACCCTTTGACCTTAACCTGGACTCTGGAACCGCTAGCAGGCCTAACCCAGCAGATCTGAGAGACCTTTTTGGACTGTGGGGGGGTTAAGAGTTCACTGATATACTATGCCTTGCGAGTCAAGAGTGAAATTTTAATAGGATTCTAAAAGCAATTGATTGGCTAAAGTAGTGCTGCGTGAGATGAGGAAAATATGCGATAATGTTTGAATATCACGATAACGATATTACTGGATATAAATAAACAGATATTAAAGTGTACTCCGGCCTGCTTTTCTGCTTAAATACAACAAACTGCTTGTTGAATTTAAAACAAGTGAAAGGAAATCATTTCAAACATTCTTTTATTGAACATGGAATTGAATATAAAAGGCACCTCGAAAAAAAGAGTTTTCTACTTATATTTTCAATTAACAAAAAAATCATTGAGTGTCTTTCACGATGTGTCTCAGCCGTTCGTGATGTGTTAATTGTGGCAGTTGATGTCGCAATGACGGAAAACAAAAACGTTACATTGTGCAGCTCTAGGCTAAAGTTATGTACCGTATGCTCTTTCATTACGACAGAGCTACCGTGGGTGAAGATTACTCTCAGCTTTTAGAAGTGTGTTTTTTGCGATAGATTGTAGTCTCAATTGTACCGTTTCCTTTGTAAGTTAAGTCTAGAATGTGAATAAATATTCAATGCTGCACCATAGTAAAATAAAGATTGTCAGTAGTAGGATTTATATATTCTTAGGGAAATCTATTTTGCTTTTTTTGTCAGAAGCTTTTGGCAAGAATAGAAAGTCCTTTGTAAATATTGATGATGCATTATTTAAGATTTTAAGAGAAGTCTTTTTTTATTTCATGCAGTTTGCTGCAGGGATTAGACTTCTCTTGGGATTTCCCCAAAAATACAGCAGGTGATTTAAGATGATGTTTTCTCGTAATACTTTATATTGTTAGATGGCATCTGTACTGCATCCAATTTACCGGCAGAGGCCAGTAGGTCCACTTTGAAAGGCTACTTTAGAAGTCAAGATTACAAAACGTTTAAACATGCTATTCAATGTTAGTCAAACATGTAATTTGGCAACCAGGAGTTGAACATTATTCCAAATGTCATAATGAACCTGTCTGATCCTGTGTACAGACAGCAAAGCCCTTTGACACAGATACATCAGCTCCATAAGCCAAGGCCCTTTCCACTACTTCCATTTAGTCTTATCCGATGAGTTTGGGAGATATGAGCAGAGTCAAGGGCAGAACGATAAAGGCCTTAATGATCCATAATGTTTCACATGCTCTACTAACTGTTCTCTGTTGTTGCTGTCATTGCCACAGACTGGCTACCTTATCCTTATCGCTGCCATGTTGGTGGCCAGGACCTACTGTGATGTATGGATGATCCAGAACGGCACCATGATCGAAAGGTCAGACTCAGCCTTCATGCTAACATTATCATTTAAAGTTTAAGATAAAGGTTTTTAAAATTCATGACCCTAAAAGTATATTGGGGGGTGTTATGTTGTCGCCATTTAGCAGCCTTGACCAACTTATCAATCCTTGATGTTGAATAAAACCACAAAGTAACAGGAGAACTAGGCCCATATCCAGTACAGTACAGTCTGTGAGTATTGGAACAGTGACCCATTGATTTGAGTTTTGGCTCAGCACTCCAGCATATTGGATTTTTAAAGTGTCAGTTCGCCCCAAGACAAACAAACTAACAAACAAGTGAAGGTAGTGTGGTATATAGCCATTCAAATATGTTCTGCCTTCGTGTGGAAAGTTATGGATTTCTTACATCTTTTTGAAAGTTGTGCCTCCTCCCCAATACAATGGAGGTGAATATAACTTGCGCTACTAAAAACATTCAAAAAGTGTGTGAAACAGTAATTTTAGTTTAGTTGCACTCGTTCCTCAGGATAATCCACACCGCACACTGCCGACTTTCTGCAACAGCAAACCTAATGCCATGTGTGAAGGCATTCCAGTTCTATTAAAACCAAAAGCCTCTTCACAAACTTTTTTTCTTTGTGAAGAGGCTTGTCAAACTCAAACATTTAACCTTTGAACATCCAGAAGAGCCACATGACCGTTGAGACTGGTTTTTATTGGATAAGCAGGTCAGACATCAAGGCCATGTAGAGCTTTATAGGTCTATACTCAATAACGCAGCATTTCATTGTTATTTTAAGAGTGCATTAGTAAAATTGTTAAAATAGGGCCCTTAGACTTCAATAAAACTATAAGACAGATTCCATAGGGGCCTTAATTAAGTCAGTGCTAAACGCTAACTGGAGATTTGGAAATATGACTACATCTAAGTTTCCAACCAAGCCGCCCCACCGTAACTGTAGTTTAATAAATGTCTTAAAAAGATTATTCCCAGAGACTTAGGCCTGTTGGGCCACCAGGCTTACATTACTCTGGGAGTAACACTGATATACTGTAAGTGAAGCATACTTGGGTCCCTTGAAATTCCAGCTATTATTATTATTATTATTATTATTATTATTATTATTATTATGATAAAAAGTCAGCGTTTGTTATATTGGGGATGTGGCTCTGGAAATGTAGTAGTAAAGTACAGTAGGTCCAATGAAAACTGTCCAAGACAAAAAATGTGTCCCTGTGCTGCTGCTTAGGGACTGCACTGTACATTTGCCCTGCTTTGCATAGTTGGAACTTAAGTCTTCATTTGGGCTTGGTATATAGTGCTGTCTCTGCCAAGTCATCCTAACCAAACATGGTTCACATTTCAGTCAAGGCCCATGTAGAAAAGTGTTCATGATCCACATTTAAATGTGGACTGTTGTACGTGTACGTGTACGGGCCACAATTTGAATATGCAGAAATTGTTTAGCTGTGTTCAATCAGAAATCAGCTGCTTTTTTTCAGTTGTCTTAATTGTAAAGAATGCAGAGATGCACAATATTGATATATTGTCTGATGTTCATTTTGGTCATTGGTAAGCTTTTTTTCCCCCTGTGCTTCCAGGTTTTAGCATTTTTAATATAGGGTAGATAGTATTTTTTTTTTCTTTCAATTGAAAATTTAAGAAAAAAATCCTTCTGACATTTCTGTGTAGATTGTAGCCCAAATAATGTTTCCAGCAATGTTTGCTGTCACTGTCAGTGCATAATCAGTGCCGAATTATATCAGTGCAAACTATGTGGGCATAGTTTATGATATCAGTTCTTAAAAAGATAAAAACATATTTTAAGTAGTTTTTGCCAAATACCAAACATTTGATCAGGTCACTTATCAATTTGCTTATGTGGTTAGCATTAGAATTGTTTTATAATCGTCTTTTTGCTTAAGGCAGTCACAGTTAGGGGTCGACCGATACTGGTTTTTCAGGGCCGATATCCATTATTAGTAGTTAATAAAAACCGATATGCATTTACAGTAAAAATGAAAATCTTTTAGTCAAAATTAACATTTTGGAATGCTACAAACTCCAACACAAAAGTTTGTTTAAATGTTTTAAGCAAGTATGTAATAAAACTGAAATTGTAAACATATACACAGTCAAAAAAATCAATAAATACAAACAAAAATAGCTCCCTGAAATCTAAACGTGGTTTATGCAAGTGCTGCTTAGAGAGCTGTAGTGGAGCCAAAGTAGCGCACTTTTTAATAATTGACTTTATCGGTAAAATAATTCACCGATAAAGATAATCTGCAAATTGCCAAATATCGGCCCAGAGAATCCCAGGCCGATCGATTGGTCGATCCCCAGTCCCAGTGTCAATCCTTTGAAAAGTCAATGCAGCTGGAACAAACTTGCTCTCGTTCTCTTTTGAAGATTGTAATGGAAATAGGTGGGGTGTTCCATCATGTGTTGCTGTTTGATTCTCTGCAAGAAACTGATGACTTTGTTTTGATTCTCCACAGCGGTATTATAGGCAGAGACATCAATCTATTCAAGAAGCACTTTTATTCCTACATATCTGTCATACCGGGGGTAACTGTCCACCACATGCTTCTCGTAGAAGTGGAAAACCAAGCGTTAACTAGCACTGTGGTTTTAACATCTTGCTTTGTAGTTGTGTTGTGCTTTTTCATCACTTACTGTCTGTGGTCTACATTTCCTTCCCAGGTGGTGAACTTAATAACTGTTGGCATACACTTTTACTAGAAAACATTTACACATGGAATTCCATTCAATTTATGTGTTTATCATAACTGACATTTATTTTCCTGTAACTACAAAAGTTCTGCTGACATTAGTAAGCAACCTATTTCAGGATTTATCTTTTTCTTGTGTCTAACTAGATAATGAAACCCATCAGAGCAATGCAAAACAATAAATAAATACAGTTAAGTAATGGGAGAAACCCTTTTGACCATTACAGATTAAAAGGGTTACATAGTAACTTTTATCAGCTTGAAAGTTGGATTCTGTATTGCATGAATTCAAAGCCAAAATCCTGAACGTATACTGCAAATATATTAATATGAATAAACAATGCCGTTGTATAACAGTACCGCATAAACCAGCTTACATTTTTGCCTAAAGGAGGCATGTTTATTTTAATGTTCGTACTTTTCACTACAACGTGTTTACGTAACGTTTAAAAAAAAACCCCAGCTTTTTGTCATATTTGCCGAAACTGTCATTATATCCTGACAGTAGCACATGAGACAGATAAATAACCTTCTGTGGAACTCGTTGCGGGGGGGTTTGCAGGGATGACAGTCGCTGATTGGTCAAACACACACAGCTGCTTCCAGCTCGGCGACCACTTCGTTCATAAAACAAAGTACTCTGCACTGCCTATTTTATCGCCTCAAATGAGTGCTGGGATATGGATATTATATTGACATTGATACATGAGACTAGATATCGTTTTAGATTTTGGATATCGTAATATAGTGATATGACACAAGTGTTGTTTTTTCCTGGTTTTAAAGGCTGCATTACAGTAAAGTGATGTCATTTTCTGAACTTACCAGACTAGCTGTTTTATTATTTGCCTTAACCACTTAGTCATTGTATCCACATTATTAGTGATTATTTATCAAAACTCTGTGTTAATATTTTGTGAAAGCACCAATTCTCAACCCTACAATATCGCAGCAGTATCGACATTGATGTATATGGTAAAAATTATCTTGATATTTGATTTTTTTTTTTTTCATATCGCCCAGCTCTACACTCAAATGTTTCAGAAACATCTTTTGGTTTAGTATTTAGCTGTAAAATGAGAAAGGTTTATGCCCAAGTCGAGCCAAATCCTAGCAGCGACCCCGGCCAACCGGCGACAGCAAACTTTCCCATTTCTCATTTCTGGTGAGAAATAGGTGATGCGGTAACAGAATATTGATTCATATCTGATCAGCGCTGCCTAGTTTATCAGTTTGATCGGCGTCCACAAGCTTTGATTGACACTGTGTTAGAGCCTCCTTGGCTCTAATTGGTTGTTGTGGCGGAGAGGAACATTTCTCAATCAATTCAATTTTATTTGTAGTATCAAATCATAACAAGAGTTATCTGACGGTGCCGGTTGGGGGTGTGATGAACAGTGGCAATAATAGTCACAATAAAGATAATGGAACTATGACTAGAAAAAGTAGTTGTAGTAGTTCATGGCAGGGCACTGCAGGACTCATCAGTCTCATGTAGTACTGTCAGGATGTAGTGACAGTTCGACAATAACTGTTTTAGTTGGTAACTTTTTTTTTTTTTTTAAACTTATTACACAACAAGTAAGCGATTTGGGAAAAGAATATGAACATACAGATGTGGTATCAGATTTGACGGTTTATTATGAAAGGATTTTTAAAGGCAAACAACTATATGGCTCCACAGCTGTTTTTCCAAAAAGTCAGTGTGTGCACCATAAAAATAATATGGACATACATAAATTGAATGGTTTTCTTGACTTTATCTATGTCAGGACTCCACTGTTACCGTCTCTCTCTCTCTCTTTTGTTTTTTTAAAACTGCTTAGCAAAGCCGCATTGGTTTCAAAGGAAAAAGAAGTCTATCAAGCGTCACTATTTGTCCCACTGACTCTTTTGGCAATGCTTGCTGATATTTGTGCATGTTGTGGTTTGCAGTGCAATTATCGGTCGCTCGACAAAAGATTTCAAGGACTACTTGTTCAGCTTTATCAAATTCATGCCACTTGTAAGTGTTTCTTTTGTTAACTTTTTAAACTTTTTTTTTTTATTTGGTCACACTCTTAAGTGTGATCTTAATTTTCTATGCTACATATTAGTCTGTAACACATTTTAGTTTAATTTTCTGATAAGTGTACAATGGAGACCTGATATGAAAAACACTGACCTCTTCTGCTGTGTAATTACTAATTTTCTGGTGATGGTGGAATATTTTCATTGAATCATTTCATGCACTTACAAGAACTACCATTTTGCATGTTCATTATTTAGATCTCACATTAGCAGTCAATGACTGTAGTGTAAATATTCTACTATTGCATGTTTTCTTCTTTCCTATATCCTATGCTTCTAATTTGGAGAAAAAAAATCCCCAACAACAATCAGCATGAATACTATTCAGTTTCTCAAACCCTGTCACTTGCTATGCCGTACTTAAGCAAAGAGCTGATAGTGAGAGATGCATCTGTTTTACGTTCTGTGTGACTGGGTCATTTCAGATAGCCTTGGTGAACAACTTCCTGAAGTTGGGTCTGTACGAGCTGAAGCTGAGGTTCCGGGAGAGGCTCACTAAGCACTTGTACGACCAGTACCTGGAGTAAGTAGTAAAGCCACTTTCCCATCATATGGGATTTCTGGTAAACATTAGGCCTGTAACAATAATTACATAATTGTCTAATTGTATATGTGATGGAGAGCCAGTTGAGTTTCAGTTGAGCTAGGGAGGTCTAGTGTATGTTGTTTTCTTAACTTTATCTTTTGGGTATCCTTGCTTTGGTTCACGCCCCCAGTCCCCTACCCTCCTCTTCCAAATGTTACAAAATAAAATGGTTACAAATTAGTTGTATAACAGAAAAGAAAGAATTTAGGGTTATCTGTGTGTGGTTATGATTTACAGTTACAGTAGTGATGGTAATATTTATGTTGTAGAAAACTGGTCATGCTTTAGAGAAAACGGCAGTGTCAGCTATTAACCATAACTCCCTTTTGATAACCTTTCATTTTCAAATGCAATTTAGTGGCAAATTACAAGATAATGAGTTATACCGTGGGCGAAGCAAAGAAAGAACAAGTAGTTCTTAGAAAAACCTTGACCTCATGTTTTGATTTATCTGGAACCGGTGACACACATCTGGAGATGAATTGGTTCTCCCATCGTTCAGTCACGGGGGGGCACCGTGTGTTCATGTGTGTCTCCTGGCTTCTTTGAGTCGTACGTAACCCTGTGTTCTGGCTCTTCAGGGGTTTCACCTACTACAAAATGGGAAACCTGGACAACCGGATAGCCAATGCAGACCAGCTACTGACACAGGATGTGGAGAAATTCTGCAACAGCGTGGTGGACCTTTACTCGAACCTCAGCAAGGTACCAAACTTTGTCAGCTCTCAAATGAATAATGTTCAAAACTCTTCTAGCATTCACAGTGATTGGTTCATTTAGAATGAATAGATTAGAGTGCCGTGCAAGTCTTCTGCATCACGTATGGCAGCCTCATATGATTCAACAGTATACACTGTATGCCCTCTGTTGAGGGCCAGTAGAGGTGTAGTTTGAGCCCCAATTTTTTTTTTTTCTTTCATGCGCCGTAGGCATTCAGATATTTTTGTGTTGAAAATGTTAGAACTACCTTCATCCATGTGTCCATCAATGATAAATCCAACTCCAACAGGTCAGTAAAGGTGAATTATATTCGGACTTTGGATAATTACAGAAGCTCTTTTTGTACCAGTTAGAGGTTACATTGGGTCGTTGCCCTCACCGTCCCACTGCTGGGCATTGTACCTGGCCTACCCAGCAAACTCTAATCTGAAACCAGGGCCCGTATTTATCAAGCTTCTCAAAGTGCCATTTTAGTCTTCAGTGCTGAGAATTCATGAAATGTACTCCTACTTTCAAACTTAAGTATAAAGGCAAGTTATCAAATTTCTTAAAGTTATTTAAGACAGCTTGAGAGGTCTCTCAAGTGGATGGGAGTTGCCAGAAGGGGCTTGTGATGGCTTTCAGGAGAGAAAGAATGTTTTTGGCGACGAGCAGTTTAATCAAACGGTATCGTTGGACAGAGCAGGCATAAAATATAATTAGAATCTAGGCTATATATAGGCAGGCCACTTAACAGCACATCGGTTTATTTATCTTTCATTTCCAATGTGTCTATCATAATGTATTCTCTAAATTCTTAATTGTCAAAGGTGTGTTGAATGTAAACTCGGCTTAGGAATTTCACCATTCAATGTGAATGTATCTGCGAATATTCTTAAATAAGTAAATCTATTCAGTGATTGGTCCATGCCTATGTCGTCATCTAAAATCCTGTTTGTGGCACAGCAAAGTGTCTCTAATGGCGTTTTTCCATTACATGGTACCTACTCGACTCTGCTCGCCTTTTTCCATTATATATATATATATATATATATATATATATATATATATATATATAAAAAAAGTCCCTGGTACCTGCCAACAGGTACTTTTTTTTTACCTCACCTCCGTCGAGGTTCCAGGCGAGCTGAAGCGATACCAAAAGGTGACTTGAAAACCTGCAGACAACTGATTGGTTGGAGAGAATCAATACTAATGACTGCGTCATCATTGCTAGTGACACAACCTGACAGTGTCCTGAACAAACCCGCCATTTTTATAGAGTTTAGCCAGCAGTGTTCTTTTTTTTTTTTGCTGCCTCCAGCTTCTTTTCAAACAAAAATAGTTTTCTGGCAAACAGCCACATGCTGAGAGTCAAAAACAACACACCTTCCACGTTCTGTGTGTGTGTCGCGTTAGGTCACGGCAGTTTCCTTAGGCGTCACTATGACGACCAGCCACGCTCGCCTCACGCAGGAGGGGGTACTAAATCTAAATCTGCAATGGAAAATGGAGGACGGGGCACCGCAGTCGAGCAGAGTAGAGCTGGTTCTAGCAGTGGGTAAGCGCCATAAGACTGACACTTAAGATATAGGGCCTTATCTTGCAGCTGGCGCAGCGCAGGGAGGTGTGTTCAGGTGCATTCTGGGGGTATTGCTATCTTGAGGCAGTGGAAAGTGATCGGCCATCAAAAACCTGGTCTAATGTTATTATCGCATCATTTCATTGGTATTTTAACAGAGCATTAGTAACATGCTCCTAGGTTCGTGCACAGTGCGCACCCCCTATACTTGTTGCACACACAGGGACGCACAGCAGCACACAAACAGAAGATTAAAAATATTACAATGTGAAATAGTATTATGATATTATGATATGATCTGCTCGCGTGCTTTCATCACACACGAGCAGATCAGTTTCTTCTCCTGAAAATCTCTCCTTCCTGCTCAGCAAATCCTCCATCATAACGGCAATGCACCATGGTCCAAACGCGCCTGGCTTTTAAAGGGAATGGGAGATGACTCTCTGATTGGTTTATTGCATATTACGCCCAAAATACACCTATGAATTAATGAAGACACTAAGTACAACCCTTTAGAACCATGTGCCCGGCGTACGGACCCTTTTTTACGCCATTAAACCAGCAAAAGTGGATTCCTACACGCCCTAAACGCACCTGCACCAGGTGTTTCACACCGTGCGCTTAGTTCGTTAAAATAGGGCCCATAGTCCTACACTCCACTTAAATTACGACTGAGATGCTTGATAACTAACTTTTAAGCACAGCTTTGAGCCAAGAATTTGTTTTACTCTTAAGTCACTTCTTAGCCGTGTTCTTGTGAGTAATTCTTAGAGGCTTGATAAATCCGGGCCCTGTTTTCCCCAAATGAAAGAAAAAAGCAAACTGCTAAAAGCCCAGCTGCTTTGCTGGTACAGGATCATTGTTAGTGCTCCTCTGATCGGAACATCTGGGAATATTATTTTTTAATCTATCTGTCCTGTGTCTGTCATGCAGCCTCTGTTGGATATTGGTCTGTACATCTTCAAGCTGACAAGTGCCATCGGTGCTCAGGTAAGCAGGTTATTGCCCGCATGTTCTTTTCAGTCTATGGAAATACATTACATACTGTAAATACCACACAAAGACATAAGGGGGCCTGTTATTTCATATACGTTTAAGTTTTCTATTATATATTGCATCATAATTAATAGAATACATGTCAAATATAATTATTTGCTTTCCATTTAATTTAAATTAGAAAACAGAAAAGTTGTGTTCCACTCTTGGACAGTAGAAGTAAATTCATCCTGCCCCCAAGTCAGCTGTGGGGACGTCCGCATGTAAAGCAGTTTGCGACCGATATCTTACTGAGCACAAAACAAGCTCTTATTTCTTTTTATGAATACTTTAACCAGATAAAACTATTTAGAACCATTATGAGAATAAAAACATTATGAACAAACTTGTGAGCGGAATGATCCCCTCAGATCTAATGATAGCGGTTGTTGGTTTACTGTGATCTGTTCCATTGTTCAAACAAATGATTAATAATGATTAATAATAATAAGATCAGGATGGCAGGATCTTCAAAATAGGTTCAGTTGGATCGATAAGTTGGCTGAACTTCAGTCTGCGCACTGCAACTTAATGAAACGCACGAAAATAGACAAAACACAAGCAAAGTATTTGCAGCGCGTTTGTGTATTTGGTTGTGTTGTGTGTATTTGTAGCGAGTTTGCTAAATGCTGCGCATGTGTTGTCAAATTAATGAAGAGGTTTTCTTAATTTGCTTGTGTTTGGTCTACTATGCGTTTGCCCCTGTCGGCCGCCGTAGTATTGGCCTTTTAAAAACCAATATCGGTCGACCCACAATAAATACAGTCCATTTACATTTAATTCACACTTTAGGCTGAATGTAAATCACACCACCTGCTCAACAGGAAGTGACTTTGTTGTGTCTCCCTCCCCTCCCTAGGGCCCAGCCATCATGATGACCTACCTGCTGGTCTCAGGACTGTTCCTGACCAGACTGAGAAGGCCCATAGGCAAGATGACCGTCACCGAGCAGCGGTACGAGGGAGAGTACCGCTACGTCAACTCTCGCCTCATCACCAATAGGTAAACCCAACATCAACTGCTCAAACCCTATTACTGTACAGCTATTTACTAAAAGTACATTTACTTACATTTGTTCTTTTTACTGTAGTGAAGAGATTGCCTTCTACAATGGGAACATGAGGGAAAAACAGACCATTCACAGCACCTTCAAGAAGCTGGTGAGTAACAGTTAGGCAGTGTTTCCCACAAGATGAGAATGTTAAGACAGTAACCAGGGTATGGTCTTACCCCGGGTAAGTGAATAACCGGGTTATGCCAGTTCTCCCCGTATACATGAGCGGGGGAGAATGGGGAGAATGACAGGAGTAACTCTACCTCCGCTACAGTAGGTGGCGCTCTGCCAACGTACAACTGGCTTTTTCTTCCGGTTGACCTGGTCAAAATGACACCGACCAACCACTAAATTAGTAAAATTCAACAACTTAATGTTTTACAGGGTTCATACGTTTTCAAAAAACCTGGAAAAGTTAGGGAATTTGAAAAATGCAAAGGTCCCTCCGCAAACCTGGAAAGGTTTTGGAAACCCAGCATATGTCATTAATAAATGTATTTTCACGTCGTCTTAACCTCAACATTCTATTCGGGGAGCGATATTATGAATCCCACTATGAACCACATAAATTGTCATTCATTTTATAGTTAAACATCGGAGGGTAAACTTTAACACTGATTTCTTATTGTATAATATTGACTGACATTTTCAGGAACACATAGTCATGGAAATTTGCCGAAAAGTATTGGTTAAAATGCGTATGAACCCTGTGTTTAATTTACATATTATTGTCACAGCGTAGGATAGCACAGTGTTCTCGCCAGATGACGGACTACTTGTTATTATATTTTATCTAACCAGTGTTGGGTAAAATTAGCATGCTAACTTCGTTAGCTAACTTACATTAACGTTAGCCAGGGGCCGGAGCGGAGGCTGCTCGGTCCCTGCGCTTTTATGCCGAGACACAGCGTTGACAGCCCCAGAGATGGACAATCTGTCTAGCCGTCTCCCGATGCCCGCCGCTGCCTCGCCATCGCCGGGGAGTAAAACAGGTGGACCGCTTTCTGCCGATGGCCCGGCGCCATTCGGTTAACGCTGTTTTGTTGTATTGTATCTAGTGTTGTTTTTGGCGTCCTGTTTTAATTTTAGTTTTAATCTAGTTTTTGTGTCTAGCTGTCATTTTAGTTTGTATTAGTTTTAGTGACGTTCATACTTTAAAGTCTGAGCATTTTAGTCTTATTTTAGTCAGAATTATCCATGACTGTTTTAGTCTAAAAAACTGATGACATTTAGTCTAGTTTTAGTCAATGAAAATTGTATTTTAGTCTCTTTTTAGTAATGCAATTTTATTTAATCCAGTCATTATAGTAGAAGTACCTAGTAGTATAGACAAACCCCTGTGTTTAGAGTCCACAAAGAATCAATGATTTACAGCAGAATGAATGGTGTCACCTCTGGCCACAGCCACGATCTCGTATTGGTGTGGTTGAATGGGGTCAAAAGTGTGTTTTTGTTGCACCTGCACCTCATCAAAAACAAGTTATTCAGGTAGTGTGAAGTTACTCTTTAAATTTTACTGCAACAGCAGTAACCAGGTCCAGGACTTACTATAAACCAGTACAATCCCCTGCCCCTGAACCATTTACTGAATGGCAGTGTTACTCATGTAACAGGTTCTTTTAAACTTTGAAAACGGCTGAAAACAAATCATTTTGCCCAGTAGAGATGGAAATGTACAATAGTGCTCTCTGGCTGTTAAACTTCAATATTCCGCACATTGATAGCTGTGTTGTAATTCTGATTGAACATTAGGCTCTAAATCACATTCAGTCTCCTTTTAAACTGCTGTGTGGACATTTGTCCATCGGTTTACTTGAAACTGGAAGAGTCGGAAAGGAGTAAGGACAAAAGAGCCCGAGGAGACAGTTTTGTCACTTTTATGGACAAAAAAAAACCCCAGATACATTTTTTATTTATTTATTTTTATTTAATTATTCATTCTACACAGGGGAAACATAGTCCTTATAACTGTGTGTTTTCCCCAATTTCAGATTGTGAACATATTTATTTTGTCTTCCAGGTGGACCACTTGCATAACTTCATCTTCTTCCGCTTCTCCATGGGATTTGTGGACAGCATAATTGCCAAGTGTAAGTAGATGTTTTTAATTGACAATAATTTAAGTCCTAGCTTTACTTTACAATTTACAACTTTCATCAGGACACAATAGTGAGCAAATAAAAACTCAAAGATAAATACGTCAAACAATAAAGAAACAAAATACATGACAATAGTTTTAATTTTGTTTTTCAAAACACCCTTTCCACAACTTAAAAAGGGGACCCCATAATTTAAAATGAGTTTTCCTTAAAGGGGACATATTGTGCAAAATGCACGTTTTCATGGCTTTTCAACATGAATGTGTCCCTGGTGTTTCTAGAGACCCCAGCAGAGAGAAAAGACCATCCTCTCTCTCTTTCACCTGCTCCATCTAGCAGAACATCTGTGTAACAACGAGCGAGTCAGATTTGATGCTGGATAGGACGTCCTATGGAGTCGTTGGCAATTATGGCAAGAGACAACTTCCTTGTCTCGGGACCATGTGACGGAACTTTTGTAGAATTTGTGTAAACACGAGCAGTAGAATGTTTGTGAGTACCATAGAGTTATTATGTATAGAATTAGGCCCTCTCAAAAACCTTATTGTTACGACCTGTTATAATTCTGTGTTCCTTATGTCTCCACGTGTCCCTCCGCAGACCTGGCCACTGTAGTAGGCTACCTGGTGGTCAGCCGGCCATTCCTAAGCGTGTCACACCCCCGACACCTGAACAGCACACACTCTGAGCTGCTGGAGGTCAGAGAACACACACACACACACACACACACAGGATTCACATTGTTATTGGTGGCTAAATAGAATCATCTTTTGTAAAAAGCCTTTTTAGCCGTTTTAAAATGATGCAGGGATATCAGTTTTGACTTTGGATAGAAGTGCATGGAAGTCTGGCCTTGCATGTCAATGCTTGTCAAACCAGCCAGTGCCTACAACTGCATGAGCACACAGCAATGAGCTTGTTTTATTCCAATGATGCCATTGTAAAATGAAGAAGTGCCAGAGGCTCCCTGGTAGAATAAACAAATTAAACCGTACAGCTTACTTTGAAAATGTTTTGCAGTAATGTTTTGGGGCTCTGCTCTTTTTAACTGATGTGGTTGGACCTGTGTTGTCTGTAGGACTACTACCAGAGTGGGAGGATGCTCCTGAGAATGTCCCAGGCCCTGGGCAGGATTGTACTGGCTGGCCGAGAGATGACCCGCCTCTCAGGGTGAGTGTTCCAGAATTGTACCAAAAAAGGTGAATATAAGGTATGGCTTAGATATGGACCAAAAATCCTATCTCTGTATTTTTCAGCTGAATTAAAAAAATTTTTTTTACAAAGTGGGCTAAATGTTCAGTCGTAAGTCAAAGCTCCATGTGAGATGTCACAAGCACTTGTATTAAAACAGACTGTGATTAAAATGAAATGCAAAGGCAGTGTTTAAAAACATACAGCTGCAACACAAAAATTATCTTAAATAAAAAGCCATATCTTTTCATCTTTTTCATCTTTTCATACATAAAACCATATCAATATAAATGTTATTGTCTAAACCCATATCTCGTTTGAAAATATTCCAACATAAGGTCAAATATTGCCACCCAGCCCTAATATCAAGTAAAAACTGATTAAAAAAAAATCATAGGTTACATTAGTCTTGGCTCATAGGTGTGTTAGTCCAGCATCTGAAGAATGTATAAAAGACTATCCAGTTCAATGGCTCAAACAATCTGTATTCTACCTCTCTTCAAAGCTTTTTTTTTTAAAAGGCCTTTGTAGTTTACTACCTTTGGAGTAGATTGAGCTTAAACTACTCCCGTTTCTAAAATGGGTAACGCTTTAGCTCTGTGTTTGTCATTTTGTTCTTAATGTCTGCGTCCTCCACAGATTCACATCTCGTATCACTGAACTGATGAAAGTCCTGAAGGAGCTGAACGCTGGCAAATATGAGCGTACCATGGTCTCCCAGGAGAAGGGTAAACACGATTCCTGACTGTAAAGAAATATGTGACAGAAATCATCTGGGCTAGTTGGAGCTGTGCAGCCAAACCGCTTAACTGATTTGTGGTTTCTTCCATCAACCTTAGAATCAGACAGTGCAGAGAAACTCATACTGGTGCCTGGAAGTGGTCGAGTTACCAACAGAGATAACATCATCAAGTAGGTCTCTTATTCTGCACTCAAATATACCTTGGCCCATTGTTTGGAGACCAGATTTATAGCAACAATATTTAAAATTTTGCAGGTTTGACCATACCCCACTAGCAACACCCAATGGAGACATTTTGATCAGAGATCTCACATTTGAGGTAAAGCTCATCATTTATCGCCACACCTCCATCCATCTAGACAGGCAATCAAACTAAACACGGAAAAATGAAAGGAAAAATTAAGTTGAAACTTGGTTTAGTTTATTTATTTATTATACATGTCATATGTCTGTATTATCATACAGACATATGCATGATTTTGCCAAACTTTGTTAAATTAAATGAGACCACGACTGTTTCTCTGTCCTATTGTGTTCCAACTAATCATTGTTTGTCTGTTCTCTGAAGGTGAGGTCTGGCACCAATGTTCTTGTGTGTGGACCAAACGGCTGTGGAAAGAGCTCTCTGTTCAGAGTGCTCGGAGAGGTGAGACACCGGCTGGTTAATGGAGGCTACTTGGAAAGCAGGGTTGTGAATCTTCACTGGTCTCACCATTCGAATCGATTCAATATCACAATGCGTCACCTCCTCAATATTAATATACCTTTTATTGCTACACATGGTTTACATCAACAAATTCAAGCAGTCAGATATACAGTTTATACAGTGGTGCTCATAAGTTTATGAACCCATGCTAAAGTTGACTAAAAAGAGGAATTAAAAAATCATCTTTTGGAAATTGATCTTAATGCCTTAATTAAAAAAATGAGGAAAAATCCAAACTTTGAGAACACCAATTTTCTTTGTGAATGAATAATGTATCGTAAATAAATAAATGTTCTTCCTTAAAATACAGGGGGCATAAGTAAGTACACCCCTATGTTAAATTCCCATAGAGGCAGGCAGATGTTTATTTTTAAAGGCCAGTTATTTCATGGATCCAGGATACTATGCATCCTGATAAAGTTCCCTTGGCCTTTGGAATTAAAATAGCAGCGACCGGAACGTCCACAACTAACATCAGTAGGCCATAATCGATTATGGTCTGTCACTGCATCGGTGCAGAATCGTCCACATCTGCATCGCGATGCATCGATGCAATGGTTAATTTTAACACCCCTATTTGAAAGCACAGTTGATCGATTTTGTCTGTAAAAAAAAACAAAAAAAACGATGTCTCTGGTTTTAATTCACGTGATTGCTGTGCAGCAGTGAAGTGAAGGTGGGTGAAATAATTCATCCAGTAGCAGCAGCTGCAGTAGCTGTACTGCGCACAAATAACCACCAGGTGGCACATGTGAGCAGTCCAGGTGCAGTCTCTGTTGGTTAGGATCAGAGAAACACCATGGAACTCCTCAGAATGGGTCACATGACTCTGTTAAATTATCTGCCGGGCCTGTACAGTAAACTTGCACGTAACACAGCCTTATTTTTTATAATATACATCTGATAGGATATTCAAACCAAACCACCAGGCTTGCAATTCACTGGGGGAAACGCTGTAATTTAAAGTATCAAAAACTGTTTTTGACAGATAAGTCTGAACAGTGTTGACAGATGTCAACACTGTTCAGACTTATCTGTCCCTGACTTATCTGTCCCAGGCCACCGGGTCTAATTTGCCCCCCCAAGGCCTAAGCCACCAGGGGAAAAAAATGTGACTGTATTTTTAATACGTTGACTACAGTTAAAGTGGGGTGGCTTAGACAAATTTCCAGTTAGCTTTTAGCACTGACTTTATGTAGAACCCAATTAAATCTGTCTTATAGCTTTTTTTAATTCTCAATTTCACGATTCCATTCATTATTCTTTGACAGACAGAAACTATTGTGTGTGTATTAGTCTGCCGTCCATCTGTGACCGCCACCGGGCCTAACAGAAGCTTCTACAGTTATTAAGCAGCCCACCTTTAACCCCGTTTTTACCGCTGTGCGTCCAATGAAACCAGCAACATCTGTAATGTACATATGTTCTACATATATGTTTTTCCCTTTGTCATATTAAGTAATTATATGTGTTTTTGCAAGCTGTGGCCTCTGTTTGGAGGACACCTGACAAAACCGGAGAGAGGGAAACTCTTCTATGTTCCACAGGTAAAACTCTATCTATCTTCCAGCTCTAGCTTTTAGCAGCAACTTGGTCTATGCTTGGGAAAATTGAGCTAAACAAATCACATTTTCTAAGAGGCAGATACATACACACCAGTAAAGTTTACTCAGAATTCTACACTGTTTTTATACTTTTAGCCTGCCAAGAGACTTATATAATTTGCTTATCTGTTGGAAAATGCATATATAGACATTGTCATGTTCAGGTGGCAATCCAAAATACACATGAAATGTGTATTTTTTGTATGTTTAATTTATCAAATACTTCTGCTACTGTAAGAATGACACAAGTTTTATGGTATACTTGTACGGAATGTTTAGGGGTAGTATCTTTCACTGTTTAAACATGCTCAGTTCAACTACTCAGATTAAATAAAAGCAACTACAATGTTAACTACAATGGGAAGAATTAATCCAAAGCTGTTGTTTGTCCAGAGGCCCTACATGACTCTGGGTTCTCTGAGGGACCAAGTCATTTACCCTGACACCTATGAAGATCAGAGGAGGAAAGGCATCTCTGATCAGGTGGGACACCACACGATCCCACACAACTTCACTTCACACACTCCATTGTCTGTGTGTGTGTGTGTGTGTCTAATTACATGCGGTACATGTGTGTCCAGGTATTGAAGGAGTACCTGGACAACGTTCAGCTGGGCCACATCCTGGAGAGGGAGGGCAACTGGGACACAGTCCAGGACTGGATGGATGTCCTCAGTGGAGGAGAGAAGCAAAGGATGGCTGTAAGGACTCACTAACACAGTGATTGATTTACATTATTAAAAGCACAGGATGGACTGTCCATCCATTCTCTAAACTGATTATTCTGCTTGGAGTGTATCACCAACCGCTAAAGTGGGGTTACTAATTAACTACTCTATATCCATGACGTTCCACTTCTGGGAAGGACTATGGTTAACTGCTCCTCAGATCTCTGCAGGATAAATCCAGACAGCAAGCTAGACTATCTGTCCAATCTGAGTTTTCTCTCGCACGACAAACAACTTTTGAACGCACACGTTCCACCAAAACAGGTTCCTTCCTGAGGCTATTTTGCAGCGGCACCGTGGCTCCGTCTGGCGCTTAGCCCCGCCCAAGACCAGTGTGATTGGTTTAAGGAAATGCCAATAAACCAGAGCACGTTTTTCTCCCATTCTGGATTGCTGTGTGGACTAGCCAGACCCTCCTCCACAGCGCTGTAGAGGAAGGTCTGGCAAAGTGAGATCCACTTAACCCGCATGGCTTAAAACTGTGTGAGAAAACCTGCACAGTCGTGCAAAGAACATGCTACTCCACAAAGAGTTTTTTTAGACTGAATGATTTGGCCATAATTTAAGAATTCATTCACTAATTAACATTTAAAACATTTCACACAAATGTCTTGTTGGATAAAATGATGAAGTGATAACATTTTATACCCCAAAGGTAAACTTCACTGTGACTTCATAATGTTCTGCAAAAAAACGCTTTTCTGGCCATTATTTAATGCCATACCGTAATTCTAGTTCTACTTTCTGTTTAGATTGACTTTAGATGATTGGTGTTTCTGTGTCTGTATGTAGATGGCCAGACTGTTCTACCACAAGCCCCAGTTTGCCATTCTGGATGAGTGCACCAGTGCAGTGAGTGTCGATGTGGAGGATTTCATCTACAGCCACTGCAGGACGGTACGACCCAAAAACACTTCACACACACACAAATGCAGGGCATTATTTAAAACACCAATAACAAAACATCCCGAAAAGATAACATCTAGATGTGGTCGAGAGATTTGTTCCGCGACTAAGGAATTAGTTTTGTGCCATTAAGCTCTAAGAAAACTATTTTAGTATAAAAATCACTAAGGCAGTGAAGTGAATCTCAAACACACTCCCACGTCACTGATAAGCCAGATAATTGTACAGTTAGTTTCCTTAGGTTTCTACCTTGTTGAACTGGAGCCTAGTACTAGTTGTGTGTCCTTTGATCCACAGGTGGGAATCTCCTTGTTCACAGTGTCCCATAGAAAGTCTCTGTGGAAGCACCACGAGGTAAGCACTGAATGTCACCCACGTTCATATGACTTTGAATTAAATCCTCAGATTTCCACAGCCACCCTTACTGTTCTTTTAATGCCGTCTGGTTCTGTCACAAAAGTTTCCTTCTCTGAACAGATTTAGCTTTTAGTTTAAAGGGTAATTTTGTTTTCAACCTGCCCGCTGTATTCTTGTGTTTTTGTGTGTAAGTGACTGAAAGCAACAATCCAACCCAAAACTAGAGTTGTGATGGTTGGAAAAGTGGAAAGACGACCCAAAATCGCTTTTTATTTTTTGTTTTAATTTGTTCTGTTGAATTTGAATTTGAGTCTATTTTCAATGCTAAAATTACGGTTTACTTACATGGAGTGTGGTGGGTTTAGGGAACGCAATTTCGCGGATGTTTCATAACCTTTAAAGGAATATTTCACCGCTGGAAAGCTGAATATATCTTTAAATTGTGTCAGTTATGTTGTAGAATTGTGAAAAAAATATTGAAATTGGTGCCTTCTAGGCCGAGAAAAGCCAGAAAATGTGTTTTTGTCTTATATGGATGAAAAACACCAAATCCCAGAATGCACCTGCTTCACTGCTTTGAGTCCACTCCCAAGCCACGCCTACCGCTTGACAGACAGACCGAGGCATTCAACTCAACTCAAGCGTGTTTTATTATCATTTCAACCATATACACGAAACAACGTTTCATCGTGACTGAAGTGATGTTTCACATTTAACATATATAAAAATGACATTATATAGAAACGAAATACGAAACAGGCTACATTTAGTACACACACTTTATAGGCTCCGTAAAGTTCAGCTAAAGCATACTAGCATTAGCGCTTGGTGGGCTGTAAACACCGCGCATAAACACAGCCGTGAATTAGCGTGCAATGTAGCTAGAATGGTCGGCATTTAACAGTCACAAACTCCAACGGCAGTTAGCAGTTAAGATACAAATTACCACATTGCTGCAGCACTGCATTAACACAGCCCACCTTACCCGGCGACAGAGCATCGCTAGCTCGGAGGGCTAGCAGGCCTGGTAGCTGGACAGTCCCGGGGCCGGTACACTGTTGTTCAGGCATTTTTCCACAAAAACACAGCAGTCTCTGAACTGAGCAGTCTTGGGAGTTTCGTTGAAGGAGGATTCCAGCTTGTTGTTTAATGAGCAGACACTTGCAAGCAGGATGGATGGGACAGGTGGACAGCTAGCGTTAGCTTTCCACCTAGCCGACGAGGATGTCCCCTAGCCGGGTAGCGGCATCGAGCGACACCGCTGGTCTCCGTGCAGGCGAAGCTCACGTAGTGTGCCGAGTATTCCTTCTGTAATAACGTTTCCTGCATATTCTCCGATCATTACCGATGTATCCCGGTGGTACACACGTCCGGTAGTTTGAATGCAGATAATTGTTGTAAATAATTGCTGCTGAAAACCGAGAGCCTGTTTAGCGAAGATTCAAGATGGCTGACAGTCGTTTTCATTCGGAATACCTCGGCTAGACTCGGCAGTCCAACCCCCCTGTGGGCGTGTTGAAAAAATGCGGAAGTAGATCCTACTAACGGCTGTAGTCTCTTGCCTCTGGCCCAAAAATCTTCCGATGACGCAAAAATCGTCATTTTACGTCATCGGAAGATTTTTTCCAGACCCCCAATGCGGAGATCTCCCCTCTCAGGGGGACATGAGGGAGGGAAGCACGGTCATTCAGAAATACTATCGGGTTTCTACTGATACAAAGCTGAATGCTAAATCGGTGAAGTATCCCTTTAACAAAAAAAGGATCTTACTCTTTAACAGAAAGATCGACCTCCTTAGAAATCCTTTCCATAATGTTGTCAGACACTTAGAATATTAATCTGAGTCTGTCAGCGGCAAAACAAGCACTTTTGTGAAGGTAAATACAAGCTGGACAGTTATCCTATTAACTTACATTGTAGCTTGTTTCTCCGCTGCCGATTGCAGCAATCTCGCTTAATACTGGACCAATGTCAAAGATTGTTGTTTTTGTGTCACTTAGACACAAAAAACGGTAGTTACCCTTTAAAGTGTAGGGTTTTTCACTACTTTGTCTCATACTACAACTGATCGTCAGACACTAATACACGTTAGGTTCCAGCAGGGCTGCCCACTAAATGTTTATTATTCAAATTATCAGTAGTGAACATTGTTTCGGAAGGTTACAGAAATTGTCATGCAACAATTTCTGAAACTTTGGTTTAGGACACCACTGGAATGTCTGATAAGCTCTTCATTTGAAGCATACTGACACCCTAAATGGATGTTGTAGATACAGTAGCATGGCAGAGCAACACAATGCACTGCTTGTTTCTTAATCCACATTTCTTAATGTTCTCCGCTCTATTGCTGAATGTTAGCCAGGTTGGCCAGGCTCCCCTGCTTCAGTGCTTCTGTATATTTAATCTACTTGCACTAGACACTCTAAGGGACTATGACATTTCCTGGTTTGGTATAATTATCTATGTGACAAATACAATTTCTGTTACTTTTGTTAGTAAGACAGTCCAACAGATTTCCATGCATTGACATATTTCTGTTTCCTATTGTTCATATTTGTTAGAACACTGCTGCCTTTAGATGTCTTCTTTCTTCCTGACTGACTTTGTATTTTTTATGTTTTCACCTCGGTCATGAAGTTTTACCTCCACATGGACGGTAGAGGGAACTACGAGTTCAAGCCCATCACAGAGGAAACGGTGGAGTTTGGCTCGTAACTGATTGCCGATGTCAGTCACCAATGCACTGCTCTGATAAAAACCAGTCCACTAATTCTTTGCACTCAAGACAGAAGTTATAGCTAAAACTAGAACATCATGTTTTTAATCATTTGTCTCCGTTATCACTTTGTTTCCTCAATGTTTCTGTTATTTAAATCACTACTTTAGTCCTGTCTAATCATGTATTTGTTCAGTGCGATTGTAAAAAGAAAGAAAAAACTATTTTGTAATTTATATTGCCAACTTCTAGGTTGTTTTACACACGCAAGACATGTTTGAGTGAAGGTAGAAATATACCATACTGTTTTTATCATCTCTAACAACAGTGACCGAGGTTAGCCTGTAGAGATAAGCTAGGTCCCACAGTGGTCTGTGTGGCAGCGTGTCCCACTGTAAACTGTCCTGACCAGAATCATACGGAGGGTTGTATGCACACCGTGATGCTCCTGGCTGTCCTGTAGCTCAACTCTCCACAGCTGACAGAAGCTAAGAGCGGTGGAGGTCTTTTACATTTTTTTTTTTTTTTAATTATTCCAATTTCCAATTTAAATATAATTATTTCCAAGGAAACTGTTAATCATCTTGTCACCTCCAAGTATCAAACTATTATCATACGATTACAACCAGGGCTTTACATTGACACCCGCAAACCCACCAAATGCGGGGTACAAATTAACTTTGCAGGTAACATTGTGAAGTTACTAGCCATTTTGGCCGGTGATGAATGAAAGGAACCTGCGTCTGTTTGAATCGGCCGGCTGTTTTCTGAGTTTTCCGCCAAGAAATTTGGGCGGCTTTGTGTGTCTTTTGCTTGGAAAATCTTTATCTGGCAACACTGCTTGTAAAACTAATCCTACATTTCCCATGAACACCATGTCGTGACGTGTCAATAAACCTTTGGCAACGTGCCTAGCGTCCGCGGTATTCAATACAAACTACGTTGAAAAGGACCACACGAACGGAACCACGGCAAACAAATCAGAGGAGCTGAAATTCAAGTGAAATCAGTTAGGAAAAAACCAACGTGGCTAGTGGCAAATCTCATTGGCTGGTAACTTAAAAAAATCTACTAGCCGTGTTGGCTGGTGATCAAAAAAGTTGATTTAAAGTCCCGGTTACAACATAGTTAAAAGGCATTAGGGCCTACTTGCTTCATTTTAGCTCTGCTCATTCTGGCTATTTTTCTTGAGGCGAATGCGGTAAAGGCCTAAAGATAATGAGACATGGAAATCTAGAAAACAAGTATGATATAACCAGTAATAATTTAAGTCAGTGTGAAAACTAAAAAGACTTAATATGAGCCAGCATTGGTTATCTCGAGATAAAGTAATAATGAAGCTGTGATGACATGTTAAAACATAAAAGTCAACCACAGCTTGCTGCTCTCAGCTTCTGTAGCTACAGGACAAACAGTGCTCACTAGAACTCAATGAACTTTTTCAGAGGCAACTCCAGACCCAGCTGGTTTTGAGGGCTTTTCAAGTGCTGACAGAACAACATGGCAGCAAGTCTCTTTGAGTAAACTCAGCAATCTGGCGGAAGGTCAGCTGCTTTCTGTCTGACTCAGAGGGAACAGGAACATCTCATTCACTCAGGCCTTCAGGCTTCATTTACATTGCTACGTTTTGGTTTAAAAACGAATATCTTTTGCTATGTTTACGCTCTCATTCCTCCGTGCTCTGGTGTCTTCCCCCCCCTCTCATTCCCCCTGCTCTGGTGTTTCTGAGCCCCTAATCCAGAGACATTAGGAAACCCTTCTGACCCGTTTTGGTTCTGAATCTGCGCGGTTGTGTTGCAGTCTCAACGGCCGCAAACCGAGACCTTTGGCAACACCGACACAGACGGCAATGATTCGCCACCTGATTGGGTGATGATGTCTCGTTCTCGGAGACTAAGCTACTAAAGTTACCATGGCAACTACCAAGAACGGACGGAGTAAATATTGCTGCCTCCTGTTTACACCGGCACGCACATGCCCAGTATACCAGAATGTTGATGAGAAATTTTGGTTTGGCCGTGTTAGTTTAAATAGAGATTAGTTAGAGCTAAAAACACTTGTGTGCACAGAGATCACTTTTGCCTCAAAACTCCGCTTAAAAACCAAAACGTAGCGATGTAAATGTAGCCTCAGAAGTGTGTTGAAAATATGAAGTCATCAGAAAGAAGACTGTCTCCCGGGAGACCCATAAAAAAGCAATCTGACCTAAGACCACGAGTGTTGCATTGCACTCAGTGCTGCCTCTGGCGGTCAACCTATATATTACAGCTGTACTGTAGTAGAGTTTAAGTTTGATACTTTTTGGGAATTGGCACTGTTGAGGAAGTGCAGATTTTTGTGGGAACAGAAGTATACCAGAGCATACAGAAAGTAGGAAGCCTTCATGTTAAAGAGATTGTTTGTTTGGATTTTTTTAAGTGGGGGTTGTATACATACTTATCCATGGTTAGTGTATCACTTGTCTCAAATTATACACAGCGCTGTGAAGATAGGAGTGTTTGTATTTCTAGAAACCAAACACAACCGTCCTGGGCGGTGCTAAGCCCTGAATGAAGTGACGGTACCCTTGCAAAAGAGAGAGCAGAAGGGGAGGGGTGTCGGGCTTTATCCCAGCACTGTACATCCTGACTAGACTAGATGGCGGTCGGCACAACGCCAGCAGGAGTACCGACACAGAAGCTAAGCAATGTACTGTGTCTGACGGGGGCAGCAGCTAAACTTATTACTTAAGTAACGTAGTACTCAAGATCCGTCTTGGTCTCAAGACCGTCGCAAGGCCACTTTTTAAAGGTCTCGGAATCGACCGCATATTTACTTGGTCTTGGATGAAGAGACCCAAACAGCAAGGATATCGCTACATTGTCTGTGCATTACTGTAATTGGATGTAAAACTTCCTGCTTCAAATGCAACATAGTCAATAACTTGACTTATTTCTAATTCTAAATCTGTTGGTGTTAATCCATTCTCCCTGGCCCTTTAACACGCACTCCCAAGAAAGTAAATGTGAGAGACAGCAGAATAAGCTCTGGCTGTCTGGCACTGGTCTTGGTCTTGACTCGGTCTGGCCCTGCCTTGGTCTTGGTCTTGACTCAGTCTGGCCCTGCCTTGGTCTTGGTCTTGACTCGGTCTGGCCCTGCCTTGGTCTTGGTCTTGGTCTTGACTCAGTCTGGCCCTGCCTTGGTTTTGGTCTTGACTCGGTCTGGCCCTGCCTTGGTCTTGGTCTTGACTCGGTCTGGCCCTGCCTTGGTCTTGACTCGGTCTCAACCCCTCAGAGCCTTGGTATTGTCTTGGTCTCGATACACCCTGGTAATGACATGGTCTTGGTTTAAGTGGTCTTGACTACAACAGTGGTGTACAATATATTTAGAATATTGTCACAGTCTTAGTGGAGTCCGAGTCAAAGGAGTCTGGTGGATTAGAAAAGAGCATAGATGGATAGCTTTGGTTCCCGTCGGAAAGGGATTTTTGACAGCTAGGTAAAGCTGTGAAAATATTCTAAAGATGGCGTTTACTAACACTGATACATTTTTTTTTTAGGTGGGCCTTTTAAAGAAAGTACATCATGAAAAAGAATCGGAGCTAACCCTTTTACCATGTTGCTTCATCCATTTTTATAAAACCTTGCTCCAATGAATTGACTGGGCTTTTAGTTAAAGTCATGGACTGAGTAATGATTGGAAATGTAAATTTGATAAATAAACATGGCTAGAAAGCTCTAATAACTAGGGAACACTTAAGAGTTTATTTTCAATTCCAACAGTTCACGAAATGGTTCGGCAAACATCGTTTTTTGCCTTTTCCCCATAGGTTGTTTCAGATAAAAGCTGTACGATGGTAGTTGCTGGGATATACCTGTAGTTCATGAAACACAAGGCAGTTGCTAAGGAAACGCGACCCATGAAAAACTGAATGGGTGGTGTTATCCATCCATGTAGAGTACCCCCTGGTTGCTAAGCTGCATTAGACCTGATCTGCCGTTGATTTGATTTCGCCCAATGTTCAACCTTAAAAGATTGAGCTTGGTCTGGTGATAGCCAGAGTAAAGCTCCATTCCACTTCTTCCAACTGGCTTGGTGATTAGGTTATCTGAAATCGCTGATCAACTGGCAAATTATTATAATTATTAGGCATTTTCTTGTAATTATTATCTTGTTAATAACCTTTTCCATTTATGGAATTTGGTTAAACTCTTACATTAACTTGGGAGGTGGGATTCAAAGTTTTTCTTTGATTTTGAAGCATTCTGCTGATAACTGATCTGACACGAGCTTTATGAAGCTGGGGACTGGGTCTACAGTGCAGCGCTGCTTTCTGTCTCTCGGTCACTGATGGGTGAATATGCAGACCAGATCCTTCCCCAGCCCCTCGGCCATAACTCCCACCTCTCCGTTCCCACGCTCTGATCTACTGTAACTTTATTTTGTAAAGTAGCAACCTCGGCTGTAACCATGTTTTTATATGGATAATAAAGCTGTAATGATCTCACTGTGCATTAAAATTATAACCTGTAATGAAAAAAGGTCTTTCTTTCTAGTGAGTGACTGAGTCAGTGAACCTAGACTTCACACATAAGTATTCGGATCCTTTACTTAAGTAAAAGTACCAATACATCACTGTAAAAATACTATGTTACAAGTAGAGATGGTTCAATACCATTTTTTGCTTCCTGATTCCGATACCGATTACCGATCCCATACCAGTATGTTATATATTTGATCATGTTTTACCAGCTGTATACTACTATATCCCTATATGGATGGGATATGATTTTTATCTTTGTTGTCTGTCTGGCTCAGGTTAAACTTTTTATGAAACATGAACAAACCATGAACGCCACAGAACTTTCTTTTAGCGTCCAGTTTGACATCATCAGTCATAACGGAAACAGAACATAAATAAACTACTTTAAAGTAGATTTACTTCAGTCCTTAATTACATGGTATCGGATCGGTACATAAACTCCAGTACATACCGATACCAGCGTTTTAGGCGGTATCAGAGACTTTTGTGATACTCCTATCAGATCGTATCAGTACTTTACTTAAGTCCAAATGTTGAGGTACTTGTACTTGACTCTTTTCTTTTCACGCCACTTTCTACTTCTACTGCTACATTTCAGAGAGAAATATTGTACTTTTTACTCCACTACATTCATCTGTTACAGCTTTAGTTACTAGTTACTTTACACATTAAGATTCCTGCACACTAAACCCATGAAGTTTATAAAATCTGATGTTTGATTCTAAAGTAAACTAGCCGACAATATAACGGCTACAAGTCCAGCTGAGATGATGAGACCATTAAACACACAACTGGTTGGATCCTTTACACACACTACAATGGGAGGAGAGTTCTGCATTGAGAATTTGATGTCTGTTATTAAAGGCCAACTCATTGTAGAAAAGAATGCTGGGAATTCCACACATGCTCAGATGACTCTCTCTGCTTCGGGCTGACACAAATGAGAACTACACGGACATGTTTTCAATTCAAGTCATTTTAACGTACAGATAATTGGTCATATATTGATCATTTTGCCATCCAAGCCCTAATATGTTGTTTTTACGGGTTTGCCAAAAATTCTAAATAAAAAAAAGGTAGTATAACATATGATTTCTTAACGTTCCATTTTGACTTGAGCATCATCATTTAACCCTGCTGTTGTCCTCGGGTCAAATTTGACCGGTTTTCAAAAAGTTTCCACATCAGAAATTTGGGTTCCTTTCAACCACATTGTCAAAAACAATAACGTGGATGGTTCCATACACCGCTCTTCACCAGTAAAATAAATCATCAGTTCACTACGGTCATTGAATTTGGGTGTTTAATTCAATTTTGTAGCATTTTAAATTTCTTTTCTTCCTAAAAGAACGTTGAAGAAAGTGACATATTTCGGAAAAAAGCTTCAAAAACTTGGGGAAACAAACAAGCGTCGTCAAAAACATCAGAAAAAGTGACGAGAAAACTTCAGAGACATCGGAAAAAAAAGTGTCCCAGACGTCGGGGAAAGCTACAAACGTGTCGAAAAAGACGACCAAAACGACACAAGGGTTTCCAGTACTGACAGTAAAAATAGAAATACTCGCTTGTGTTCTGTAAAATATTTATTACTCCAACATTTCACCACGTAATAAAATGATGTGCAACCATCTGAAGTATAAAATAGCCAAAACATGACATTGTACATCCTACAAATGTTAATCTCAAATAAACACAATAAATTAATCATCACTTACAAAAATAATGTATGCTAGGGTGTTGGTTTCACCAGTCTCCCAAAAAAATCATGTGATCAAGTAATTTCAAGTTAGAAAATACACTATAAAATGACATAAATAAATAAAAGGTAGTGATTATCTACAGCCATTAGAGGAGGTACCATTCACCAAATATATAAAAAGACAAGGTGTGGAATATTACAGCTTCAGCAACATGACTAGTGTGTACAGCAGGAGTGTTTAAACAGTGTTTTCCTAAAGTCTCTTTTTCTGCAGCATGAAATTATATTAAAAAAAAATAATAAAGAATGTCTGACATATTCAGAGGCAGTTTCACAGAAACTAAAGAAAGCATTTGATTCCAGTGTTTGGCTGAGGAATGTTGGGACTAGATCTGGATTGCGTCCGAAATCTCATCCTCTACACTACATACTTGATGTGTATACTAACGTTCAACATACTTTTGTGTAAAAAACAAGTGTGTGTCTGTCTGTGTGTCTGTGTGTCTGTGTGTCTATACATCGCGTAGTGGCGTTCCTTCTTTCCCACTCTTCAGAGCGTTCTTCCTGCGCTTGCAGCAGATCACGGTGACGGCGATGACGAGGCCTATCAGCAGCAGGACGAGGAAGATGGCCGCAGCGACCACGCCCACCGAGTACACTGTGGAACACAAAAACAAGACCTCACGTTAACCCTTGGGTTGTATTCCCGTCGACCATGCAACTTTAAAATTTTTTTTTCTGGGTCAAAATTTAGGAGGACATTTGTTGGGGACTATTTTCAGTGATGGATTAACAGAGTATCAGTGAGTATTTTTGGACTGAGTCAATGTCAGTGTGTTGATAGCAACAGTGTGGCTGGCTGAACATTTTTAAAGTGCTCATATTATGCTTTTTGGCTTTTCCCCTTTCCTTTATTGTGTTATATATCTTTTTTTGTGCATGTTATAGGGTTACAAAGTGAAAAAGACAAAAGTCCCCCCCAAAGGGACTTACCATCAGAAAACACTGTTCACCAACTGCTCCAAACAGCTCTATTGTAGTCCAGCCTTTACTTCAGAGACAAACGTGGTCCCTTTGTAACACGTTATAATGCTCGCCTAGCTGCTAGCATGGCACACCCTCATACTCTGCTTCTGACTGGCTAGTAGTCCTTACCTAGGTACTGTCAGGGCACGCCCTCATACTCTGCTTCTGACTGGCTAGTAGTCCTTACCTAGGTACTGTCAGGGCATGACCTCATACTCTGCTTCTGATTGGCTAGTAGTCCTTACCTAGGTACTGTCAGGGCACATCCTCATACTCTGCTTCTGACTGGCTAGTAGTCCTTACCTAGGTACTGTCAGGGCACGCCCTCATACTCTGCTTCTGACTGGCTAGTAGTCCTTACCTAGGTACTGTCAGGGCATGACCTCATACTCTGCTTCTGATTGGCTAGTAGTCCTTACCTAGGTACTGTCAGGGCACGCCCTCATACTCTTCTTCTGACTGGCTAGCAGTCCTTACCTAGCTAGTGAGCATGTGCGACTCCCAACAAAGATGGAACAGAAATGAGAGGTCTCACTCTATCTAAATGGAGAGCTCAACACACAGGGTGAAAAGAGGAGCTGCAGCAATGTGTAGTACAACGAAAATATGGTGCTTTTTTTTATTAAACCATGTAAACCTATTCTGATATAACCTGTAAATACAATTATGAACCTGAAAATGAGCATAATATGAGCACTATAAATAGTTTCTGGACAACAATGGCGCTCTATGGCACAGAGGGCTGAGATATATCAGGCTTTGAATACACACACACACACAACACAAGACTTGTCAGTAGGTACGACCATTGTTGGTTTGGGTGTGCACATGGGATTTGTTGGCTATAAGAAAACCAGAATATAAGAATTTTATATGTCTTTATCAAATGTGTGTGCAAAGTTGATGTTCTGTCCTGAGGATGGAGCAAAGAGAAAAGTATCCAGAATGGAACAAGTTCCTTCCCTGGGAATATGAATATGCTCCAAAAAATGCCATTAGATTGAAATACATCTCTTGTGTAAGTAGGAGGAAAGGCCAGGGGCTTCAAAATATCAGTGACTAAGAATAACTACATCAGATTTCAACGCAATCGGTCCTGTAGCTGCCGAGATGTCTTGCTCTGAACTGTTGGGGAGGAGTGGAGGAGTTGTCTTACTTGCAGCAGTCTTGCTTTATACTGGGCTGATTTACAATTGTTTTTTTGCTCCAATCAGTCTCTAAAACTGAAAACTAACCAAAGTTACCCTATAAGGTCAGTGTTAGGACTGGACACACCAACCCCATCTTCAAAGAATTAGCTCTGACAAAGTCCGACAGCTAATGTCTTCTGTTAAAAGTTGCTCCAAAGAGACACACAAAACTATTTCTCCAGGGTAGGTACCTTGACCTTAAGTGTGTTAATAAGCTTTGCCCATGCCACTCACACACACACAGAAAGCGTTAAAGGTCCCATGGCATGAAAATTTCACTTTATGAGGTTTTTTAACATTAATATGAAGCCCTGCCTATGGTCCCCCAGGTAGCTAGAAATGGTGATAGGTGTAAACCGAGCCCTGGGTATCCTGCTCTGCCTTTGAGAAAATGAAAGCTCAGATGGGCCAATCAGGAATCTTCTCCTTATGAGGTCATAAGGGGAAAGGTTACCTCCCCTTTCCCTGCTTTGCCCACCCAGAGAATTTGGCCCACCCATGAAAGAGAGACATCATGGCTTTCAAATGAGCAAAGTGGCAGTTGGTCAAGGCCACACCCCCACCCTCCACCTTGCCCCCCCTTCTCTCCTCCTCAATAACTACAGACACAGAAATGGCACATCCTAAGGAAAGCTCATCGTGGGACTGGCTCTAGTGGCTGTAATTCTGTACCAAGGCTGAATTTCGGGAAAGAGACTTCAGATACAGTATTAGGGGACCACTAAGGTCTATATAAAAGAGACTTAAGATACAGTATTAGGGGACCACTAAGGTCTATATAAAAGAGACTACAGATACAGTATTAGGGGACCACTAAGGTCTATATAAAAGCATCCAAAGAGCACCATGTCATGGGACCTTTAAAATGTAAGTGTCATTCTTTTTTTAGTGGTGCCTTTTCAATTCACTGTTCAATTTCTCAAAGAACATTGCTGGAAATGATTTCCTTTCAATTGTTTTCATTTTAACAGGGGCAGACAGGTCAGCAATGGACAGTAGCTGATTTAACTGGCACACACACACACAATGCACATTTTTTATAATCCAAACAAAGAGATGTGAGTCACAGCTTCATCTCAACTTCCCATCATCCTCTGAGAGATGCGTTGGGGGGATTGTGTGTGTGTGTGTGTGTGTGTTTCAGGAATATGCCACAGAGATAGAATTGCGCATTGCTTTCACAAGAGGGTGCTTTTGATTTCCGAAAAGAATCTCAGTCTTTTTTAAGAAATCCCAGCCGATGCGCCTGGTGCTGAGAGGAGGAAGCAAGTATCCCTCATCGATCCGTCCGTCTCGGGGCAAAGATGGAAATCTAATCTCCTAATCTGCTGCCTGACCATCCATCACATGACCTCTGTTAGTCTGACATTGCTAACTTAGTTATATCTTCAAACCAATGTGACGTTGAGCCTCACCTCACGCCTAATGGCAGGCTTGTTAAAGGGACTGAGCACTCTGATCTCTTAAGCAAAAAGATTTCATGGGGAGCAGAGATCTTCAACAGGGGGTTCGGGACCCCTAGGGGCTCCTCAGAGTCACTGCA
Source organism: Perca schrenkii (assembly GCA_025617405.1). NCBI lineage: Eukaryota > Metazoa > Chordata > Actinopteri > Perciformes > Percidae > Perca > Perca schrenkii. Next base: position 3,129,928 of record CM046808.1, read on the forward strand.
AGGTGGCCACCAAATTATTGTAAATCTTTGAACGTTTTTTAAATACATACATAATACCAACCTATTATTAGCAAATATAAATCCCCACTGATGACAGTCTTACTGGCCTACTGGCCCTTGATCAAGGGCCAGAGAACCTAATGGACATGTTTTTTATGCAAAAAAGTATAAAGGCTTTAGGCTGCCCTACACGTTATTGAAGGCCCAGTTTAACGTCCAAAAAAGCGTGGGCAAAAGGGACAAAAACTAGGTGAGCCCAACTTTATTGGGATCCTAAATTCATATGCGGAACGGATCAAAGTCAGCGAGGGCCCGGATTTGGCCCGCGGGCCTTGAGTTTGACACGTGGCCTAGAGCCAGCTGAACACCACTATGATCCTGTTCACATACTCCAAAGAGACACGCACCTTTTGTGTACCTTGAGCTTGACTGCTGTTATTAAGCTTATCCCTGCCTCACACACACACACACACAGACACACACTACAATACCAAAAATCCAACGCTATCAGCTTGTTTTCCAACATTTTCACTTTATATACATTTTTTTTTATGTGCATGTTTTTTCATCCGCTGCTCAGTTTAACTTTAAAATGACATCACTGGTGTGCAAGAAGCGCTCAAAACACAAGGATTTTAACCGCCTTCTTGGTTTCATGCAAATATCTTGCACTTAAATTCTGACTCGGGGTGGAATTTCCTTTAGTAATAAAATAAACAGCACCAAAACTATGGAGTTTCAGCACTTTAATATTGCTGTGTCTTGCCATAGAAGTACTTGGCAAACAGCCGGTGTGTGTCATTACTTTGATACAAGTTTTTACTTGTATGTCTTATGTCGGGACAGTTTGTGCACTCAGGGAGGGCGTAACTGAATAACTTCCCCTTCCAGTTTTCCTGTTTGCAGCCTCTATGAGAACTAGGCACGGGCTGGTATGAGACTCTGACGGTACGATAACCTTTGGCAAAAATATATCACAGTTTCATTTTTTTTTTGCAGTATTGCAATTACAGCTTAAAAATGTATTATTTTGAAAATTCTGGGTAAAAAAACAACAAGAATGTATTTTATTTTGAAAGTCACTGTGCCAGGGGCGATTCTTCGAGCTTTAGCGGAGCCTGGCTCGCTTTTAACGTCATGGTTTTTAAACGTTATTCTACTGTTAACTAGGGGTGGGAATCACCGGAGGCCTCACGATACGATATCATCACGATACTTATGTCACGATACGATATTATTACGATTTTAAACATATTGCAATATCCTGCGATATATTGCAATTTATGACCTTTTTTCCAACTTCAAATTTTTCCCAATTTCAAATGATTGAAGGAAATGAAGGAAAATTTTGTCAACATCTGTTTTATCTAAAAAGATACATGTCTCTGTTTGTTCATCTCACTTCAATTTTACTGCTGCAAAATCAGATTGTCAAGCAGACAAACTGACCAACACATATATCATAAAAGATCAATACTTGGCATCTGTGTATCGATACAGTATTGCCACAAAAAATATCGCGATACTATGCTGTATCGATTTTTTCCCCCGCCCCTACTCTTAACGGTAAAGCAGTTAACCGTTATCCACCGGAGTTTAGAACGCCAACGCAAAGAAAGAGGAAGGCGACGGACATCCGGACTGAAAAGAAGGACATCCGGTGGAATTTCCGGCGGCAACGGAGCAATCCCGGAAGTGGAAGTTCATGGATGTAGACTAAAACAGCTGTATTCCTTGAAACGGGTAACCGGGCCACGCCCAATAACAAGCAGGACTCCTCACCTTCAAAGATGGACGGGTTGTCGTCGTTGGAGCACTGCGTGTGGCTCATCTCTCCCAGCTGCTTGTCGATGCTGCGGCTGGGAATGTAAGCCTGGACGTTGATGCAGTAGCTCTGCCCTTGGTCCAGACCACGCAGCACTATCACGTTGTTCTTAGAGGTTTCCACTTTCTGCGGACAAACACAGAAGGGAAGCATGTAGTTTGCATCGTCTTATTCCTGTGTGTTTGAAGCCGACGTTGCGACGTGTGCCGTTACTCACCTTTCCGCTGCTCTTATTTTTCCCGTAGGTGACTTTATACTGCAGCTGATCGGAGAAGGCGTCCCTGATGTTCAGCTGGCGGCCGTCTTTGAACAAGGCGGTGAGTGGGTCAGTCACATACAGGGTGATCTTCTTTTTGTCTTCGCTCACCTCCAGCTTGAAGTCAGGTCTGCCTATATCAGCTGTGGAGGGTGGGACAATGGGGTCAGAGGTGTGTACAGTATACTGGCAGACAGAGAGATCACCGGCACATGCGTCTCTGAATATAAAGATAAATGGATGATACGCTGCAAGGGCAGACATTGCAGCGTATCATCCGCTCTGCTGAGAAGGTGAAGATTGTAGCCGACCCGTCTCACCCCAAACACAGACTCCCTCTGGCAGGAAGCTGCGGTCCATCAGGACCAAAATGTCACCCCATAAAAACAGTTTCTTCCCCTCTGATAAGCCACATAGTCAGGAACAGGAGTTCTTTGTATGCAGATGACTGTTTCTCCATGTCTGATTACTGAAAAGGAAAATACTTCTGTTTAAATTTTTTTCCTTTGCTGACAGAGAGCAGGTTTCCAGTTAGATTACTGAGGCTTTCTTCAACTTGGCATCAGAAACTTGCAGGTGAAAACACAAGGAGCCTGGAGACTGGTGTTAGCTATGCCAATAAATATAATCTTTGAAATAGCAGGTCAAATTGGGTCTGTGAACTTGATGGGTGTTTACCACAGTTTGGGTAATAACTTTGCCGTTCACTTTTGTTTTCTTTGAGTCGCCTGACTGCTCATGTTTCTTGACCTCCTTGGCCTCTTTTTTTCGTGAGGTCACCTTGTTCCCAAGGTTCGGCAATGAACTTACTGAGTCATTTAGAGACTATGGCCCGTAGAGAATAAGACGTAAGATGTAAGAAACTGGAATAAGCCTTTAAAACATGTTAAAACTGAAGGGATAACACTTCCTTCAATGGCTGTTCTTAAAAAAACATGCACATTCATAACTTTTACTAACACTTTAGTGTTAAAGTTAGCTTTGAGTTTGTGCATCTAAATGGAATTAAAATGCAATTTGTGTGAAAATGTTGAAACTAGCTGATTTTTGAACATTTTAAAGTGCAGCTTTGTACTGATATTTTCTTTCAACTGACACAAAACATGTCTGTCTTTCGCTATATGTTATGCGGCCCTAGTGTGTATGATATTGTTACTTTGCTGCACACATGAAATGGTATTTCCAAATAGAGCTGGGCGATATGGAGACAGTCAAACATCACAATATTTTTGACCAAACACATGGATGTCGATATTGCGACGATATTGTAGGGGATGACTTTTGGTGCTTTCACCAAAAATTTACACAATGAGATTTTTGATAAATAATCATCAATAATGTGGATATAATGACAAGGCAAATAATAGAACTGCAAGAACAGTTTGGAAAGTTCAGAAAATGACATCACTTTACTCTAATGCAGCCTTTAAAACCAGGGAAAGACAACGCTCGTGTCACATCAAGATATTACGATATTCCAAATCTAGCACGACATCTAGTCTGACATGGTGGTGATGTCGATATGATATCAATAGATCGCCCAGCCCTGATTCCAACACATGAATGACAAAAAATAACTCATCAATCCTAAACAGGATGGATAAGCACATAAGAAGCTGGGTCCAGACTAATTTAATGATAGCCACCAGCTTCTTTTAAGAGGATGGAAGAATGAAGGGCTGCCGTCTATCCAGGAGTGGGCTTGTTGTGAGATTATATATTTTGTTACTATATTGTTGAATGGTCTTGAATATTGTAGTTACTGTGTCATCTTTTCTTGATGTTTGTCTGGGTGGGTGGTGATGACGGAAGGGCGGGGGGGGAATCAACAAGGAATTAACTTGTTCATGTTGCGAGTTGTATGTTTTGTTGAAAGAATAATAAAAAACAAATTGATAATCACAAAAAGAAAGGAAACGCATTGTATCAAAAGCACCTACTGTCTTTGTAGGGGTTGAATCGTGGTGAGCTGGTGTGGGGGAACTCCACGAGGTCCGAGGTGGCCCCCAGCGGGGGTTCAGACAGGACGTCAGCTGTGTAGTAGGCATTCAGGTCCGTTAGAGAGCTGGACAGATCGCACGCTGTGGATTGGGAGCGGATGCAGTGGCGTTTCCTCTGTTTGTCACCGCTAGCCCTGCAACACATGATGGAGGCAAAGCAATCAGGTGGGCGTCAAAACAAGCTCAGACACAAGGAAATGGATTACATTATGTCGCTGTAGGGCTGATTTATGCTCCTGCGGAGGCTCCATGCAGAGCCTTCGCCGTAGCCTATGTAAGTGGCCTGAAGTTTATACTTCGTTGGTGTGTGCGTCGATCTCGTTAAGGGAGTTCTCACACCTACAGTTCTTTTGCTTTGGTCCGAATCAGTTGCTGAGTTTGTAAACTTGGGAGTTATTTCTAGGGATGTCTCGATCAGTTTTTTTTGCCCTTGAGTCCGAGTCATTTGATTTTGAGTATCTACCGATAGTAGTCCCGATCCGATACTTCTATAATATATAAAAAAAAGAATATAGAAGAGCGAAAAAAACGATCCAGGATGTTCCTTATTTTTTATTTAATTCACCTCCAGACCGCAGACATACTTGCGCTTTCCGCTTCAAGCTGCTTCCGTGTTCTACTTTGCCGGCATTTAACCAATAGCGTCTCTGCAACAAAGTGATGTCATGCCGCAGGCGTTGCTGTTTCTGTGTGGAGTCAAAAGGGTCTAACTCTGTGCCACCGCATAACTATAGATGTGTTAAAAAATAATGAGAATATATATTATACATATATATCTGAGTCCTGATCGGGAGGTAACGTCCGATTCCGATCGAGTCTGAAACCACGTGATCGGGCCCGATTTCCGATCACGTGATCGGATCTGGACATCCCTAGTTATTTCCTCTTGGTTGGGTTTGTTTCACACCTGGAAAAAATCCAAGCGTACTAAAATGCGTTAGTACAAATCCCGCAAGAATGTTCACTTCTCTTATTGGTCGGATGTGTCTAGGGGCGGGAGCAAGAAAGTAAATACAGGAAGAAGGTCCTGTGTTCTGGACTAGTGCATATTTCGTGCATCTCCACGGTCAAACCAGCTCAAACCAGAACATTTTAATATTAACACATTACTGTCAGAATGCAATATTTAATCACAGCAGGATACACCGTTGCAAAAAAAAGTCTAGATAAGTAGAGTATGTAGGAGAGCATCGATACGCCATTTGTAATTGATGTTTGTCAGATGTTTAAGGGGAGTTTAACGTCCCCAGTTCATTACTGACATTAAGACAATCATTTTTTTGTATCACAAGTTTTCGAAACTTGTATGTTAAATATGCAAATGAGGTAATAACTAATGCTAACACTGAATGAAGCCAGGTTCAAAATTCTTGCTTCATTTTGTTGACATGTTAGAGTCAACAGTTTTTGCAGAGGGGATTTTGTATATCTCTCTTTATCATTCCATAAATCAGAAAATACTGTCAACAGCCATTACAAGAATCATTTTTCTCCATGTTTTTATGAGCAACATTTTGTAGAAATCAGGCTGTGAGTGATATATGAACAACACCTCTGTTAAACCTTCATAACACAGTAAGGAATGAAACCAAAAATCGACAAACTAATAAACGTTTTCTTTCCACTAGCCTGAAAAAGACTAGATGTTCTGGAAGATAAATAGCCCCAAATCTCTAAATTGACCAATGCATGAAAAAAAAAGGACACCGTTTTTGCGTTTTAGAGTCTTGCCTTCAGTTGTAATCTTCTTGCCTCTTTCATTTTCTTACTTATTGAACCATTACGGTCTGTGTGACTTTTCACTATCCCTCTGTTCTGAAATCAACATTCCACTTGAATCTTTCACTGGATCAGTAATGGATTCTTATCGTGCGCGGCTGCCGATAATCTTTCCTTCAAGGTTACAGAGCGGGCGTGTCAGAGAGGAGTGCACTTCAGTCGACACACCGACCTCGAGAGGAACAGATGACTGCATGGGTAAGCTGGAAATGAAAAGGTTGGGATGTAGGTACTGTACTTACGTGTAGAACTCCACTGTGTAGGAGTAATTCGCTGATGGTTTGGGCTCCCAGGTCAAAATGGTTTTAAAGTTGGTGGATTTCCAAGTGACATTCTGTGCTCGCGGATAGGAGCCTGCGAATGAAAGAGGCCGCGTGAAATACTGTTCCTGATATGAGGTGTTTAAGGTCACAGAGTGAGGAAATCAATCAAAGTAGTTGATCTTTGCCGATACATTGCACTTCTACATGTAGCCCATTAAACTATGCTTTTGATGGAATGAAAACTTACTAAGTGTGGTCCTTTACAGGACTTTGACATGTGATCACACTGACTTATTAAGGAGAAAAACACTCCATGTACTGCAGAAGTTTAGCCTTTCATCAGGCTCACAAGGTGAGATGATCTTAATTAGAGCTGCAAACATTAATCGATTAGTTGTCAACAAGTCTCGCATTGCCAGACCTTCCTCCACAGCGCTGCTGTCAACTAATAAATGAATTGCCAACAATTTTAATGAATCACATTGAGTCATTTCTTTATGAAAAAGAAATAGAAAGTCTCTGATGTCAGCTTGTTAAATGTGAATATTGTTCTAGTGTCTTCTCTCCTCTGGGACAGTAAGCTGATTATCTTTGAGTTGTGGACACAACAAGACATTTGAGGACGTCACCTTGGGCTTTTTGGGAAACACTGATCCACACTTCACTATTTTCTGACATTTCATAGACCAAACTAAATTGAGAAAATAATAATCATTAGTTGCAGCCCTGAGCTTAATGAAGTTCTGAGTGAAGCGTGTTGCTCCTATACATATATATATATATATATATATATATATATATATATATATATATATATATATGTTATACATATATATATGGACTGACTATCCCTGGAGGAATGTAGCACATTGACCCTGCACCATCTAGCCATATTCTAGATTGCGATCTAGTCTTGTTCTGACTTTAAGTGCGTGTGCCGGCCAAAGAAAACGCAAGAGAAAAGCTGTTTTGATAACAACAGTCTGAGGATCGGCATGGTTTCCAAGTTGAGTCTTCACAGAGGATTAAAAAGCTGCCAGGCTCAACTTTTTCCTGAATCCTTGTAGTTTCTGGTGAGAATTGTGTAACTGTGTGTGTCTCTCCTCCAGCTAGTTCGGCAGCTCCGGCTTCTCACCGGTTGTAACGAGACCCCGATCCTGGCTTCTCTCTGTTGGCTGTTACAGTAACAGTGTCCTGGACATTAACCCTTGTAGGTACACTGTTATACAGCCAATGTTCCCGGGTCTGGTGGACCCGCCACATTATTAGGCTTTTAAATCAATACAGCCATAACAATTTATGTAAAAATACTTATAACAGATGTTTACTTTAGCTCGGTTACCAATGATATAGACATCATTTATGGTTCATATTTGCCATTTACCCCTCTGAGATCACATTTATGATCATTTTCGTTTTTTTTGAGAAAACAAGGAAAGGTAAAAAAAATAAAAACAAGATTTTTGATCATTATTGGTGCTTATTTCTTAGAACTTAATCAGAACAGGTGAAAGTGCTTGAAATGTAACACTTTTGTTACTTTGTGTGCGAATAGCAGGTGCAGAAAGACAACATTCCCGCACACAGACACCTACACTCAGACACTCAGGGGGGAGGGGGTGTACCATGTGCAGTCATTGAAAATAAGTACTTTTTTATGTTCTTCACAGAAAATGAGCCAAGGCCAATGAGTTTGAGTTAGAAGAAATGATAAATAGCATAATGTTTCTTTTAGCAAACATTGAAAATGGGTCTCACAGACCTGAACGCCACACAAGGGTTAAAGTGTTGCAGGGAATCGTGACTTTATTATAGGATTACACATGAAGGGCACAGCGAGCCAATAATGCCAACAAATAATTGGACACACTCTTAATTATTAATATTTCTGACAATGTTGGTATAAAGACAGACGGTTAGAAGCATATCACAATGTAGACTGCAGAGCTTGTAGTCCTGCTGATTGTGCTGCTTGAAAAATCCTCAAAAGAATGTATTGTTTATTTCTTATTCATGTTTAATATGTTTGACTGTGAATGCATGCGCCGATCGCCAGGGCAAATCCCACGTAGGTGTAACTTACTTTGGCACTAAACTCCTTTCTGATTGGGATTCTCTTCTCCTTTTCACTGCTGCTTGGTTTCAGTAGTTACTTAGAGCCATGTTATCTTTATAAGACTCTTCTTGGCTTCTAACCTCTTCTGCACAGCCTTGAATCAATCCTTATTGCTGTTGTTTTAAAAAAAATCTAAAATCGTACGTGTCGTGGTTTTTTTGTGACGATTTTGAATTCTTTTCCCTAGACTCGTTTTCTTCTTTTTTTAAACCAATGTTCACCTAAATATTTTGTCCGACGGCGACTACATCATATCCGTTTCCAGTAAAAAACAGAGCGAAAGCAGAAAAAGCAGAAAACACGTTATGTTCTTCTTTAAAAATTAAATAAATGTCAGACTGACTGACTGACATGTGATGTGCATTCTTCTTAGAAAAACAACTAGTTTTTATATGATATGTTGTCTCTAGAAGTATATGATTCAACTTTTGTTTTTGTCAAAGAAGGAAAAGATAAATTGCAATACTTCTAGAATCTCGATAAATGAAAAATCGCAATACAAAAACAATTGGCATCCAATCAGGACAAAAGCATAACGTCCCAGCCCTAGTGAATAACCTAAAAATAAAAATAAAAAGTCTCTACATAACACCTTCAAACTCTAGAAAATGAGAAGCGATACATAGAAACAAATATATATAGGCCTACAAGCATTTGTGGCAAAGACAATAGTTGTAATAGTGAAGAGAAGTGTTGTCAGGAAAGGCAGAGTGTGACTTGATGCTGATGTCCATGTGGTTGCAACAATATAGCTTAATAACTACTCCATACATAGTAATGTTGTACTCATATTTTCTCCTGCTGCACTGCTTACGTGTTCTACACTTTCTGATTTTGCCATCTAATAATGTAGACTAACCGACACACTATTACTCACACACCCACATCACCCTGACTTTACAGACGCTGAAATTACACATTGCTATTGATGCTGAAAATAAAAAAAAATGGGAAAAAGATTCCAAAATGATGTAATTTTCCTTAATAAGGTTGAATTTACTCCAGTACTGTACTTAAGTCCAAATGTTGAGGTACTTGTACTTTACTTGAGTCTTTTCTCTTCGTCACCTTCTACTTCTACTCCGCTACATTTCAGAGAGAAATATTGGACTTTTTACTCCACTACATTCATCTGTTACAGCTTTAGTTACTAGTTACTTTAGTTACTCCACTACATTCATCTGTTACAGCTTTAGTTACTAGTTACTTTAGTTACTCCACTACATTCATCTGTTACAGCTTTAGTTACTAGTTACTTTAGTTACTCCACTACATTCATCTGTTACAGCTTTAGTTACTAGTTACTTTAGTTACTCCGCTACATTCATCTGTTACAGCTTTAGTTACTAGTTACTTTAGTTACTAGTTACTTTACACATTCAGATTACTGCACACTAAACCCATGTAGTTTATAAAATCTGATGTTTGATTCTAAAGTAAACTAGCCGACAATATAACGGCTACAAGTCACGCTGAGATGATGAGACCATTAAACACACAACTGGTTGGATCCTTTACTCACACTACAATGGGAGGAGAGTTCTTTACTTTTAATACTTTAACCACATTTTCCTGATGATACTTACATACTTTTACTCAAGTAACATTTTCAATGCAGGACTTTTGTTAAGTATTTTACAGTACATTATTAGTACTTTTACTGAAGTAAAAGATCTGAATACTTCTTCCACCGCTGCTTTTATAAAGTTGCTTTGATGTCATGCTGTCTTTTTATCCTCTTTGTCATAGTCTCGTTTTCTGCCCTTTAGAGCTGACCCATCTTTTCATTTATCACTGTTACAATGTTGTGTATTAATGGGCATGTATAGATATATATATATATATATATATATATATATATATATATATATATATATATATATATATATATATATATGTGTGTCCTTTATTTCCACTGTCAAAGCACTTTGTAAACCATTGTTTTTTTTAACGGTGCTATCCAAATGAAGTTATTATTATTATTATTATTATTATTATTATTATTATTATTATTATTATTATTATTATTATTATTATTATTATAGACAATCAATCAATCAATTAATGAATAGGGCAAGCGCGCGAGCTGCTGGGACTCACCTGAGGCAGGGTGTGCGGACAGACAGAAGGTGATAAGTAATAGAGCTGCTGCTTTTAGTTCCACCATGTCGGCTTCAGTTGTTCTCAGGGAATGCACAGAGTTTGTCCGACAGCCAGATCCAGATCTTTGTCTCCCTGTCTCTCTCTCTCTGTCTGTCTGTCTGCTCGGTCCTTGACAGGTTGAACCGGACCGCCGAATGTAAAATCCCTCCGTCTCGCTTCTAGTCGGACTACTCTGAAACCCTGGTTATATTACCGATGTAAGAGCGCGAGGCTTCGCCAAATAAGGAGCGTCCGGCTGTGGCGTCACCGCCAGACTGGGACAGCTATTATACATGCAACTATGCGCGTGCCTGTCCCGCTGAGGTCATTACAGTGTGTGTGGTGGTGGTGGTGGGGGGGTAATCTCCTGGATTACAACAATTTATTCCACCACTCACAATCTCAGACCAGACTATATGCATTGTCTGATATGATATATGACCAATGTATTTTTTCTTATTTTTTCCAGAGAATGGAAGATTGTAATACTGGAATTTTTTTTTTTTTCAAATTGGAACTGTTTTCACTTTCCGTTCTTCTTAGAAATCACGTCAACAGACCGCTTAGTTGTGTAGAACGACTCGAAATAATACGCCAGTGTGGGGAGAAGTATTCAGGTCCTTTACTCAAGTTAAAGTACTAATACTACACTGTAAACACTACACTGTAGTCAAAGGCCTAGGGGCCCCGGCACTTTACATGATGGTGCCCTCTGTCCCCCACACTTACAACATGTCTGAGTTGATTTGAACGCAGCATAAGTAGGCAAGTGTGCACGTTACCCCCCCAAAAAAACTCTGTGCAAAAGCATTCAAAATATAGATAGGAATGAAAGTGGAAAGTTTGGTGTATGGGGCTACTGAAGAACAAGACCTGAGAACAAGAACTTTATAAATATATATATATATATATGTATATATATATATGTATATATATATATATATATATATATATATATATATATATATATATATATATATACAGTATATAAAGGTCTTGTTCTCAGACTCTGAGCCAGAAATCTTCACTTCATATATATATATGTATATATGGATTGTTAAATTCAGACATTTTGAAGACTCTACAGGTGAACAGGGTCAACATGTTAACTAACAGATATCACCATAAAACGTCTCCAGTTGATTACTGACATTAAGACCATTATTTCTGTTGTATTACAAGTTTTCTGAAATGGAATGTTAAAACATGCAACTAAGTGCATAATGTTATGCTAAATCTTGGTGAAGTTAGGAGAAATCTACAGAGCAGAGTCTCACCTTAAATAGTATTCTTCTTGTTATTTATTTTTTTCATTGCAGATTTTTGTGTCTCATTATTTGTAGTGCTGACTCAACTGGGATAGTTTCATGCCATGTTGGAAATGCTCCAGTGTCACATTACGTCGGACACATACACGGATTATTGCCGATTGATGCACACTGCTGACGCCCATGTCTGATCACCTTTTACAGTAAAGAGTTACTCATAATACAATCCATGCTGCAACCTACAGGCTTTTATTAAAGTAACGCCACACAATAGGCCTGAGATAAAGGTTTCCTCACGCTGTAAAGGTGAGGCACAGGTTTATGAGCTGAGAGCAAACATCGTTTTGCTGAAACATTTCTCAGCTACGACCTTATCTGACGCATTGTTCATATCAACAGCTTGGCCTGGATCTGCCCCAGGATGGAACTGAGGAATTCACTCCAGTGCCGGGTGTAAAAGAGGTCAAATTGTAGCTTAAGATTTTATAATTTCCTTTTGATATTGTTTTATCAGTTTGGAATCAGACCTATCCGCATGTCAGAGGTGCGTCATTAGAAACCTAGTCTGGGTCAACGGAAGTACATTTTCAGGATAGAGCCTGACATCGGGCATGTGGCTCACGCGCCGGATGTCGGGTTTTGCCCCTCCTCTTCTTCCGCTCTCTGTTTGTTGCCGTTCTCAAAACCCCTTCGTACTTGGAACACGCAACAAACTTCGAGCTGGCAAGCTACACGCTGAAAACGTCAAGTTTTGAAGAAAATGGGACGTTTTGGGAGCGATCGGTGGGATTGCTGTGGACGAAGTACACACGGAGAAACACTGGTAAGAGCCAATGAGGTTTAACCATGAATCAGCTAATTTAAATAGCTCACATGTGTAAACAGTTAACTTCAGTTCATTTTTGTATGTGGCGTTTTCTTTTGCGGGGTGCAAATGTTCCACCAAAACAAGTTCCTTCCAGAGACGATTTAGCAGAGCTACCGTCGCTGAGTCTGGGACTTAACCCCGCCCAAGATGATTGGGATTGGTTTAAAGAAATGCAAACAACCCATAGCGTTTTTTTTCTCCTATCCCAGAATGTATCCGTGGTGTAGCCAGACTTTAATCCACAGCGCTGTGGAGATAAGAAACTCCATCCATTTGCTCCATTCTAACATTATGAACAGACACATGGAGATAAATAAATGGTCACTTTAATAAGGACGATATGCTCACTATAGACTACTATAGAGACTTTATTACATTACGTATCTATCTATCTATCTATCTATCTATCTATCTATCTATCTACACACATTCCTCTCATTCTTCACTGAGCCCTATAGTAGTTGTGGTGAAGTCATAGTTAATGAATAGATGACGTGTTTTCCAGTAGCATGCCGACCATTACACCATATGTCCCCCAGAAGCCTGTTTGATGGGACTATAGCATCATTATGGGTCTAACAGACGCTGCAGTGCAGTGCATGAGTCAGGACATCCACTCGTCGGCCAGCACCAGTGGCTGAACTGGAGCTCTATTTATAGACGTTGTTGTTTAAAGGCATGCTAAAGCTCCAGACATTCAGTAATGTAACTGGGAATGAGATATGGAATGTTGATAGAAAGGTTTCACTGTACTAACCACAGTTGACATCAAGTTTCCATCTGAACCTTTTGGTTTAGTCTGTTTTTATTAGTGTTGGAAGTCAGTCTGGACTTACAACTGCATTACCATCAGGGCTGCAGCTGAAGAGAATTTACATTGTCGATTAATGGATGAGTTGTTTGGTCTCTAAAATGTCAGAAAATGGTGAAACATGACGACCAGTGTTTCCCAAAAGCCCAAGATGACGTCCTCAAATGTCTTGTTGTGTCCACAACTCAAAGATATTCGGTTTCCTGTCACAGAGGAGAGAAGAAACTAGAAACATATTCACATTTAACAAGCTGACATCAGATACTTTTTACTTTTTCTCATAAAAATGACTGAACCGATTATCAAAACAGTTGCCGATTAATTTAATAGTTGAGAACTAGTCGATTAATATTTGCAGCTCTACTTACAATATAGCGTAACTTTTAAGACAATGTAACAAGAATAAAGGTCTGTGCAAGTTGATTTTCACATGGAGATGAAATCTATTGAAACCAGTAGTGCAAGAACAACACGTATCCTTCAATTAACATGCTGAGCAAAACAGTACATGACTCATAGTAAATGGGCTGAAACGAGGAAAACCTATATCTGATTCAATCTTTTGGCTTATGTTTTTCTTAATTTGGAGCTGGTTGGGCATATCTACCGGGAATATCTGCCTGAGTGTGCCAGACCTTGTCTGTCCCCCCCCTCCTCCTCCTCCCTGGCAGCGAGGGGCCCTGCTGTAGCACGCTCCACTGTGGCTTTAATACCAAGGAACCCTCTGCACAGGACTGAATGGAAATGCAAATGCAAGTCTTTCCACTTCATAAAAGCACAGTTAGAGTCTCTAGTACACACGCACGCACGCACGCACGACACACACACACACACACACACACACACACACACACACACACACACACACACACACACATTTATTCATGGAAAATGAAAGATTAGAGCAAATACTCAAATAAAACTCCTTTGATGTTCTTTGGATTTCTTTCCTAATTTGTTCCTAATAAATCCTACTCACAAGCTAATGCAGCAACTGGTCAGAGTGCGGTGCGAGTCTAGTCATGCATCATGGATGATAAGATAAACCAAACGTTCTGGGAAAAGAATCTTCATGTTCCCAGGACACTGTTGATGGCAAGTTTTATGTACCGCTCGCAATAAATTCCCTTTGTCGTCCCATCTTGAGGTTTTTTCTAGCGATATAATTCCAACAAAGTGATCTACAACTACAACATTAGGCTGCATTCACTTGGCTCTCTGGTCCATTGCATGATGTAGAAATATACAGTGGTGGAAGAAATATTCAGATCCTTTACTTAGATAAATACGTGGTGACAAGTAAAAGTCCTGAATTGAAATATTAAGTAAAAGTATGTACGTATCATCAGGAAAATGTACTTACAGTATTAAAAGTAAAAGTACTCAATGCAGAAAAATCCAAATCCAAACTGTCAATCCACTAAGTGTTTAATCAGCTAATCATTTCAGCTGGACGTGTAGGCCATTATATTGTTGGATAGTTTAATTTATAATTAAACATAGTATTTTATAAACTACGTGTGTGTTTGTGTGCAAAAATCTTCATTTGTAAAGTGACAACACATTCTCACTCCCATCACGTAAAACACGGACGCTTGGTCTGGTGCCTTCGGCGTTGTTATTGACGCTTAAAGTCTCCTTTAGCGTCAGATCTAAACGCGCTATTGGCGTCACTTTTGACGCAGTTAGGTTTAGGAAAATGTTGTGGGTGGGCTTATAAAAAGGTATATTTACATGACACGAACGGGACAGTTGGGTTTAGGTAAAGAAGAAAGGGACAGTTGGGTTTAGGAAAAGAAGAACGGGACAGTTGGGTTTAGGTAAAGAAGAAAAGGACAGTTTTGTTTAGGTAAAGAAGAAACGGACAGTTGGGTTTAGATAAAGAAGAAAGGGACAGTTGGGTTTAGGAAAAGAAGAACGGGACAGTTGGGTTTAGGAAACGTGACACGCGGGACACAAACCCCGGTCTCCTGGGTGAAAGTCCTGTGTTGTTTGACCCTCTCCCCCAACCAACCTCCCTACGCAGAATTTCGGGCTTTCATGCTACTCTCTACCGTTGTCTCTCTTAATACTACGTCATCTTCAAGTGCCGTGTAGCTGCTGCTCTCCCTGCGGCGTTCTACACACGCTGAAGGGCGCTTTTTGCGTGGTATCTGACGCTGACAGCCACTGCCCAGGCGTCTTCGGAGTGAGAACGGGTTGAAAATAACTAGTAACTAAAGCTGTCAGATTAATGTAGTGGAGTAGAAGTAGAAAGTGGCATGAAAAGAAAAGACTCAAGTAAAGTACAAGTACCTCAGCATTTGTACTTAGGTACACTACTTGAGTACATGTACTTAGTTACATTCCACCCCTGGCATACAATGGCATGAGATTATCGGGCCTCTCTGTCAATTATGTCACACAAGGCTACAGTCAGGGTTAATCGGCTGTGCCTTAATTACTTTCCCAGGCCTTTTCCTGGAAAGAAGGAACGGGGCAGCTGTACTGGAATGCATGTGCTTCTCATAGTATTGATATTCAAATTCAACAACAACATCTCTTTATATAGTAGAGTCCCTGTTACTATAATCATAAATTGGGTCCCAAATCTGCCTTGTTCACGCATTCACTATGCACACTCAATAGTTCAATCAATAGACGACTGAATGGAGATTCTAGACACTTAATTATTATCTTTAAATTGCGTCATTACTGACAGCTGTTATTTTCTTATCCATAAATAACATTCTTTGGATATTAAAGCTTAAATTATTATTGTTACAACGTCAGCCTAATTCTAGTTCATTGTCTGTCTGGGCTCTGTTCCATTAAACGCTGCCTTTCAATAGAAGTTCCACCTCCCCTTGGCCCTTTGCTTTTTTTGACAGCAAAAGTCACACAGAGGCCACTTGGTTATCAAAGTAAACGAAAATGAATTTGCTGCAAACAATGCAGCAGCTACTCTTCCTGGGGGTCAATATACAACAATCACAACATATACATAAAAATACCAAGCATACAATTTTACATACATTTAAAAGAAGACATATACTGTAGTGCAAGTAAAATAATATCACTGTGTAACTGTGTAATAACAGTCCAACAATTATAGTATAGAAATTATAGAAAATATGTTTTATGATAATAAAGAGGAGTGGTTTTCTTCATAGGCTGTGTATTTGTACTATTACATTATCTGGGTCACCTGACACTGATATAACCAAAATATGTATCCTGGAATTCATTCAAAACATGTTTGTTTAATATTTTTTGACTCAAATTCTATTGTAATAAGCAATTATTTCTAATATAACTTCTAGTTCAACTGTAAACCTTTGATGTACATTTGCAGCTAAAATCTCACAGTATCTTACTGTTTTAATGTTGTACAGGATCATACTGTAAATGGCAATGCATTCTGGGAGAAAATAATAATATTACAGCACTATCTGCGAATGTTACAGATATTACAGGTATTTATTGTTACTACCAATGCATCTTGGGAAAAAAGTACATTACTGTAAATTCAAATAATACAGTACGAAATGGTATGTCTATTTACAGTTAAATACCTCAAACTTTAAAAACAGTATGTATACTGTAAATAAAAACTAGTTTACTGGTGAAGCCGCTGCCAGTACTTTATATCACTGTAAATTCAAATAATACAGTAAGAAACTGTCTATTTACAGGTGAATACCTCAAACTTTAAAAACAGTATGTTTACTGTAAATCAGTAGTTTACTGGCAAAGCTGCTGCCAGTGTATTACTGTAAGTTTGACAGTGTAACCACAAGACACACAAGTGTATAACTCATTATAAGTCACATCCATCATGTGTTATGACTTATATGACATATGTTGCATCAGAGAGCATTATGTGTGTTCATGACTGTACTGTATGCATTCGTATTGAATGTCCTCATAATGCACTTTAGATTTGGTCTTTATAGAAAGTGTTACTGAAGGGGCTAATAATATTTATAAAATGTATTATTATTAGTTTAGTTTAGGATCAGCTTTAGCCTCTGCGGCTAATTTCCAGCTGTAGTCCCCGGCCAGTTGACAATAGGCATCCTAAAATACAATGGTTAAATATTAAAATGAAATAAATTACATTACATCTATAATGACAGCAGGCCTAATAGTGCGTTCCATTTACCTCGGAACTCGGTGGGAATGACGTCCGACCCAATTTGAATGTTTTCCATTTTCATTGTTTTCATTAGCTCTAGCCAGGTTAGCCATTGTTAGCAATGCCAGTTTTATACAAACAGCATAGCAGTATGTCCACAGAATATGGTACAGTGCTGCATGTGCGACTGATTTAGTGAGACACAAATAACACAGAAGTGCTTATAACTGTATGTTACTACAACTTTCACAACTGTTGATGCACGGAGCAGCCATGTTGGATTTTTAGTTCGAGGTAGTCGGTGCTTACCCGAGTTCCGAGTTCGGAAATCCGAGGTCAGGGGGCGTGTTTCCAACTTTCCGAGTACAAATGGAACGCGCTATAAGCCTAAGGGAGTAAGACATGCAAACAAGTGGCACACAGTTGGAGCAAGCACAAACATTCAGGATGGCAAAATTATTATCATTGTTATTATTACTACTGCTTTTTACAAAATCATCACAAATACCTGCAGACTCAATAAAGCTTGGTAGTCAGCGGCATGAGTTTCTGATATAGAAAGTTTGCAATCTGTATCATGATTGATCATAACTGTTATTGCTACTTCAGTTTTTCAGCTACGTGACAGGACCCGAGGGGAAGTGCTGAGGGGAAGTAAACGAGGGGATGACAACATAACAACTGATGAAACAGCCTAACTCTCCTGTCTTTTCAGTAACCCATGTGTTCCTGCCATTTCGCCCACGCCCACCTGCTCCCACTATCCCCCGACGACACTTGTAGTAGAAATATCATAGTAGTATTATAAATAGATTCTGTGCATTAAAGCTGTTCAAATAAGAATGAACCTGCCTTTACACCTAGTAAGTGGAAGTGTTGGACAATACGAGTGAGTGTGCAAGTGTGGGACAGTGATTGTGTAGGGACACAATTGAAACTGAAACTGGACTTTTTTTGTAATTATGTAAGATAACTGAAATTCTTTGGTATAGCTGATGGGTGTAGGGGAGTACAGAATGAGACTTTAAGCAACAAACCTATGAGAATGACCACTGATTGTAAATGCCCTAGTCTTTAAAAAGAATTTATAGTTCCCTGGCACACATGGAGCTTCTTCTTCATTCTTTTTCTCATTCCCAAATGACCATCTTTTGTATTTAACCACAACTAACAACCCTAAAGCGCGATTTATGGTTCTGCACCGCTTTCGCCGTAACCTTTATTTATCCCGGTAAGTCGATTGAGAACAATTTCTCATTTGCAACGATGACCGGATCACATTCACACAGTTCCACATTCATACCTGGAAGCTGCCCGGTACAACCCGGGTCTGACATGCTTGCCAATGAGCAGCTCCACTGGAGCGGTTGGAGGTTAAGGGCCTTGCTCAAGGGCACCTCAGTGGTGGTAATGAGGGAGGGACAAGCACTGCTCTTTCACTTTCCCCACCCAGATTTTATCCTTGCGGTCTGGGGATTGAACCGGCGACCTCCCAGTCCCAAGCTCACTTCTTTAACCTTTGTGCCAGAAACAGTGTCTCCCCTGTTCTTTGTGACCACGGTGGGAAATCTGGAGCAGCCACGGCGCCCATTTAACGCAGAAGCACAAATCACGCATACGCCTATTACAGTTTTTTTGGATTGCTTAAGCACGATTTTCAGGGCCCGTGTTTTCAAAACAATACACACAATTAGCACAACCACACACCCAATTAGCAAAACACCTTTGCACCTTTGCAAAATGAAACACTCTTGCAAAAACTATACACTAATTTATAAAAAACATATTTTGTTACCATATGAAACACACACCTTTCATTTGACTTAATTAAGTTTTGACCATATACACACTGCTGTTGCTAACCTAAAACACTTTTAGCAATTCTACTTCTCAGTGATTAGAGTACTGTAAATTAATTACACTGAGACATTTACAATAAGTTCACCAAACACTACACAAGACCAATGCTGCAGACTGAGGAAATATAATTTATTTCTCTCCATATACCCAAATCAGTCAACATGGAGAATCACCAACAAAACATGTCCCAGTTTTCATTCTACGACAGTAGTGTGCATAACACTGTTAGCTCCACAAACAACAAACCTAAAATATTCTATCCAGTACAGGTTACAATCACAGAAAAAACAGACAAAACAAAAAAAAAAACACCTGGATAGATAATATCTCCAAACTCAGCTCCTAACAGGTTATTACTCCAGATTCTTTGCCAGTTATGACGTGAGTAAGCCCAGCCTTCGGCAAATACATTTTCAATTCGTACATTCGCCAGATCATCACCAGATTGTGGCTATGACTCATGTGGCGTGGTCGGCCCGTCAATGAAGCCATTTATCAAAGTTGTATCTCAATCTTTGGGGAAAGTATTATGTGTGCAGTCTGTTACAATTGAGGAAATTAGTTATTTTGACTTCTTGAGAATAATTGTGTATGGATGTATGGATATAGTAACCAAAATGTAATAAAACAGCTGCTCACAGTAAAAAAATTAGAAGATGACATACATTTTGCACATTTCTGTAAAGGCAATGTGTTCTATTGATCAGGCTTTCCCTGCACATGTGTTTGTGAAGGTTAATACTTTCATAATTACTCATTGATAAAATGCTATTTATCACTGACTAAATGTCAAGACCCATAACTGATACCACATTGTCTTTCTGTAAGTCTCCCACACTCACTGCTGTGAGGAATTCTTTCTCCTTACAATCCGAAGTGGGAGTCAGATTTTTCCAACGGTTTACCATCTTCACTTCACACGTGAAGTTGTTTTGAAGGACCAATGAAAAGAAAATTCTTCCTTGATTCCTTGGGGGGAAATGTATCCAAGACAAAGGCCCACGAGACAGGGCGTCATCCAACACTTCCTGTTTTGCTAGCTTATCAGTGATAATATGCTGTATATACTGAGAGCCTGAGGCAGCATCCTCTGCCACAGAGTGTTGTGAATCTCTAAGTCACCGCACTGATGTGGACTTTTAGAGTACCAACATGTAGGCTGCAAAATCCGAGATGTCATTAAGGTTTGATGCCTATTGGAGAACAGTAGCATGAGGGACATTATGTGGAAAAAATTAGGACTCTTCCTCAAGGGGCCTCCAACAAAGGAAAGTGCTTATTTCAAATTAGAGCTTATGGTTACTTTCTGGTTAACTGATATTATGCGTCTTTGATTGGCCTTCTCCTCCAACAGTCCAGTGCAGGTTTCCACTGCAACAACAAAAACGGCATAGTTTAGGCTAATAACTAAGTACATTTACGCAAATACTGTACTAAGGTACTCATTTGAGGTACTTGTACTTGAGTCTTTTCTTTTCATGCCACTTTCTACTTCTACTCCGCTACATTTCAGAGAGAAATATTGGACTTTTTAAGGCGTTAACTCACAGGACTTTCAAGCCAGAAAGCAGAGTTTGCTTCCCGGGGAAAACTAAAGCGTAGGAAATGCATGTCTTCCTGTCAACTATGCAGCTTTTTGTTTTTCTGGTTCAAAATTTTAAATTAAAACTTTTTTTTAACGTTTTGGTCATCTTTTTCAACCCTTTCATCACTTTTCCCGACTTTCCAATGTTTTTGCATTTTTTTTTAATGTTTTTATTGTTTTGTTTCCCCCATTTTTGAAATTTTTTTTGGTTACTTTTTTCAACGTTCTTTTATAAAAAAAAAGAATCAAATGCTATAAAAATTTATGAAGCTACCAAATTTATAGTGAACTGATCATCTTTTTTAAATTGTGAAGAGTGTTGTGTGGGAATATCCACAGTGTGGTATTAGTGCATTTACTGGTTTATACAGCACTTATCGGTTTGGGGGCCAAAATACAAGTAAAGGATCTGAATACTTCTTCCACCACTGCTAAGACTAAGCATAAATGGAAGGTGTTGAGAAACACAGGTATGTCCAATATTTGGAAAAGCCTGGTGACACAATGGAGGAAAACAGTTACTGTTGAGAAAGGCGTTATCATGCAGCTTTAAAATTTGTGTGCACCATTTATTGTTTCACCACAGGGTAAACATATATTTCTCCTAAAATGTCTGCTAAAAAAACACGAGTGTTTTCAAAACAATACACACAATTAGCACAACCACACACCCAATTAGCAAAACACCTTTGCACCTTTGCAAAATGAAACACTCTTGCAAAAACTATACACTAATTTATAAAAAACATATTTTGTTACCATATGAAACACACACCTTTCATTTGACTTAATTAAGTTTTGACCATATACACACTGCTGTTGCTAACCTAAAACACTTTTAGCAATTCTACTTCTCAGTGATTAGAGTACTGTAAATTAATTACACTGAGACATTTACAATAAGTTCACCAAACACTACACAAGACCAATGCTGCAGACTGAGGAAATATAATTTATTTCTCTCCATATACCCAAATCAGTCAACATGGAGAATCACCAACAAAACATGTCCCAGTTTTCATTCTACGACAGTAGTGTGCATAACACTGTTAGCTCCACAAACAACAAACCTAAAATATTCTATCCAGTACAGGTTACAATCACAGAAAAAACAGACAAAACAAAAAAAAAAACACCTGGATAGATAATATCTCCAAACTCAGCTCCTAACAGGTTATTACTCCAGATTCTTTGCCAGTTATGACGTGAGTAAGCCCAGCCTTCGGCAAATACATTTTCAATTCGTACATTCGCCAGATCATCACCAGATTGTGGCTATGACTCATGTGGCGTGGTCGGCCCGTCAATGAAGCCATTTATCAAAGTTGTATCTCAATCTTTGGGGAAAGTATTATGTGTGCAGTCTGTTACAATTGAGGAAATTAGTTATTTTGACTTCTTGAGAATAATTGTGTATGGATGTATGGATATAGTAACCAAAATGTAATAAAACAGCTGCTCACAGTAAAAAATTAGAAGATGACATACATTTTGCACATTTCTGTAAAGGCAATGTGTTCTATTGATCAGGCTTTCCCTGCACATGTGTTTGTGAAGGTTAATACTTTCATAATTACTCATTGATAAAATGCTATTAATCACTGACTAAATGTCAAGACCCATAACTGATACCACATTGTCTTTCTGTAAGTCTCCCACACTCACTGCTGTGAGGAATTCTTTCTCCTTACAATCCGAAGTGGGAGTCAGATTTTTCCAACGGTTTACCATCTTCACTTCACACGTGAAGTTGTTTTGAAGGACCAATGAAAAGGAAATTCTTCCTTGATTCCTTGGGGGGAAATGTATCCAAGACAAAGGCCCGCGAGACAGGGCGTCATCCAACACTTCCTGTTTTGCTAGCTTATCAGTGATAATATGCTGTATATACTGAGAGCCTGAGGCAGCATCCTCTGCCACAGAGTGTTGTGAATCTCTAAGTCACCGCACTGATGTGGACTTTTAGAGTACCAACATGTAGGCTGCAAAATCCGAGATGTCATTAAGGTTTGATGCCTATTGGAGAACAGTAGCATGAGGGACATTATGTGGAAAAAATTAGGACTCTTCCTCAAGGGGCCTCCAACAAAGGAAAGTGCTTATTTCAAATTAGAGCTTATGGTTACTTTCTGGTTAACTGATATTATGCGTCTTTGATTGGCCTTCTCCTCCAACAGTCCAGTGCAGGTTTCCACTGCAACAACAAAAACGGCATAGTTTAGGCTAATAACTAAGTACATTTACGCAAATACTGTACTAAGGTACTCATTTGAGGTACTTGTACTTGAGTCTTTTCTTTTCATGCCACTTTCTACTTCTACTCCGCTACATTTCAGAGAGAAATATTGGACTTTTTAAGGCGTTAACTCACAGGACTTTCAAGCCAGAAAGCAGAGTTTGCTTCCCGGGGAAAACTAAAGCGTAGGAAATGCATGTCTTCCTGTCAACTATGCAGCTTTTTGTTTTTCTGGTTCAAAATTTTTAAATTAAAACTTTTTTTTAACGTTTTGGTCATCTTTTTCAACCCTTTCATCACTTTTCCCGACTTTCCAATGTTTTTTGCATTTTTTTTAATGTTTTTATTGTTTTGTTTCCCCCATTTTTGAAATTTTTTTTGGTTACTTTTTTCAACGTTCTTTTATAAAAAAAAAGAATCAAATGCTATAAAAATTTATGAAGCTACCAAATTTATAGTGAACTGATCATCTTTTTTAAATTGTGAAGAGTGTTGTGTGGGAATATCCACAGTGTGGTATTAGTGCATTTACTGGTTTATACAGCACTTATCGGTTTGGGGCCAAAATACAAGTAAAGGATCTGAATACTTCTTCCACCACTGCTAAGACTAAGCATAAATGGAAGGTGTTGAGAAACACAGGTATGTCCAATATTTGGAAAAGCCTGGTGACACAATGGAGGAAAACAGTTACTGTTGAGAAAGGCGTTATCATGCAGCTTTAAAATTTGTGTGCACCATTTATTGTTTCACCACAGGGTAAACATATATTTCTCCTAAAATGTCTGCTAAAAAAACACGAGTCAGCTGTTATTGAGATGGTGATGGTGTGTGTTAGCGGTAAAGTGGAAGAAGACGTGTGGAAATGTGTGAGCTGAGCCACAAAGAGTGTCCATCAGCCTGCTTATCAGTCACCTCAGGCAACTGATAAGAGCTAATTATGGGGTTGCATTCCTGTAATGCCACAGATAGCCTACCGCCCCCCTGCTGGCAACAGACACAAGGTGTGGTTTTAGCGCTACTGAGTAGCTTATAGAATTAATATAATTCTGGATTAATGCATGACACAAGGAATCTAGGTTGCTGCTGTTATTTATCATTATTCTACAAGTTAAGATCAATGGCTGGACAGAACAGTTTTAAAATGGTGTTTTAAATGCGCTTGGCTCGAGAGGTCGCTAAGTGGGCACGCAAAACAACAATACCAATGCCAAAAGCCTTTGGCAATGAAAGCGTATGCTGCAAATTTGATGCCAAGTGTGGTTGATGGCCAATTTAATTGGCTATTTGCCAATAAGTACGGATGCCGTCATTTCCTCGTGACTTGGCAAAAGTTAGTTTAATTTCTTCTTAAAGGAAAATTGATAATGTGTTGACTTGCGAAGAAAAAGAAGAACATGTGATAAGTAAACACCTCAGTTCCGACCCCCGCAGAACTGCAGATTTAACGGGGAGTTATTCTTCAG
Source organism: Perca schrenkii (assembly GCA_025617405.1). Classification (NCBI taxonomy): domain Eukaryota; kingdom Metazoa; phylum Chordata; class Actinopteri; order Perciformes; family Percidae; genus Perca; species Perca schrenkii. The sequence goes on from CM046808.1 coordinate 3,154,520, forward strand.
GAAATAATGACAGAAGGTTAATGAGAGATAATGTGTGATCTGAGTGCTCTCTCTCTGTAATATAGGGGAGACAGGACCATGCTTCGGGAGAGAGCTATGTATATAGACATGAGGGAATATTGATTTTGTATTGTGAGTTGGATCAAACTACAGCAAACAGGCCAAACACACACAGGTGTGTGCATAAAGGGAGAGATGCTGACAGCTGAAAGCACAGAACTGTCAGTCTGAAACACTGTTTATACTTTCTTTTATGTGTTTTTAGGAGAGGACAGTCACAGCAAATGGTGCAAACAGGGCCATTGCGTGTCTTACTAACACCTTCCTGGCACCCTTATCATCCAATTACTTCTACAGGAAGGTCTGGCGGAGCAGCACCGAGTGGTACTCGGCAGCCTTTAACCCACAGGGAGTGGCTACGACAGCAACGCTACACACAATCCAGCCTTGTTCCTGTGAAGCTGGAAATGCTGAGGTGTTGGATTCCCTGCAGAGAGACAATGAGTGAATGAAGAGCAGCCATCGGCGGCAGTTAAAGAGCACAGAGGTCACCAACAAGAGGAGCTGTGTGGGAGGCCTCATGTATTGACGTCTCCTGCCCAATTCTCCCAGTGTAACCAGTTCTGAGTCAGCCTGTTTGTTCTGATTGTCAGCTCATAAAGTAGGTGATCTGTCGATTGTTATCCTTTGGAAAGAAAAAGGGAAAATTGCCACACTACTTTCTGTCTATGAACATTAATCAATTATTTGATACATAATTACACAAGTTACCCCTTTAGTACACCTGTAAACTAACAGCTAACAGCTCTGCCATAAACTCTATCTTTAAGATACTTACACTGTCTGATTGAAAGGTGTTTTTAACCTTCTGAAGCCCAGTGGACCAGTTCTTATTAACCCTTTGAAAACGGGTCAAATTTGACCCGTTTTCAAAGTTTTTTAAGTCAGAAATATGTGTTTCTTTCAACCAAATTACCCAGAAATAACATGGATGCATGCACATTGTATGGGACCCATGCAATGTTCTTCAAGGGTAAAATTAATGATTACTTTCATTGCATTTTGGGTGTTTTTTTTATCATTTTATATCATTTGAAAAAATGTTTTAATGGTTTCAAAAACAGTATCCTGACTAAACTTTGACAAACACCAGTCTGTGATCTGTTCAACATCATCTGATCTAAACTATTAGTCAAAATAATTCATAATGTCTGCTTTGATTTAACTCAAAAATTAGGTACAATGTCATTTAAATTAGGTTTAGTGACCATGCATGAAAAAACAATGTTGAAATAAGTGGCAAACATGTTTTTAAGAAGCACCAAAAGTTCAATTGTTTACCCTGAAGGACAATTCAATTTAATTCAATCAATTACATTTTAAGGTGAAGGTGTAGACCACACTCTATCATTTACAAAATTCCAGTAATTACCCCAAAGGCAAGCAGTTAGTGGCGAGGAAAAATTTCGGACAGACCCAGGCTCTTGGTAGGCGGTGTCTGACGGTGCCAGTTGGTGGTGTGATGAAACAGTGGCAATAATAGTCACAATAAAGATAATGGAGCTATGACTAGAAATAGTTGTTGTAGTAGTTCCTGGTGTAGCATGGCGTTACAGGGTGTAGCAGCATGTAGCAGAGCGTAGCAGCATGTAGCAGGGCATAGCAGGGCGCGGAGCAGGACCACGGCGACAGCTGCAGCCATGATTTCGGTGCCACACTAATCCAACAACAACAACAAGTTCAGGGTCGACGGGAAGACAACACAAGGGTTAATCAGACATTTTTAATCAATAAACTTTAAAATTCTTGATTAAAATTCCTTGAATGAATCCCGCAATGGGGAAATATACACTGTTGCAGCAGCAAGGGAGAGAGGAAAAAAATATAAAAGACACTCTAGAGATAAACAAACAGGAAATACAGTGTAAGAAAAGAACATGAAAACATAATGAGAAACAAGGAGTCAAAGGAAACCGTGTCTTTAAATGTGTTTGCCTCATAATTACACAAAGTAATTTATTGAATGATTTTTTTTACCAGAAAAAAACAGCAGGTTGTAAAACGATGTCCATGTTTCAGTTTTTCTGACAAATGTCTTGCAGTGGCGTGACTATTGAGGACAGTGATCTGTTCTTTTTTGGTTTTCCATTAGCAAAAGCTGTGGATAGTGCCTGGTTTTAGGGTTAGGCTTACTTTTAATACTTGAATTCCATTTCCCTGATGATACTTCCATACTTTTGCTTAAGTAACATTTTCAATGCAGGACTTTTACTTGTTACAGAGTATTTTTACAGTGTGGTATTAGTACTTTTCCTTAAGTAAAGCATCTGAATACTTCTTCCACCACTGTATGTTTGTGTGTGTCATTACAGTAAGTTATCAAAGAAAGCAGTGAAAAGGTCTCAGGATGTATTTCTACTGATTTGTCAGTCAAACCCTGTCCAGTGACGAAAGTGGAAGTTTCCTGTTAGGTGCAAAACCTAACAGGAAACGTCCACTTTCGTCAATGGACAGCCGCTGATGCTGCTAACGCCACTCCAGTCCTGAAGTCTTTACACATGCTTCCTGTCTCATAGAATTGATTTCAAAATAGTTCTGTTGGTTTATAAAGCACTTATCGGTTTTGGGCCAAAATACATTTTTGATCTTCTGCTACATTAGGAACCCCCCAGACCTATCAGGTGGTCTGGGTCAGGTCTGCTCTCTGTCCCCAGAGTCAGAACTAAACAGGGAGAGGCAGCGTTCAGTTTCTATGCTCCACATATCTGAATATCTACATAAAGTACAACAGTGATGCTTCCACATTAATGCATCAATCATTGTAATTAAAAAAAATAAAAAAATAAAAAAAATATATATATATATATATATATATATATATATATATATATATATATATATATATATATATATATATATATATATATATTATGAAATGGGCCATTAAGCATAATAGTACTTTTACTTTTAGTACTTTAAGTATGTTTCAATGCCAATGCTTTTGTACTTTTACTTAAGTTACAAGCATTTTTACTTGTAACAGAGTATTGTAGTACTGCAGCACTGTAGTCTTGCTACTTTTACTTTAGTAAAAGATCTGAGTACTTCTTCCAGCACTGACACTAGTATCAGTAGGCTGTGTTCCATTAATACGATACGATGCATACTTTACTGTCAGTTCACATTGAAATCCGTTTTGCGCTCCCCGAGCAGCTCCGCTCAAAAGAAGAAATGAAAAGAGAAATACACACAGAGCTAGACAACAGTTACACATATAGTACAGAGGTGAAGAAGACACATCAACAGCCATGGCAAAGAAACATGTTTCATGATGATATTCTCAGATCCAGGTCTTTATTGGCAGCACACTGACTATGTTTTAGCAACGGGATAGACTGATGTATAAAAGAGTTCTTGAGCCTCTTGTATCTAAACAGCCTGTCCTCATGAACCATACATTCGAAAAGATAAGCAATGTAATTCGTAGGATTTCCACCTTTTTTGTTGTGTGCACCACATTGACTCCTGCTGTATAAGAACACGGCTGGCTGCTTAGGGAGGTGTTTGGGATGATGGGTGGGCGTTAACACACAGGACTATCAAGCCAGGGAGCGGACTTTCACTAAGGAAATGCACGTTCCTTGGGAGTGTTTTAATACAAAGCAAGACTTATTCCTAAACTTAACAAGTCATTTCCGTGCCTAAAACGTAACCTTCTTCGCCGCATAACGCTCACTTTTTCTTGCCTAAACTTAACCCTAATCTCCGCCAAAATGACCGACAGCTCGCGCTGCACTGTACCCGGCTCACAGTCACCTATTCTCAAGTAAGTGAACCACCAACTACCGCTGCTGACGGAGCACCATGCGGAGCACCATAGCTGGTTTCACAGGGCTCTGTAGCGGCTAAACACATCTACTAACTGCCGAGACGACCGAGCTGTGACGGAGGTCTGTAGACGCGTCACAAAGTGGCTTAAACAGCTAGCAACTGGCGGTCTGTAGCACGGAGCTCTGTAGCCAGCCGGCAGTTTTCGTATGATATCATACGTTTCAGTGTGGAGACCTTTTCGTGCCATATCATACGAACCCGTTTATGAGAATGCGTTGATCTAAACAAAGGGATTCTAAATCTCCTTAGAAGGCAAAAATTGGAATTCATAATTTGAAACATGCACAGAGTCCGAACAGAAGAGATGCTGTTAGCAAGCCTGAGCATGCTTTTCTTCTGGATTGTTTGAAACGAGTGTGCAACAGGTTGGCCAGTGATTTTAGGGCAAACTTTGAATTGCTTGTATAATTTAGTTTTAAGTTTAGCAGATAAGCTGCTGAGCCAGGCTGGGCATGACTCACAAATGAATCACTTATAAAACAGAGAAATAATCTGGCCGCTGGTTCCAAAGGATCTAAGCCTACAGAGGAAGTCAAGGTGTTGCTATATAATCCAGTACCAGTAATACATGTTGTGCAGACAGCCTTCCTGTGATAACACTCTGCACTACAAAGATACTTGGGAAACCATCCAATTGGCCAGAAGTTGTACTCAGGAAATGCTACTGTTGGGGTGACTACAGCATGTCTGTACAGTATGTGCTGTGGCTAAAAGGCTGGCACAGTGTTTGTTCTTTCGGACAGTAATTTCTTCAGAAAGCAATAGCTCAGGCTAACTGAAAACCCTTCTGCATAAAAAACAATCTACTAGTCATGACCAGACTCAAATGGAATCTGCCGATTTTGTTACTGTTATCAGCGGTGGTCCAGAATGAAAATCTGCAGAATTAGTTTTTCTGCTTGGGGTGGAGATGTGTTAACACTCAGAGTTTTATTTGTTAATTTATTTTTTAATCTGGGATCCGAGTGGGATCCGAATTGGGCGCCTGCAGACTCCGTGTGGCTCTGGTCATGACTGTTGAAACACATAGTGTAGTGTAGTGGGAAATACAGTATACAGTGAATTTCCACTTTCACAGACTGGGTTGGTGTACAATGCCTCAGCTTGCCCAGGAATGTGGAAAAGGGGTTGTTTGGTGTGTTGATGTGCAGGTTGTTAGGAGGGCAGAGGTGGGATAGTCCCCTGTTCCAACATGACTGTCTGCACCTTCTTTCCAAAAAGCAGGGATAAAAGAATGGGATCAGATAGACTAGGAGTTATAGTTTTGTCTTTTCGCTTGAAAGCAGTGGCACCTGCGGTCCCTGGTTCTTGTTGCGTAATAATGGGATGGTGGTGACGCATGGACGCAGGAATTCAGAATAAGCTTTTTCCAACGAGGTAAGGACACAGTGTACTGTCAAACCTGGTGGGTGGGCGAAGATAAACAATGCGCTTGTTTCAGCAGCAAGCAGTGACGGGATAAATCAAAATCTTGAATGATATATTAACATTGAAAGAAGCACTAAGGGTCCCTCAGCCATTATTTTCATAGTTGTGTCCAATTATTTGTAATGTGTTTCTCCCAAGGTAATGGTTGAGATCTGGGAACACAGTGACGTGATCACTAGTCTGACGGGTCAAGAAACAATCAGTCAATTCAAAAATGTTCAATTCGATTTTACTGGACACCTTCTCGACATCACAGACTATTATTTTTTTACGATATTTTTTGGGGCATTTTAGGCCTTTATTTGTATAAGACAGCTTGGACTTGAAAGGGGAGAGAGAAGGGGAATGACATGCAGCAAAGGGCCGCAGGTCGGAGTCGAACCCGCGGCCGCTACGTCGAGGAGTAAACCTCTATATATGGTCTTGCACTATTATTCGGATATACAATTTGTTTAAAATGTGATGTGTTTTATTTAGCAGAATTACATTGGCTTGTTACAGGTTTTCAATGCTGCATTCTGATAAAATGCCACATACATATCTACCTTCCTAACATTCAACCACCCCAACATTCATAGACTTACACACGCCATATACATACACACTCCATTCTCTCTGCCTCTTACCACATTATCATAACTGTTGTATGCTGTATGCTATTGTCTGCCACTGTCTATACCTACGTCTAAGTACTGACACTAAGTACATCCACTGTCACTACCTTTGCACTAACCTTCATCCTGGACTTTACATCTGCCCTTTGCGTATACTATACTGTATGTTCTTTGCAATCTTGCACTCAACCATTCAGCTTTTTTTCTTATGCAACAGTTACTTTGTATGTATGTATTTGTTATTTCTGTAGTTATTGTTTATTTCATATTATGTTAACTATATTTGTTTGCTTGTTTGTTTATGTATGCACCTCTCACCAGGGAAAATTCCACATAAGTCTACTTATTGTGGCAATAAAACCTTTTCTGTTTCTGATTCTGTATTGTATTTTGTATCCCAGCAGCAATGTCACTTACATCTGCCAAAACATGCACAACATTTTAAAGGGAGCTGGCTGTAACGCGCAGACCATGAATCACTGATGATCAGTGACATTTGTCTCAGCCTACATTTACATTGCTACGTTTTGTGTTAAAAATTTATATTTTTTTGCTACACTCGCATTCCCCTTGCTCTGGCATTCCAGAGCCCGGAGACATTTGAAAACTCTTCTGACCCGTTTTGGTTTGGAATCTGCGGGGTTGTGTTGCAGTCTCAACGGCCGCAAACGGAGACCTTTGGCAAAGCCGACGCTGACGCAAACGTTTCTCCGCTTAATAAGTTCTTAGTATGGGTCACCATGTCTCATTCTCTGAGACTAAGCTATTAACGTTACCATGGCAACTACCAGCAACGGGCGGAGTATACATGCTGCCTCCTGTCTATGTCCAGTATACCAGAATGTTGATGAGGTATTTTGGTTTGGGCGTGTTAGTTTAAATGGGGATTAGTTCTTCTACTGGAGATAAAAAAACACTTGTGTGTACGGATATCACTTTTGGCTCCAAACTCTGCTTAACGAATACAAAAAGCAATCAACAAGAAATTCTCAACCTATGTTATAATTGATGGAGATGTCATTATATTTGATATCTGACCTGGCTGAATGACTAACAGCCTCTTGGTGTGTAGGTCAAAAGTAAGCACATATCAAAAACAAGTTACAAAGTGCTTTACGTCCATTTAAAAAAACCAGCAAACAGTTAATATAAGAAAAAAAAAGCAAGACAGAATGACAGATAATAAACAAACAACACTAAAATCAATACAAATCTAAAATAGTGAGTTAAAAAAAAGACTTATTGATTTCCTGCAGCAGGTCATTCCACAACTGGGGGGCCCGAGCAGAAAAGACCTGATCATCTTTTGTTTTCAGGTTTGACCAGGGAATGACCAAGAGTGACCTACTAGATCCAAGGGATCCTACGTTTGGGGTTGTTTGTGGTGATAATTTCCTCCAAATATTTGGGAGCTATCCCCATACGATCCTTTAAAGTGATCATTCAAATTTTAAAATCCACTCTAAAACAGACTGGGAGCCAATGAAGTGATTTTGAAAATCGGCGTTGCGGGTTTTCTCCTGCAGGAACCGGTTATGAGTCAGGCTGTGGCAAGGGACAGCAAAACTATTTTCCAGACTCAGAGGTTTGTCTGCCCCCATACTGTATTACTGCGGCCTTATCAATGCACAAGTCAAAGTCTGGAAGTAAATGTAGACACTGTGATGGCTGGCGGACGATGAGGGTACCGATACAGACAGCGATAGCACCTATAAGTGTAATCTGTAATCTTTATTGGACATTCATGTTGGGAACATTGCAACACGTTTTTGTGCAACCACCTCAGTGAACTCAACACAAAGGATGTGACTAAGAATATGCTTAGTGTGTGGAAATTGTGTAGGAGAAAAAAAACCCCTCCAAAAATAACCTGCTATTGATTTTTTTTAACCAACCCACTTTTTGACAGATTACACACAGAAAGGAATCTTTTTATTTTCAGGGGTTACTTTTACTATTTTGTCAAAGCGATCACATTTTCTGGTAGCATGTCAGTGACTCATCTTCTGTTCAGCTTTCCTAGACGTGACGTCCATTTCCGTGTTACTCCTTGTCTTTTGTAGAGCCCGACTGGATCCATATCAGTTGCTGATGGGCCCATAAAGCGCACAGAGACGTGTATGTCAACTGTACAAACTGCCTCTTTATTCACCACTTCTAAGTGCGTTTGATGTAAGCTCCTTTTGCTTATTAGACCACCAGCCCTGTAAAATCCCATGTATCTGTAAAAGAAATTAGATTACACACTGCAGCTCCAGATGGGAAATCTTTCACCTTAGTGAGATTTGTCGGTTTTAGGGGTCGTGTGGTTTCTTACGTGCCTAGACAGTGACATACGGTAGCAGACTGTAAGCTTTATGACTTCCTGTAAATTCTGCTTTGGACACACAAGGAACATCTTTTCCACTGAACTCCTTATATTCAACCAGACAATTCTTCAATGTCAAAATTTGTGATGATGATGTATTGATGATAATTGACAGATTACACATTTGTACCCATGCCTGCATTCTCCTGTGATTCCTGTTAAATGTAATGAAATGAAATCAGTGTCTTGAAATATTAATGTGGTGTATATATATACTAATCCGGAAGATTAGTCTATGATGACTATGTTTTACCCAAAGGTTTGTCCAAAAGGACCTCAGTTACAGCCAGCACTGGCCCAATCTTCAGCCCACATACTGTCAACGGATGCAAAAAATCCGCCTTAGGACAACTGTTTACATGACCCCCACTTAAAAGTAAATCACTTTGGAGCCATTTAAAGAAATGCCCTATGGGAATTTGCTGACATATAACAAACCCATGTAGAGGAGGGCCTGCAGTTAGGCTGAACGTTTCCCTGTGATTTAGTCATAACATGGCATTTATTGTAATTTCTGTTGAGATTATTCTTTCAGATTCCGTAGATTATGCAGTTAATATCCATTAGTAGACAAACAGTTCCTCTTAAATGTACACTTTTTCCATCCTATTTTGTTATCAGTTTTAACATGTCTGAATGGGAACGAACACAAAACCTTATTTTTTAATGTGCACAAAGTATGATGGTATTTTAAACTACTGATGAAGTGCCTGATGTGCAAAGCACAGAGCACGCTAGTTATTATCCACCAAACTTTCTTTTTCTTCCAATGATCATAGTTTATGTTTTCTGCTGTTTTCAGTCCTTTTCTGAGTTTTCAGTTCTTTTCTGAGTTTATAATTTTTACTGTACTGCTTAGTGTGTGTCACATGGTCTATGTCACCCATTGATCTCCTTCTGCTGTTCTGCATTTTCAAAATATTCTGACCTCAACCTTTGTAACTTCCACAACCTTCACCTTTCATGCCCAATTTTAGACATCCAAATGTAGACAAATGTTTCCTTTTGACACAAGATGAGTATTTAAGCCGTAGGAAAGCTTTAGGATTTTCTGCTTCAAAGCACCAAGACAGCCCTTTCACTGTCTCGTTAACATTCACATGTCAAAATTTTAATGTATGCTTGTAGTCAATCTCTTTCTACATGTTATACTTTTATGAAATAAAAAAAAATAGAAAATGCATTTCCTGCAGAAAATGCTTTTGAATGTTGAAAAGCCAAATTGGATTGCTGGCATAAGTGCGTAAGAAGACGGTGAAGTAGTGAGAATAGTTGGAAGAGTGGCAATGGATTCAATTGGTACGAATTGCATTTACACGTTGAATAATATCAGTAGTTTAAGGTTTTAAAAAAAAAAAGAAAAGTCAAAGTATAGGTATGTCGAAAAAAGTGATGACAAGTTATAGTTATAGAATGTTGAAAAAGTGATAATAAATGCATAGTATAGCTGGTCGAAAAAGCGATAACAAAGTCATAGTCTAGATGGTCGAAAAAAAGGTCATGAAAGCCTGCCCGGACTGGGAATCATACCTGGGTCAGAGTAAGCAGAGACTATTTGTTCGTTGTGGTTGGTGCAATGCTAACCATTGAGCCATTATGCCACCAAGAAATTTTGTTGAAAACAGTCATTGATGATATGTCAAAAAAGTCAAGGGACAATATGTCGAAAAAAGTCATTAAAAAGTCGTAGCATAGCATGTTGAAAGATGACTTAAAAGTCAAAAATCATTATACAGTATAATGAAAATGTCAGTATAGAATGTTGAAAAAAGTCATAACAAAGTCATAGTATAGTATTCGAAAAATTGATAAAAAGGTCATAGTATTAATGTCGAAAAAATTCATAGTATAGAATGTTAAAAAATCCTAGTATAGTATATCAAAAAAGTCATACTATGTTAAAAAAAATGGTAAAAAAAAGTCACGATATAGTATGTTGAAAATTGTCAAAGTACAATATGTTGAAAAAAGTCACAGTATCATATGTCAAGAACAAGACTGGGAATCAAACCTGTGTCAGAGTCTGCTTTGCATACTTGCTGGTGCTCATTGGAGCAGTGCCAACAACTGAGCCACTGTGCCACAGCTATGGCTGTTGACAGTCATAGCATAGTATGTTAAAAAAAAGCCATACAAAGTCATAGTACAGTATGTCGAAAAAAGCCAAGGAAAGTCACAGTATGCTCTGTCCAAACAAATCAAAGTATAGTACTATATGTCGAAAAAATTCATGAAAAGAGCCTGGTTCAGATTCAGCAATGCCTTCTTGCTGGTGCTAGTTGGAGCAGTGTCAGCCACTGTCATAGTATAGTAAGTCAAAAAAGTGATAAAATAAAGTCATAGTTGGGTGCCTGGGTAGCTCACTTAGTATATATATATATATATATATTATAATATAATATATAGAGGCTTACTTCTCGACGCAGTGGCCACAGGTTCAAATCTGACCTGTGGTCTTTTGCTGCATGTCATTCCCCATCTATCTCCCCTTTCATGACTTCAGCTGTCCTATCAAATAAAGGCCTAAAATGCCCCCCCCAAAAAAGACATTAAAAAGTCATAGTATGGTATGTCGAAAAGGTCAAAGTATTTTATGTTGGAAAAAGTGATACAAAAAAAAGTCATAGTATAGTATGTCGAGAAAAAGTCACAGTATAGAACGTTCAAAAAAATCATCATCATTTCTTGTGATCTTTATTGTCATTGTGCTCAGAGTACAATGACAAATCTGTTTAGCAGCTCTTCAGCAGTGTGCATACAAAATTAAATAAATAGAACAAAGTTAAGTAAACAGAACACAGACAAAGGCAACTAGAAAAAATATGAATAAAAGCAAAATATATACAATTTATCTTAAACAGTAAACTACAAGTGACCTTTAAACAGTGGTAATGTAAGTCAGCAGCATGGTAACGTAAGCTAGCAGCAGAAAACGGATTGTTTATGCAAAACAGCGATTCACGTTATTTCAATCTATTGCTGTGTGTGTGTGTGTGTGTGTGTGTGTGTCTGTGTGTGTGTGTGTGTGGGGGGGCGCAGCAGTGGGAAAGAAGTGCTGTATGTAGCTATCTATTATTCTCCCTTCTGGGCCGAGATACAGGTTCCCCAGGGTCAAAAGCAATCGATTTCAATTTTCCTTTGTTCCAAGTGCAATAGAAACGCTTAATTTGCACTGAACCTTGGCTGCACTGCTCAGCAGCACTATCATGGCCTCCATTAGACTGCTTTGATACTACGGACATTTGGTTGTGTTCTGTAATTGTTGGAATATATGTTACATGTCCTTCTGTATTTTTCTGCTTGTGTTTATTGGCCTCTACTGCCAATCACATTTCCCTCAAGGGACAATAAAGGTCTGTGCTGATCTGTCTGCCTCAACCTAATCATCTGGGAAAACAAAAATGCTGTTTCAAGTTTAAATAAAGTTGTGTTTGTTATATTTAGCTCCTCTAGGACTGCAGTCCAGCTGAGAGGTTCACTGATTCCCTGCTCTGAGAGAGTCCCTCGGAAACACTGAAAACAGTGTGCATTCTGTTCATAGCTGGTTCCAGATATACAGCAGGGAAGACAAGAGATGTGCAAGAATGTATCACGAACATTAATAAAAAATTATACTCCTCTGACCTTTTATCTGGGAAAAGATGGGAGTAACACAGTCACTCACATTACTGTAACTACTATCAGACATTTTTTACATTTTTTAATTAAACCTCTGGATCACTCCTCTGACAAAGTCACTACAGCGATCACACTCGCTGGGACTTTTTAAACATTTACATAACATTTATAACATGCTCAACTGAACACCATCACATGAATTGAAAAACTTGGTGCGGTCAGAACAACTTAGAGCTCGACGCCCTTTAGACGGTGGGGATGGTGCATTTCTACACCGCCATCATTGAGTCCATCCTCACCTGCTCCATCCCCATCTGGTACGCTGCTGCCACCGCCAAGGACAAGGGCAGAGTGCAGCGTATCATCCGCTCTGCTGAGAAGGGGATTGGCTGCAATCTGCCCTCTCTCCAGGACACGTACGCCTCCAGCACGCTCAGGCGGGCAGGAAAGATTGTAGCCGATCCCTTTCTCCCTGGACACCACAAAAATGGTTTCTTCCCAATTGCCGTTGGCTTCAGCAGCAGGGGCCACTGACACATACTCTTATCCCCCCCCACCCAGCACGACACTACGTTACTTTAACGTCTTCACATCTGTCTCTCTGTGTTACAGTGACACACACCTTTTGGACTATTATTCCTGTACATTGCACATATTATATTTATGCTTCATGTTGTAAACTTTTGCACAACCTGGACAATATTTTGCACATTTCTACACATATTACTTCTAAAACATTAGATATAAATACATTTTTTAAACAAATATCTTGTACATATTTTTATAGTATGTTTTCACATTTGTATTTTTTTCATTCTGTCTATTTTTCTTGTCTATAATAATAACTATAAATTGTCAACTTTCATTCATACCAACTCCTTAAATGATTGTATTCCTATAGGCTTTATGCATACATACATACAGTATACATAAATGAGTCACATTTTCTGAAATGTGCATGAATGCTTATACTGTAGTGGAGCATAGTTATATGTCATACTTAATGTTTAAATGTTTAAATAGAGTCATTATTGGGCATTTACATAACATCAAGCAACGCCAAAAAGACATCATGGTAATAGATATATGAAGCCAGCAAAGTTCAAATTCAGTGTCTGAAAAGGGATTGAATTATTTTGTGCACTCGATTTTGAGTTGACTAAACTCAGTAAGTTTACTTTTACATTTAAACATTTTGACAGCGCCATTGAATATGACTATATGTTCTTGACAGCTCAGTCAGAACAAAGTACTGTGTATCTGCTTGCTGTGTAAAAGCTGTAGTAGTGTTGTGAATTGTGATGGATTTCAATGTGCTGCCATATGTTTCAGTTACTGAAGCCTGAACATCCAAATTGCTTCATGAGACACCTGTCAATCAGGCAAATATTAATATGTTTCCAAACATCAGCCTTTTACTTAACAATACACTCAGTATGTTGAAACACTTAAATAACCAGATTACTATCATATCTCGACAGCAATCAAATTTCTTGAATGCAACCTGATTTTTCAGCTAGATGTATCAGAGAAAGATAAACAATTGCTATTAAAGACATCTGTCACATGAGTCTTTATCAGCAACGGAGTTGACGAAGATGGTTGAAAGCTGAGAAGAGGCCAATGAGTGGACCTTGATTTGGGAAGGTTTTGTCAAACTGCTTTTCCAAGGTGAACAATATTTGCTGATTCACTTTTACAGTAAGCCAAACCAGACAATGAAGAAAAGCATAACAGATACGACAACTGAACTCTATCTCATAAGAGTACAGTAAGTGGACATTGAGTTGAGATGTTGTTTTTTCGGCTCCGATAAGTCTAAACATGTCAATTTCCACGGCTGAACAGTTAACAATTTATTTATTTATTTGTTTCCGGTAAGAGAAGAGAAGAGAAGAGAAGAGAAGAGAAGAGAAGAGAAAATAAGAGAAGAGAAGAGAAGAGAAGAGAAGAGAAAATAAGAGAAGAGAAGAGAAGAGAAGAGAAGAGAAGAGAAAATAAGAGAAGAGAAGAGAAAATAAGAGAAGATAAGAGAAGATAAGAGAAGATAAGATGAGAGAAGAGAAGAGAAGAGAAGAGAAGAGAAGAGAAGAGAAGAGAAGAGAAGAGAAGAGAAGAGAAGAGAAGAGAAGAGAAGAGAATACGTGTAAAAAGGTACTCGATATTTGTGAGTAAGTGAGGCTTGTAATTGAGAGCCAAAAGTCAGTGGTTCCCATTTGGTCCCAATCGTGTGACCAACTATCAGCTATAAACACAAGAATGATTACGTGTTATTTTATCCATGCAAAGAAATGTGACTCAATGTCATTGAAATGGCCTAAATAATTCTAGTCTAAGCTACATCGTTATCATTCTTTACATACTTTTACGTGTGAGCTGTTTTCACCTAATGACACTTTTAATTAAGGAATATATTTTTATAATTTCCCACCCGTGACTGTGGGAACATGTCCCCCAGCCATCCAAACATCGGCCTGGCAGCAACACTGTTGTGTTGCACAACACATCTCCTTCATTCTTGATGTTTATTAGCATTCAGCGCCTCTTGTCCACAGACTCCTGGCTAGAGGCACTTAACCTCCCGAAAACATTGCAAATAGTCTCAGCAGCACATCAGCAGGATAACATGAGCTTCACAGCACTACTCCCTTCCCTGAGAGAGCATTTCCTGTAATCGGGCATAATTGACAATTCAGGGTCTGTTGTTCCAGATGTTGGATTACCAAATGAGCCGTGAGTCAACAAAAGTTAAAGTCCAGACCTTTTCTGGGTTGTTGGGGGGTCATTTGAATAGTTCTGTGACTGCTTTTAAAAGAACCAGATGTAAAACTGGTCCAAACATTTAGGTCACCTTCATTCTCAAGGTTTTTATCTCCACCCAAAATATTCAGTCCGGGCCCTGAACCAGAGCTGTGCTCCAGCCCGGTCTCAGTCTCAGGGGCGATTCCAGGATTTTATAAGTAGGGTGGCACTGGAGGGGGGTGGGGCAATCACCAATCAGGGGGGGCGGGATTTTATCAGATACAGCATAGTAAATCTGCTTAGAAATATAGGAAACATTGGATAGGATAGAAAAGAATAATGTAATAAAACATTGAATTCATAGTTTCACTTGTTTTCATTTCAAACAATTGTATATCTGAATATAATATAATACACATTTTTATAGGCTCAGTCTGCACACAAAAAAAAAGAAATTCCAGTGCTGGTTCCATGGCTTCAGAATTTTAGATACTCATCATGGAAACATGAATTGGTCAAGTGACAAGGGTTTGGAAGATTGGTAAGAACAGGCTAGCCTCGTGAGACCGTCCTGATCTGGCGAGCTCCAGTTTTCCATTCGCAGATCAGTCTGGCATCTTGAGATAGAGAAAATTTGGAGCCGCTCGCCAAACGACCGGGCCAATCAGCGTTGGTTTTGAGGCGGGTTAGGTGGTGATAGACAGATGGTTTATCCAATCAGCTAACCAGTATTTTCAGACAGCGGTCCGGGAACCTGAAATGGTGCCTTTTATTCCTAAATTCTCGTTACACAAACGGCAAATATTCTTTACCGACATGTTGCCAGTTGTCAGATTGACAGCACTCTAGCCCAATGGGGGCCCCACGTGCCCCCCTTCTAGCCCCGCCTCTGCTCAGTCTCGGGTCTGATGTCGAGAGGTTTTTTTCTACTCTCTCAGAACTGTCTCTGTTTGTCTGTTTCTTGACTTACCTCCATGGTGCTATTGACCAAGTCCAGTTATCTTTCTTTTACAGCCTAGTTTTTCCCAGCCCACCCCTGACCTAACAGGAAGTAAACAAACAGCAGAGCATGCCAAGACAAAGTAGTGTTCCAAGGAATATGTACAGCATCATCTCCTCACGCACACCTAGAAGCCATTGTCCACTGGACTCAGGCAGCGCAAGACCTCTCTGCAAGTCTTTCCTTCCTGTTTCGGATTAGAGAGGACAACTATGAACTAAGGGGAAAGTGCATGTTCACAAAGATAAAGACTACAACAAATACACAAAGATGTAGATCGGCAAAAGGAGTACACATGTGGAATCTTTTAGATTAGGGAAATGAAAATGTGTAACACGCTACAAAGAGTTTTAAAAAAAATACTAAAAAAGAAGATGCTAAACAAATATAAAAGTGAGGCATTTATGGCAATGTGTAGATGAATGGGAATGTATTTAGTTTTGTTTATTTAGTTTTGTTTCATATCTTCTGCACATAATGCAATGTATGTTAATATGCATACTGTATAACATACAGAAATTAATAATAATAAATTAATAATTCTGAGGGACCTAAGAACAAAACATAAATAGAATGTAAAAAGGGAGGGTGTAATAAGCAAATGCTGCAGTTTTCCCTCACTTTGTATTTATCTATGAGGTTAAAATACTTCATTTTGGTGACTTTTTAATACACAAATATGTGCTGGATTAGTGTGTCTGCTGGTATCTTAACGAGCACGCTTTAAAAAAAAAAATTCTACAGTTTATGAAACATATTCCAAAATATTTATACATTCTGTCCTTGTGTTACCTTTGGATGGAATTATAGTGAAAATCAATGAATCGCCCTTAAGTCCAGTTCAGACCACACATTTGTGAGACGAGTGAGCTTTCTGAAAGCTGCCAGTTTACACCAATGAGACGAGACGAGACGGGAAGGGGTATCATCTCCATAGCTAACTTCCGACTTCCAGGTATTTTAAAGCTGAATATTTCATTTTGTGGAACATTTTATTGTAGCTGACTTTACAAGATGACTTCTCTATTGGCTGTTGAAACAGGCAACGTCTCTTGCGTTGTAAAACCAGCCTCTGGAGACTCCACCAGCCACACCATCAGCTGGTTGGAGTCCAGCTGGGACGGGCCGGTTCAGACCGCTGAACTGCGATGTTCTGAAACGCAAATCTTTGGTCTGAACTGGGCTTTAGTGCTAGGGAACCCCCTCAACGACCACTTTGAAAACCACTGGGTTAGTAAAGCAAAAATGTATTGTGCCTCTTCATATAGCTAGGCTTTTTTTTTAACCAAAATGGTTTTTGCTGCTCCGGGGGTAATTGGATGAAAACATACTGTATTTCAAAAGGAGTACATTATTGAAAAAAAGGTTTGAGAGCATGCACTTCATGACTGAGCCGTGGGCAGTGGCCCCGAAATGAGTCCTGACTGCATGTTCTGCCCTCTCTAATCCCCTCTTTCCTGTGCTTCAGCTGCTGTCGTACAAAGGCAATAAAAGCCCTAAAATAATAAAAAATAAAAAGGCAACAGCAGGAATTTATTAGGGCTGTATTAGGGCATTAACAAGTGGAAGAAGTGGTGCTGATATTGTTATTGACTTTGTTTCATCTTTCTGTTGAATACAGCGCATTGCCAGTTGTCATTGTGAGTGTGTCAAATCCCTTTTAGTAGTTTTTAAGCGTGTTCTCCTGCTGTCCACACTGTACGCCGTTATTGTTCTATATTCTTCTTCCTCTTTTACATGTTCCCTGCACTATCAGGCTGTCTCCTGATTTCTGCCAGACACTAAAAACCATTTTGTTTTCCACCAGCTGACTCAGGCTCCAGAGGACACAAAAGCAGAACCTGCGACAATGCACACATACCTGTGTTATCGTCCGTTGAGTTCCTGCAGCGGGGTTAAAGGCTTACAGGAAACTCGGAAAAGCTACAGTTTTGCAACACAAAAGTGGGAAACCAGTTGATATTTTGCTCAGCGTGCAGTATTTACCGGAGCCACCAAAACAAGTGGCTCAGTCCGGCGCTTAGCACCGCCCAACACGATTGTGATTGGTTTAAAGAAATGCCAATCAACCAGAGCACGTTTTTCTCCCATCCCGGAATGCTAAGTGGACTAGCAAGACCCTCCTCCGGAGTGCTGTGGAGGAAGGTCTGTAGATTCAATCGAGGCCTTTCTTGGATTTGACTAAAGTGCTCTTGACTTTTCAGTTTTTCACCCCCCCCTGAGACTGGGGTTTGTGCTCGTTTGAGAAATAAAAGTAAAAGACAAGTT
This sequence comes from Perca schrenkii, assembly GCA_025617405.1. NCBI lineage: Eukaryota > Metazoa > Chordata > Actinopteri > Perciformes > Percidae > Perca > Perca schrenkii. Next base: position 3,172,449 of record CM046808.1, read on the forward strand.
TAATTTTTTACTTTAATTTTTTTTAAAGAATTATTGACATATTGCTTAGAAATATGGAATAAAAAAAAACATCACAATCATTATTATATTCATTTATTTTAATTTTAAACATATTTCCGAATACAATACAATATAATACAATACATACAATACACATTTTTATAGGCTCAGTCTGCCACTATAAAAACCAAACAATTCCAGTGCTGGTTCCATGGTATCAGAATTTTGGATAGTCATCATGGAAACATTAGGTCTTGGTCATGTGACAAGGGCTGGGAAGATTTTCAGAACAGGCAGCCCCGCCCGCCTCTGTTCAGTCTCGGGTCTGATGTCGAGAGGTTTTTTCTACTCTCTCAGAACTGTCTCTGTTTGTCTGTTTCTTGACTTGCATTCATGGTGGTATTAACCAAGTCCTGTTATGTTTCTTCTTCAGCCTAGTTTTTCCCAGCCCACCCCTGACCTAACAGGAAGTAAACAAACAGCAGAGCATGCCAAGTCAAAGTAGTGTTCCAAGGAATTCCCTGCTACTTGAAAATGAAGATGGCTGCTGCTGCTGGAGAACAGCAGTCTTTGGAACCGGCTCTGGTCGCGACTCTGGAATACTTGGAGTTCAGCTTTTCTTTGAGAAAAGAACAAAGAACGGCACTGAAGTCATTCTTAAAAAAGGAAGATGTGTTCAGAGTTTTGCTGACCGGATACGACAAAAGTTTAATCTATCAACTAGCGGGAATTTGAAAGACAACCGTTTATCCCGCCCCTCGGATTGAGCCCTGCCAATGGTGAGTTCCCAGACCCAACATCTGGATGTGGGTCTGGCTCGTCAGACCATACAGCATCATCTCCTCACGCACACCTAGAGGACATTGTCCCCTGAAAAATAAAAGTTAAAGGCAAGTTTTATTATTAACTTTGCAGAACAAACGGAACAAACGGAGCTACGTAACGTTCAGCGTCACGTGCTGACCGGAAGGGATTCAAACCCAAAAGCACCTTATCTTAACTAAGTAGTTTTGGTACCTAAACGAACCAACCTGTGATCGCTTCACAACGTTAACGGCGTGTTTAAAATCACGCCCATTATGTTCTCTGGTTTAGATATGATAACGGAAAACATGCCTGTGGGTCCTACGGTATCTTCGTATGGTTTGGAGAACTTGTTGGAAAATTCTGAATGCCAAACAATATATAAAGTGAGAGGTAAAATGTGAACATTTTACATTACATGGCCTTGTTTTTTTTATAATAGCCACCATATGATCACCATATTCACAGGGGATTGATATTTGGTCCATTTCAATCAGGAGGGACTTCGTTGCAGATATGCAAAGGTTTATTGTACATATGCATAATATGAAATGTACAGAGTCTTTGGAGATTAGACTCCATCGTCATAAAATCATTTTTAAAGGGGTAGAGAAGCCAAAACATAGCCCCCAGGATGGACCGGACCAAAGGAGTCAACGGGAGCTGTCTGCCAGAGAAAGATACCCAGGGTGCCGTGGGTTATGATGACTGGAGGGAGGAGGAAGGGGCGGAGGAGGGTTGCACTCTTTGCCTGAAATGACAGCTGACAGCAGCAGAGAGAGAAACAGATTTAAAGCAGGGATGTAACGCTGTGATTGGCTCATGAAACGCATGGCCAATTCGGATTGGTTTAACTGAAAAGTGAACGCCTCGAACCAGCTGATCAGTTTTAGGAAGAGAGAGAGAGAGGTGATTGAAGTTATTAGAAGTCTTCCTGAAAGAATTTACGCTGAGCTTCATATGATGCACTTCAACATGCTATATCCCTCAGCATGGCTCTTTGGTTCTCTTTATTTCTCTTGTCTATTCCAGTCTCACAGTCATGTTGTTGTTCCTGTTTAGTCCCTGCGGTTGCAGAGCAGATCCAGTTTTTTCATCAGGTGGAGGGAAACATGAAGCAGCTCCACATTCACTGTCACCACCTGGCCTGCTGACAACACTGCTGTGTTCTTTAGACACTTGGTGACTGGCACCAACAACAGCCCAGACCTGTGCACGTAACCAAATTGGGACCGTTTCACAACGTTAACGGCGTGACCGTTACGTTCTCTGGTTTAGATATGAGGGCGGAAAACGCTCCTGTGGGTCATATTAGAGGGGAGGAAGCATAGAAATAAAATTAATATGTTTTTTTTGTTTATATTTCTCTATGGTAGGAACAAAAACAACCCACATTGTCGTATGGTTTGGAGAACTTGTGACATTTGACATTAACCTACATAGTCCTGTTTTTATAATAGCCACCATATATGACCATCATGTTCACAGTGGATTGATATTTGGTCCATATGATGCAATTCAACGTGGTATATCCCTCGTGTTTGGCTCTCTGGTTCTCTTTATTTTCTCTCGTCTGTTCCAGTCTCACATTCATGTTGTTGTTCCTGATTAGCACCTGCAGATGCATAGCAGTAGGATTGGGCTTTGAGAGCCGGTTCCATGAAGCAGCTCCACATTCACTGATGCCAGCCTGGCCTGCTGACAACAGTGCTGCATGCATTCTTTAGAAACTTGGTGACTGGCACCAAGCAACACAAAAAGGCCTGGATCACCCAGCTGGCAGCAGCTGACGCGAGAGCTGGGAACCAGAAAAGCTGCTTTAGACACACTTCCCAAAAGACATTGTCTGTGGGGGAGGAAAACGAAGGAAATCTTGTGTTAGGGGAATTTAGAACAATCTGCAGTGCAATTTTTGCTATTTATTAAATGTTTTTTTGTTATTATGACTCTGACACTGGCCGTAACCCACTTCATAAATACTGTGAGCACAGCGAGCAGTAAGGGCCTGTTCAATGTGTCATGACTTTGTGAACTGCACTTTGCTCTGTGCTGAGTCAACAGCATGAGTTAAAGTGTTTGGGGCCTCTGATCCACGCGGTGGACTGTGCTCCTCCCCCCTCCTTCACTGTGCTGCCACCTCCAAACATGGCCATGTGAATATATGCAGAGTGATGTCAGGGACGGTAGGCATATTCCCCCTCATACATACACAGTGGGCTTCTAATCCAATGCTGCATTCATATCCTATGGGAAAACACAATTCACACTGCTTTAATATGGTGGTGAAACAAACAATATGATGTGTTATTTTATAAGAAACTTTTCCAAAAGAAGAAGCTTTTTAAAGAGGATTCATTATAAACTTTAAGGGTACACTACAAACATTTTGGGAAATAAAGATCAGCATTATCTTTATTTCTGTGTATCAAGTTTAGGTCTGTCTATCTTAGCACAAAGAAAAGGGAAACATGCTTAAATGGTAACTACCTGGACCCTATTTGCCTATGTTTTTGTGTCTAGTGACTGATGGAATAACAATCTTTGACATTAAGCGAGATGGCTGCTGCGGTGCGCAGAGAGCAAATCGCTGATCATGTGTAGGCGGCTTAATAATGCTCCAGTGCAAACAGGTTCTACCGCTCATACCATGCTGGAGGTATGATCTAATGCTACTGGTCATGACCTTGTTAAGTGCCTCACACAAAGACAATAAAGAGTGAATGGTTTTGTTTCGACAGCTCTCACTTTTACTCAGTATATCATTGTAAATTTCCATTCCTCTTCTGTCCTTTCCCATTCATTACTTGTTTAGGAATTTGTAAAAACAATTCATTCCAGCCTTGCACCAAGCCAGAAATCCATGTTTAGAGGAAGCTATGCATGAGTTGTGGTCACATTACAAACAGTGAGGTTGGGAAAAGGCCCGAGAGGACACGTTCAAGCATTCAAACAGGATGTTGACCTCATGGAAAACCAGTCGATCGCAGAATTAACTTCAAAGGGAATCAAAGTGTCAGCACATTTCTCTTAAGTCTGGTTTAAATTACCGTAACCATTTCATGTATGATTATTATCTTGAAATGGCTCTGAGAACTTCTTTTTCAAAGCATGATGTTTATTTGAGTGAACAGGAACATAAACATATGAAAGGCTACTTGCAGCATTTCCTTTCCCTTCTTTAATAGTCTGTTTTTCCCTTTTTAAAGGCTGTAGCCTGCTGGGTGTTTTGTGAACTACATCACACACACACACACACACACACACACACACACACACACACACACACAGCGTTTCACTATCTTTGTGAATTCATTGACATAATGCATTCCCTAGCCCTTTACCCCTCACCTTAACCATCACAACTAAATGCCTAACCTTAACCCTTACCCTAACCTTAACCATCACAACTAAATGCCTAACCTTAACCCTTACCCTCACCCTAACCATAACCTAATTATATCCCTAATCCTAAAACCAAGTCTTAACTCTAACTAACCTCAAACAGTCCTTTAAACTTGTGGGGTCCAGCATTTTGGGCCCACAAAGCTGTCCGGACCCCACAAGTATACTGGACTCATGGTTTTTGGACCCCACAAATGTAGTTAAACAAGAACACACACACACACGCACAAAATGTCTGCAAAATTGACTCAAATGTAAAACACACAAATATACTGTAATGTACAACAAAAATACGATTTTACTTATTCCCCAAATACTGTATACATCCCAACAAACGCAAATGGACAAATTGGATGTGTAAAGTGTTAAACATACGGAACAAATAATAGTAAAGTGTTGTGTGAACATGAAAAGAAAAAAAAACTGCATCCTTTCTTCTGTTTAGGTCTGTAATGTAGAACATGGGGCTTAATCATCAATTTTAATTCATTTTAATATTCGTGAGCTTAGAATTATAAGGTTCTATCTCCGTTTATGGGTAGTCAGTGTTGGGAAGGATACTTTCAAAACGTATTTCGTTACAGAATACAGAATACATGCCCACAAATGTAATTTGTAACGTATTCCGTTACGTTACTCAATCTGAGTAACGTATTCTGAATACTTGGATTACTTCAGGATTACTTCCACATTGAATTGCGTTTTATAAGTGTAGGAATGCAGCTATCACATCCAGCTTACTAAACAGGCATATTATGGTGTGTTCTTTTTATTCCAACCAGCTGAATGTGTACCTGAACAAGCAGATAGATTATTGTATTGGTAGTCCCGAACTGCATACTACAAAAATCTAACCGCGGTCTGAGCTACCATGAGCTAATTTTAGCTAACGTTAGCTAGCATGTCAAACGGGGTCAGTCTTTAAACGGCTCTGGAACTAGTAAATCACATATACGTATAGGAGAATGGAAAGTCCCACGTCAATGTTAAAAGGTGACCAGTAAAACTACAGCAGACGACTACCCTTGGCTAATTAAAAAAATAACTTACTTTAAGATGCTTCTTCAGGTTGGAGGTGGAGTGATTTGGACGCTGAAAGGAGGTTGGTTGCTGGCAAGCAGAGACTGCACGGCACTGTTGAAGGTAGATGCGGTGAGTAGCCTTGAGCAGATATTAACACTCGGGTTGAGGCAAAGGTCATGGGCTTTTATTGTAGCTGTCCCAATTAAGGCCCACAGGCAAAAATGATAATAAAAATATTAACAAAATTAAGGAAAGTAACTAAAAAGCACTTTCAAGGAAAACAAAATAAAATTGACTTGAGAGTCAAACAATCAGGAATATAAATACACAACTATTCACTATTAGACCTTAAATCAGGTTTAACGTGGCGATCATCCAGCAGACTTACGTCCTACTACCTTCACGTCTACTCCAGCTCTGTCCCCCTGAGCAAACACATGGCCACCCTATATAGCCTGACGCCAACCCCTCAAATTGGAACATACCAACATGTAAAACTCAGGGCTGGCTCAGGTGAGAAGGCCGTAATGGCTTCATACAGCAAACATAAATATACAACAATCTAAATAGATACAACATAATGTATACAATTAATATTACCATTAACCACAGCCACAAGGTATCTTCTTGGCTGTAAAATATAATACTCCACAAGTCATGTTTGTGACAATCTATAGGTTTTAAACAATAAACAATGATAAATGCATTCAGCTAGGCCTATCAAATAGTAAATCCCCACAGCAATAGATGTTAACAATTTGTGCACAAAACTACGGGATTCATATAGGGAATTTGATAAATGACAGACAATATAAAACCAGTATAAATAACCGGACATAAAGACAGTCAAACAAACATGTACAAGCAACATTCTTCACTCAGTCTTGGAGATTAATACAGGTAGCGCATCGCTACCGTGACGGCAGCTATGCGCCCCGTCACAGGCACATTTATATTTCATTCTCCCTGTTCGTTCTTTAATGTGAAATGCTGTTTGAATTTCCAAGATAGAAACTTATTCCTGCCCTGGCTCTGTCGTGCCGGTTCCGACTCCATTGTGACTGATAACGGAGCTAAATGTTTCGATTTCATATCGGGGCTTCTGGAAAATGCGATAGAGTTGCCTTTTATTCAGAGTGAATAAACTCATGAAACAGAGAAGTATCGTCAGATAATCCATTGATTTTAACAATGTAACTGTATTCTAAATACAAACTATTTAAATTGTAACTGTAACGGAATACAGTTACTCATAATTTGTATTCTAAATACGTAACGCCGTTACATGTATTCCGTTACTCCCCAACACTGTGGGTAGTTCTGAGATATTGAGCATCAAAGTTTTTACATCCCAGCTATTTTGTGAGATGGAACCTTTTTATTTTATTAATAACTAACTAAGAAAATATTTTTTTACAAAAATAACACCAAACAGGCATTATCAAACACCTAAGGGATCAGATTATGTCAAAAACTCATTTTTGGCCAAAAGTGGAGATAGAACCTTATAATTCTAAGATCACGTATTTACAGGGTCTTATTTGCTTTAATGGACTTTTTAGTTTGAGATTTGATCTTTTTACCCCATATGTTCACGTAATGTGGAAAATGATCTACAATACATAAATGTTTAGTTTTGTGTGAGAATCATTGCCATTTTGTACACAGCAGAACCAATGTAAATCAACTGACGGTCCTTTTTTACAATATCCTTGACAGCTCTATGCAGCAATACAAAAACAGAACTGCAATATTTAACAGTGTTACACATTTTATAAAGATGTATTATCTGTGACAGTATATTTCCTCAGTAAGGGTGCTCAGTACTGAATCCAAAATATGGCGTCATTGTGCGGATCTCCAGATTTAAAAATAAGAGTGTGGTGCGTGCGTGCGTGCGTGCGTGCGTGCGTGCGTGCGTGCGTGTGTGTGTGTGTGTGTGCGTGCATGCGTCAGGGAGAGCTTTTCAACACAGACTCTGTAATTTCCATTTTTATGGATGTAATAAACTTGACTTGACTCAGTGCTGAACCTGCTTTTGATCTCTCTGACCACTAGATGGCCTCACTTCATTTACCAGTTACAGCTTTCACTCACAATGAGTTGTAACATCATTGCATAATTAATGCTGTAATGTAGATTGTATACAGGTCTGCAGGGTCTCGCTTATTATTTTATTGAATGAAACACATGAGGCAGGTCCACCCATGTTCCTGCTGAGGGGGGTTATATAGATCCACATAGACTTCTCTCTATCAGTCAGGTTTTACTGTTCAAGGATTCCATGTATGGAATTCCCCCGACAGTGAGTTAACATATGTTAACATAACGAAATCTGTCAGCTTTTAATCAAATATGCACACACCAGCAGCCAGCTCCATGATGCTGCATGTGTGTGCCATGTGTGTACATAGAGCTGGTCAGTGACTCAGCATGTCTTCTGTCACAACATTCAAAACTATCACACACACTCTCAGGCTGAAAGCTGAAATAGGGTTACATGCTGTATACATGGACACTGTTGGCTTTCTGTTCACCGTACCCTTCCTTCATTGAACACAATGAGTGGCCATTCTTGGTCTCATCTGATAAGCAGTTAAACTCCAGCCTTCAGCTGGGATGAAGCACGACAGTGTCATATGTGAGTGACCACAGAGCTGCAGTAGAAATTAATGTAATGTATTGCAGGGAGCTGTGTGATTGTGAGTGGATTTCTGTTCAACCTCGTCCTTCCTCAAGTAATAGTTGACCATGAGATATTTCACATCTAAAATAAAAAAATACTCACCAACATAAATACACTGACCAAATAATTCTATTAAATGATCATCAAAACTTGCTTGAGTGCAACATGTCTGATATTTTCTAACAATAAGATTAAATTAATATGTCAGGTGACATCCAAAAAGGCTTTTGGACTTGTTTGCTTGGGAACAACAACTGTTACATCAGATTCACAAGCTGTACTCAATAACCAGACCGTCCTCACCCAGATAAAACGACCAAACAAGGAAGTGAGCCAACAACGCCAAATTCTGTGTAGCAGCACTGTTGGGGTTGTTGATGGGGCAAATGTTATAAACAGTCTACTGGTTTTTAATCCTCCGTGGCCTCCTTGGCTACTAGCAACTGTGTGGAGGAGGGGTGCGGGCGGTGCGCAACCACGGAAGGCTTGTATCATGTGGATGCACCGACAGTGTTGTTGTCATCACTTAGAATTCCTCATGGGGGAGACAGAAACTACGCACTATGTCATTAACTAGTGCCGTTTTACAACATTAACCATGCGTTTAAAAATGTGCCCCTTACACGCTCACATGATTCATATGTCCATTGCGGTGATGCGTTACGGTTTAAAACAGCCACCGTGTGACAGTAGATGGAATGGTCATGTGTGTCGTTTTGGGAGTCATTGACGATCAACCTCTTCTGTTGTTAAGGTATGAGGAGATGTTGCCATAACATGGCATGAGGGCTTTTTGTGCATTTAAAGATCTGCCAGTTATTTAGCAAATATGATCTATGAAGATTTCCTGAACCTTCCTTCAAATATACGACCAACCGTCCAAAATAAACAGTGAAACAGCAGATCTTCGCAGTGGAGAAGCTGCAACCAGAGAATGATTAGAGTTTCTGCTGAAAAAACATGCAAACGATTCATTAATCGATCATCCATTACTCCAACCATCCTTTCATTATCTATACAGTTCATTTGTTGTCAAAATAATTTCCTATTAACCCTTGTGTGGTGTTCAGGTCTGTGGGACCCATTTTCAATGTTTGCTAAAAGAAAAATTATGCTATTTATTATTTCTTCTAACTCAAACTCATTGGCCTTGGCTCATTTTCTGTGAAGAACATAAAAAATAACTTATTTTCAATGACTGCACATGGTACAACCCCCCCTACACATAACTATTACATATATGAGGTGTTCGGGTCTGCTGGACCCGAGTGTAATAATTGTAGGTGCTATGAAACTATCTTGTCTTTCTGCACCTGCTATTCCCACACAAAGTTACAAAATTGTTACATTTCAAGCACTTTCACCTGTTCTGATTAAGTTCTAAGAAATAAGCACCAATGATCAAAAATCTTGTTTATATTTTTTTACCTTTTTTTTATAATTGAATTTCCTTGTTTTCTCACAAAAAAATGAAAGTGATCATATGATCAATGTGATCTCACAGGGGTAAACGGCAAATATGAACCATAAATGATGTCTATATCATTGGTAATTGAGCTAAAGTAAACATCTGTTAAGTATTTTTACATAAATTGTTATGGTTGTATTGATTTAAAAGCCTAATAATGTGGTAATGGTGATGGTAATGAATGTTTATCTGAGGAACAGGTGGCGCCTTGTACGGCAGCCTCGGCGATAGTGTGTGAATGTGTGTGAATAATGAATGGTTCCCGTACTGTGCAAAAACTCTTTGAGTAGTCGTTAAGACCTGCAAAGCACAATATAAATACAGTCCATTTACATTTACATTCATTACTGTGCTGTATGTCAAAAATGTTGCGTCAAAGACTTCTCTCCACTGAGTTCGACATAGAAATTCAGCTCTGGTTCCCCCGGCCTGAGTCTCAGCCAGCACGGCGGTAGCTCAGGCAAAAACCATATGTCTGGGTCCGCCCTCTCAGGGTCCCAGCCAGAAGACTGCCGCCTCCTCCCTCTGAACCCTGTGTAGAGGTGCATTGAATTACAGCCTGATGGGAGTTGGATCTCCCATGCTAATAAAGTCCAGGCGTAGAGCGTTTCCACAGACTGCACTGCTCTTGTACTTGCAGGACGGGCAGCATTGGTCATGTGTCACTGGATTCTACTATTATCAGCGGTGGAAGAAGTATTCAGATCCTTTAAAAAGTACTAATACCACACTGTAAAAACAAGCAAAAGTCCGAACCATGGTTCAGTTTGGTCTGGACCGATACCACCTCTTTTGATCAGACCAAAATTTGGTCTTTTGATCCGGACCGTGGTCCGAGGCACCTTTCTCACCTGCAATTTTGGTTTGGACCAAATTGAAAAGTCTGAAAGTCTGGACTTAATGAGGTAGGTGTGAAAACGCCCTTAGAAAGAGTAAAGGATCCAACCAGTTGTGTGTTTAATGGTCTCATCATCTCAGCTGGACTTGTAGCCGTTATATTGTCGGCTAGTTTACTTTAGAATCAAACATCAGATTTTATAAACTACATGGGTTTAGTGTGCAGAAATCTTAATTTGTAGTGTAACTAAAGTTGTCAGATGAATGTAATGGAGTAAAAAGTACAATATTTCTCAATGAAATGTAGCGGAGTAGAAGTAGAAAGTGGCATGAAAAGAAAAGACTCAAGTAAAGTACTTCAACATTTGTTCTTCAGTTCAGTACTTGAGTAAATTCACTTAGTACATTCCACCACTAACTACTTTCAAGTCCAACTGAAAAACCAAGACACATTTACCAAGAAAACTAAAATCAGTTGATGAGTTCAAACACAGTGGTAAGATTGTAGAAGTTTTAATGTAGGCATTGATTAGGGCACTGGTTCTCAAACTGTGGTACAAGTACCCATTGGTGGTACGCAAGCTTTCTCTACTGGTACGCGGATGGAATTTCTGATATATTTTAAATTTGTAATATTTCAAGTAATAGTTCCATGGGATGCTTCACATCTAAAAAAAAAGCTCACCAACACAAATACACTGACCAAATAATAGTCCACAGCGAATGATGCATAACAGTAAGGAGATATGACTCGAGTTATCCAAAGTTTGGCTTTAGTTGGCGTGGGGCGGAGGAAGTACAGCGTGGCTGACAACAAGAAGTTAACTGGCAGCTTTTAGAACGCTGCAGACCGACGTGTTGCAAGCAGTCGCAAGTTGCAAGTTTCAACTCGTCTCGTCGCGAATCTGTGGTCTGAACTGGGCTTAAAAAGTCTGAGAACCACTGGATTAGTCTCTCATGAAGAAGAAACACGATCTGCTGTGTCATTCTGCAGTGGTCGAACACTGTCAGCATAAATCGTCAAACCTCAAACACACACCTCATCAGTTTGTATGGGAAGCCAGGGTTATTAACCGTTCCGGTTGGACACAGCAGACGTAGCTGTAGCTGTCCACTGGGCCAATGAAAGTTAAACTGCGTCATTTTATCACAAGTATTTGTCAAAAAAAACCTCTCCAAGCAGCATGTGTGGAGTGGGAGGCTACCAGCGGCTTGGTTTCAGCTTTAAAACAAGCCAGGCCTCCAGGACGGGTTGTGTTTTATGCCTTCCCTTCGAGGGCCCTCTGTGGTTGCCGCGGTTACTGTGCTTTTTTGGATTCTCTCTCTCTATAATTGAGTCTTGTGTTTTCACCCTGGATTCTGCAGGGCCTGCACAAAGCGGTGATTATTCCTGAGCAGCGGACAGGTCGGTGGGGGGGGGCTTTGAATGTATGCCAGTACATTCTCATGAAGCCCATTGGCCGCGCGCTCTTTGTCTTCAACTCTCTGAAATCCCCGGGTGCCTGGCTGAGGCCACAGAACAGACAGAGGCTTGTGTGATCCACTCGTCACAATGTGTGATGACTAAATTTAACCAGAAGGATGCAGGGTGCCACTGCTCACCACACCAATCACAAAAATAACCCTCCCGGCTCTTCACACGGTCATTATTTCATTAGACAGCAAACATGCTTAACAGCATGAAAACTATGCAAACCATTGAAAAAAACTGGCGTACTGAGATACATGAATATGTTTAAAGCCTGAAGGCAGAAAGCTTCTTTGGTCTTTGGTGTATAAAGATTCAGCCAGATTTGGCTTGGAAACTACACATTTATAAGGTGTGGAGTTTGAAATGTGTGTGACAGGTCGGCTGAAAGACGGTATCAAGTTGCTTCATGGAAAATGTAGGATCCAGTATTTTTTGAATTTTTGGACTAAAAGTCAGGAGACACAGAATTTTGAGCAATCCTTTTAATCTGTCTCTTGTTTTGTTTAGACCTAATCAGTCAGTCTTGGAATAAGTATTCATGTCCTTTACTTAAGGAAAAGTCCTGAATTAAAAATGCTACAAGAAAGTAAAAGTATGTGAATACTCTCCTCCCATTGTAGTGTGAGTAAAGGATCCAACCAGTTGTGTGTTAAATGGTCTCATCATCTCAGCGTGACTTGTAGCCGTTATATTGTCGGCTAGTTTACTTTAGAATCAAACATCATGTTATAAACTACATGGGTTTAGTGTGCAGGAATCTGAATGTGTAAAGTAACTAGTAACTAAAGCTGGAACAGATGAATGTAGTGGAGTAAAAAGTACAATATTTCTTCCTGAAATGTAGCGGAGTAGAAGTAGAAAGTGGCATGAAAAGAAAATACTACTCAAATTTGTACTTAAGTACAATACTTGAGTAAATGGACTTAGTTACATTCCACCGCTGCAATCGGTAGACATAGGGTTAGGGACATCCGTCCACATCCGTTTGTATTTGATACAGCTGAAAGCTGTGGTAGCGGTTTCTAGGAGCAGCAACATTTTTCACCATCACTGAAGAACTACACTGAGTCACCAACCTGTACAGCCACAGCCATCATTCAGAACGCAGCAGCTCGACTTGGCTTCAACCTCCCCAAGTTCTCGGACACTACACCGCTCCTCCGCTCTCTTCGCTGGAATCCAATTGCTGTCCAGATCCGCTTCAAGACACTAGATCTTTCATACAGGGCCATGGACGGATCAGCCCCAGCATACATCCAGGACATGGTCAAACCATATACCCCAACCCACCCACTCCGCTCTGCATCAGCCAACCTGCTTGCTGCCCCCTCACAGCGAGGGAGAACTAATCACTCAACGAACCCATTCTTTGTGTTGGCGTTCTAACCTCTGATGGATTTGTGAGGACTATGGTTAACTGCTCCTCAGATCTCTGCAGGGTAAATCCAGACAGCTAGCTAGACTATCTGTCCAATCGGAGTTTTCTCACGCACGACTAAAAGTACTTTTGAACGTACACATGTTCCACCAAAACAAGTTCCTTCATGAGACTACGTACCTCAACTTCCGGATTTGCTATGAACAAAATACACACTGTGATACACTATACGTTCAACCATGTATCAACTAATTTAAATAGCTCACGTTACTGTATTGTGTCAACAGTTAACTTCATGTAATATTGTATGTGGGGTTTTCTTTTGCGGAGTGCATACAGTACAGGCCAAAAGTTTGGACACACCTTCTCACTCAATGTGTTCCTTTATTTTCATGACTATTTACTTTGTAGATTCTCACTGAAGGCATCAAAACTATGAATGAACACATATGGAATTATATACTTAACAAAAAAGTGTGAAATAACTGAAAACATGTCTTATATTTTAGATTCTTCAAAGTAGCCACCCTTTGCTTTTTTTGATACAATGCAAACCCTTGGTGTTCTCTCAATGAGCTTCATGAGGTAGTCACCTGAAATGGTTTTACCTTCACAGGTGTGCTTTGTCAGGGTTAATTTGTGGAATTTTTTCCCTTATTAATAAAAAAGCAAAGGGTGGCTACTTTGAAGAATCTAAAATATAAGACATGTTTTCAGTTATTTCACACTTTCTTGTTAAAGGAACACGCTGACTTATTGGGAATTTAGCTTATTCACCGTAACCCCCAGAGTTAGACAAGTCGATACATATCCTTCTCATCTCCATACGTGCTGTAAGGCTGTCTGACGGCTCCAGCAGCATCAGGCCAGCACAGAACATGCAGGTGAATGGTTCCAGTAATCCTACTGCTCCGAATAAGTGACAAATAACACCAACATGTTCCTATTTACATGTTGTGATTTGTAGATTCACAGCGTGTACAAAAAACAACGTAACATGAGTCACAGCCGTCTTCTTCTGTAAACAAACCGGGAACTATATTCTCAGGCGGAAGAATATAGTACTTGGGCGTAGTGATATGCTCGCAGCAAGCCTGTCTGAGAATATAGTGCCCGGTTTGTTTACTGTTAGAAGATGGCTGTGTCTCATGTTACGTTGTTTTTTGTACACGCTGTGACTCTACAAATCACAACATGTAAATAGGAACATGTTGGTGTTATTTTGTCACTTTTGTCACAATTCGGAGCAGTAGGCTAGTTGGAACCAGTTACCTGCAGGATCTGTGCTAGGCTAAGCTAATGCTGGAACCGTCAGACAGCGTTACAGCACGCACGGAGATGAGAAGGGTATGTATCGACTTGTCTTACTCTGGGGGTTACGGTGAATAAGCTAAATTCCCAATAAGTCGGAGTGTTCCTTTAAGTACATAATTCCATATGTGTTCATTCATAGTTTTGATGCCTTCAGTGAGAATCTACAATGTAAATAGTCATGAAAATAAAAAGGAAACACATTGAATGAGAAGGTGTGTCCAAACTTTTGGCCTGTACTGTACGTCACCCAAGATGATTGTGATTGGTTTAGAGAAATGCAAACAACCCCTGGCTGTTTTTTCCTCCTACCCAGGAGTTGATGCTCCTATTTCCAGACCTTCCTCCGTAGCGCTTTGGAGATAGGTCTGCCAATGCGAGACGAGGGTGGCAGTAGCTCAGTCCGTAGGGACTTTGCTTGGGGACCGGAGGGTTGCTGGTCCAAGTCTCTGTACAGTACCAAGTATGGTGGTGGACTGGTAGCTGGAAAGGTGCACAGTTCACCTCCTGGGCACTGCCAAGGTTCCCTTGAGCAAGGCACCGAACCCCCAAGGGCTCTGGGCACCTTTCCATGTACAGCCCCCCCCACACACACACACACACACACACACACTCTGACATCCTTCCATTTAGTAAATGTTGATATTGTTGGGTCTTTGTAAATTATAGAGTGTGGTCTAGACCTACTTAATCTGTAAAGTGTCCTGAGATCCGGAGAGTTCTGTTGTGATTTGACACTATAAATAACATTGAATTGAAATTGAATTGATTTAGTGCATGTATAGGTCCTGGGCATGTGTGTGTGTAGGCATGTGTGTGTTGTGTGTAACTCTAACAACAGACTGTAAAAATGTAATTTCCCCTTGCGGGATTAATAAAGTTATGTCGTCTTCTTCTTCTTCTTTTAACCGGTTTCTCTCGGAGTAGTAGTTCAACTCTGTGTCTCCATAGATGACGGGAGATGTAACAGCTGTATGATAACACAGTGCTGCCTCGGCACTCCCATCCCCCCCCCCAAGGCCAGGGGAGGAAGTTATTAACACATACTTACATTCATATACACACATATCATTACACATTCATACACACAGAAGCTGCGAGGGCCGGCCGATGGCATAAGCAGTATAGGCAGATGCTAATGGCGCTGGCAGTCCAAATGAGTAAAGAAAAGGTAATAGACAAAATGCCAAAAAAGTTGAAGACCGTGAGGGAGTCAAAGTCTCCCGAACTTTCTTCACGTATCCTGCTGCTGCTGAGTACGGATAGACTGATTGGGACGTTTTTTTGGCAGTTTGCAGATTATCTGTATCTGTATGACAACTGATAAAGTGAATTAATTACAAAGTGTTCTACTTTGGCTCTGCTACAGCTCTTTGTCTGTCCCTCTGCTTCGGTTTGATTCACCACTGAGTCTGACTTCATGTCCCCCCCCACAACACTATCTGACTCTGTTACTGGGGATTATGGTGAAAGTTTCTCATTTATTAAATAATTGCTTAAAGCATTTAAACAAAAGTTTGTGTTGGTGTTTGTAACATTCCAAAATCTTAATTTGGACTTAAAGATTTTCATTTGCACCGTGAATGCATATCCGATCCTCAATATCTGTTGTCGGTTTCATTAACTACTAATAATTGGTTATACTGTATAACAGTATCTATCTGTCGATCCCTAGTCCTGAGTTTTTCCATAACAAGAACCAAAAGTTACTTACACAGCTCTCTGCACTCTCACTGACTCTCTGACTTTGGTGAAGAGACACTGGGGGGGGAGGGGGGGTGTAATGGTGCATCTCACTCTGTTCAGTACAGCAGTGTTCAGCCGGCTGGGTTTCCCTGTTAGGAGACAGATTAGTGATGGAAGACTGGTGTTCCTGCTTAGAAGAGGTTATCTGACAGTGGGGACCTTATGTACCATGGACATGGATTCACTTTCAATCCAAACTCCACATATTAACAAACAGATGGTGTTTTGAACCCCATGTGATCTAACCAAGAGATTCCAAACCAGGGCTACGTTTACCCCAGGGGGTACTTCTGCAGTTGCCAGGGGGTAGGTGGAAAGAGTGTAAAAACTGTGTGAAAACTAGTTTGCAAGCAAGCACAGACCAATAACTAAGTTAAAAGTGGTGACCAAAAAGTTTGAATGATTAGCTAAGTTGAAATAGTTAGCTAACAGTAATGGCTTAGAGTAAAGTTAATGGATATGGTTGAAACATTCAGCTTCATTCCAAGTTGTAGTAGCCTAGATGGTTTGCAGTAGTAGTAGTATCACTGACCAAACCTACCTAAATATTGACAGTTCAATTGTATGAAATAATGAGCAATATCCACTTTTATATAATGAATAGGGTTATACATTTGGAACACACATTGGGAATTGACGAAGGGATATGTACTGTAAGTTCATCTAGCATGGTTTATTTTTTTTTGGGGGGGGGGGGGGGGCTCAGACCAAAAAGGCTGGGAACCACTGAATTAACCTAACACTATGCAATGCAATGTAAATATGAGACATAATGAGCAAGCAAATGACCATCATATACACTCACCTAAAGGATTACTAGGAACCCCATGGGTCAACATTTCTAAAGAATGCTTCCAGCACCTTGTTGAATCAATGACACAAAGAATGAAGGCAGTTCTGAAGGCGAAAGGGATCCCCCACACCATTACACCCCCACCACCACCAGCCTGCCCAGTGGTAACAAGACATGACGGATCCATGTTCTCATTCTGTTTACGCTAATTCTGACTCTACCATCTGAATGTCTCAACAGAAATAGAGACTCATCAGACCAGACAACATTTTTCCAGTCTTCAACTGTCCAATTTTGGTGAGCTCGTGCAAATTGTAGCCCCTTTTTCCTATTTTTAGTGGAGATGAGTGGTACCCGGTGGGTTCTTCTGCTGGTGTAGCCTATCCGCCTCAAGGTTGTGCATGTTGTGGCTTCACACATGCTTTGCTGCATACCTCGGTTGTAATGAGTGGTTATTTGAGTCAAAGTTGATCTTCTTATAAGCTGGAATCTGTCGGCCCATTCTCCTCTGACCTCTAGCATCAACAAGGCATTTTTGCCCCCCAGGACTGTAGCATACTGGATGTTTTTCCTTTTTCCAGACTATTTTTGTAAACCCTAGAAATGGTTGTTGGTGAAAATCCCAGTAACTGAGCAGATTGTCAAATACTCAAACCAGCCCGTCTGGCACCAACAACCACGCCACGCCAAAAGTTGCTTAGATCACCTTTCTTTCCCATTCTGACATTCAGTTTGGAGTTCAGGATATTGTCTAGACCTGGACCACACCCCTAAATGCATTGAAGCAGCTGCCATGTGATTGGTTGATTAGATAATTACATTAATGGGAAATTTAACAGGTGTTCCTAATAATCCTTTAGGTGAGTGTACTTCAATGATAATGTTCTAAGCCCTTATTATTTCACAATTTCTTTTAACTATGTATGAATAACCCCTGGTGCCAGAATGCCAATAAACTTGTCAGTGTACAGTTGTTATAATTTAATTATATTTTAATATCCGAGCACAATCCTGCATCTTACTGTATGGGAAAACCAATATCTACTCAACATGCTCTACCAATGCACAGTGTATTAATACTGGGCAGTATTGTACAGAATATTCAATATATTACATACTAAAGTCAAAAATAATGGTAAGACCTTTAGTCTTTATTCTCATCTTTTGTTACCTTCTAATTTAGTTATTTTTTAAATATTTGCCTCTATTGTATTTTCGTTAACACTTTACTTGAAGGTATCTACATAAGAGTGACATGAGACTGTCATGACAAAAACCGAATGACACTTACTGACAGAAGCATTAGGTCATAAATGTTTATGACTTGTTTATAATGTTTATGAGACGCTCATGACAGTCTCATGTCACTCTTATGTAGATACCTTCAAGTGAAGTGTACCAGTATTTTCCACAATTTTCTACATTTACCTCATTTGTTTTTGTGTGTTTTATGTGAGTTGGCTGCTGTAACACTGATTTCCCATTGGGCTTGATAAAGTACTCCATCATGGAGGTAATGGAATAGGACACATCAGGCTTTGGATACACAGACAATGCTTGTTAGTAGGATACTATGGCTGATTTGTTGGTTTGGCTCTGCTAATTGGGATTTGTTGACCATTGGGAAAAGTACAGGACATCACAAGACATTTCCTTTAAGCCTTTCTCATGATAAATACAATCACCCTTTGAAATTGAGTTAGCCATCATATGATAACAATATTCCACTTTGTTTGAAATTAAATCGGGTGATACACTTGATTCCCTTGTTGTTTCGAGAAATATCAGTACGAGTGCTATTGACGTTTTGTTGTTGTTGTTTTTTACCAGCCTCCACGTTGCTAGCCTGGCTCCGCCCTCCTACTTACATTCACTCAATTTTCATTTTCCTTCAGTACTCCGTCTGGGTTTGCGGTATATTCTTGGGTTTTCTCCGGTCTAATATTTGGCTGTCCAATCAGCGAACAGAAGGAGTGGCTGAGAACGATGACGTCGAGGTCGTGCGCTAGTTTGAGTTGTAGTTCCGTAATGCGGTGAAAGATGCGAGCGAAGCCATTCGGTCCGTTGTGGCAACATTGCCGAATATCCAGAAGTTAAAGCCCGAGCAAGACCAGTCTGTGCTGAGTTGTGTTGGTGGCCATGATGTCGTGGCCCTCCTCCCCACGCGGTTCAGGAAAGTTAGATTTTCCAGCTCGCTCCGTTAGTGGTGAAGGAGTTGGCTAAGGCTAACGCTAGCGATGCTAATCCGACGTCACGACAAAACGTTAGCGTTTGGTTCTGGAAGATCCAGAGTGGCTCTGGCCAGATCCAATAGTTTTAAACTTCAACAGAGTACCCGCCTTCAAGGAAGTTAACACTTGTCAATAGAAAGTGGCCAGACTCTCTGTACAAATGAAATGGACCAGAGTCTGGTAGGACCAGGCTAACGGACCAGAGTCTGGTAGGACCAGGCTAATGGACCAGAGTCTGGTAGGACCAGGCTACCACGTTGCTGCTGTTTGTTAAGAATTAACCACTGAAATGCTTCAACCTCAGAACTAAACATTCCCGTCTCAGAGCTGCAATCTTTCCGCTCCGTAAGGAATGCAGCATGAAATGACTTTAGATGTTCTGAAACGTTAACACTGTTAGTAATAGAGCCAATAGAGCTGGACATGTGATATGTTGGTAACAATAGTGTGCAGACAGGTCTTCCAGAATTGAAGAATTTAAGGCTTTATTTATAACATACCATTTCTTTACGACCAATATAACAGTGGACTGTTTTACAATGAGAGACATTGCAATAAATACAGTTTGGGAATACAAAGGGGGAATAATATGAAAATATAGTCATGTAACAGAACAAAGGAAATGTGACTGTAAAATAGAGTCAGCTTGGGTTTGGTCATCTGCACTATCCGAACAGCCACCAGCCGCTCATCATTTAAAAAATAAAAACACTATCTAGTGATTAAATGTAGTTTAAAAAAGGAATACCAGTATCAAAAACCGTGGCAGAATACAGACGGAACACAGGGGAGAGATCAGTAGGGCTGTCTTAGTCAACTAAGTCCAGTTCAGACCAATGATTCGTGACGAGACGAGCGTAAACTTGCAACTGCTTGCAGCACGTCGGAAAGCTGCCAGTTTACACCAATGAGACGACACGGGACGGGGTATCATCTCCATGGCAACGGCTCTTTGTACTTCCTTCCTAACTTCCGACTTTCAGGCATTTTAAAGTTGAATATTTCATTTGTTGCGTCTAAACATGAATGTGGATAAAGTTAGTTATAGTGAGATGCTTGCTACAGTTACATTTCTAGTGATGAATCGGCGAAAACACGTTTTCTTTCCCTGATTCAGGGCTTTGTCCGAGGCGCTACCTCTCCTTCTCTCGGTCGTTGAGCCTCCATTAACAGTTTGTAACAGAAAGAACATGGATTGTGGATCATATTATTGTAGCTGACTTTACAAGATGACTTCTCTATTTGCTGTTGAAACAGGCGACGTCTCTTGCGTTGTAAAACCAGCCTGTGGAGACTCCACCAGCTGAGTCGCAGCCACACCATCAGCTGGTTGGAGTCCAGCTGGGACGGGCCGGTTCAGACAGATTTTGTCTACGATGTTCTAAAAAGGTTTTATCTCGTCGCAAATCTTTGGTCTGAACTGGGCTTAGCACTCGTGATTTTGTTGACTGACGGAAGAATCATGCAAAAACATGGTTTTAAAATCTTTCTTCTGTTTACCAGAGACGTGCTCGGAAATTTCTTGGAAAGAAGTCATTCAGATTAATAAAAATGATGAACGATGAGTCGACTATTCGACTAAGAGGGGGGGCAGCCCAAATTAATGCCAAACATTTTAAGAGTTTGATCATTCTACTCTATTGGATCGCCTTGAAAAGTGGCGTCAGGGATACTGCCCTCGGCTGGTTCAAATCTTATCTAACTATAAAAATCGGTGAATCTCTGTATGTGCGTACTGTGTGCGTGTCTGAGATCAGCCTATTGTTGAATTCTCTTCGCGTGGATCATCAGCCCAGTTTCAGTCGTGGAATGCAAACACTGGAATGCAGCAGCTTCACCTGACGCTACGCCATCGGTCCACAGAGTTATCACTACTTCAGTGTTCCATCGTTAAAACACATTTAAAAAGTGGGGTATTAAAAAAAAACAATGCCGAAAAAACATTTATCAGCATTGTATCTCATTATTCTATGCCACTACCGCTTCTCACAACCCTTTGCTGCTCAGATTAAAGAGTCTAGGTGAAGAAGGAAAAGCACTCAAGGCAACAATTCATCGTATGCTCGGAGAGAGGAAAAAGACTAGTGAGGATAGCAAAAGACTTGCTCTGTTGCGTAGTTGATAAGAGTACACTAAGGTAATACTGATCTGGAGGGGGGAGGGAAGGTCTCCGCTAATAGTCAATGCCCTGATCGTTGTAATGGGCGCTGTAGTCGTCATGGTAGCCTCCGTGGTACTCGTCCTCCGGGAACTCCGCCTGATAGTCACTGTCGCTGATCTCCGAGCCGTTGGTGCCGGTACCCTGGCTACCGTTGGCGTGGATGACCGGCTCCGTCGGCGGGGCGCAGTACTTGGGGTCATAGACCTGCCGCCCCAGGCCGTACACACTCATGCCCCGCTGAGACGCCACCTTGTTGGTGCCCATCTGGAGGGAGATGGTGGAGTTGTCCAGCGGCTGCTGCACCACCTTCTGGTCATAGATGTCTCTGCGGGTACCGGGGGCTGACATGCCCGCCTGCAGGAAACCACAACGCAGCGGGAAACCTTACCACATGATGCAGGCAGTGCACATACTGTATACTCTACTTGCTAGGGTTGGGCATCGTTTTGAGTCCTATTAATCTTCCTTTCGATTCCAGTTTATTGAGGGGTGGAGTTAAAACTAAAATGTTTGTGACCAAACATTTTACTATATATATATATATATATATATATATATATATATATATATATATATATATATATATATATATATATATATATAAGCATGTGACCATGTTTATTTCACAGATAAGAGGACCATTTTATTTTGATTCAATGGGGGTTTACAGTTTCACCGGGCTTTTTCAATGTAAAGAAAAGCCACAATAGAGCTCCGCTTACTGTGCTCCATGGCTGCAACACAACAAGCGCCTGGAAGTACGGTGGCTGCTATGGAAACCAAAACTTAAATTTGGAACAGATGATCGGATTCAAAACGATTCCAAGTTGGAACAGGTTCTCGATGCCCAATCCCACCCCTTGCATTAAACGTACAATATGTAACTTTCTGCTGCTGGGGGTCTCTCAACCAAAACAATGGACGGTAAAACTGGACTTTTGATGACGTTGGGAAGTTGCGTGGAATTATGGGAGTTTTTAGTGTTAAGCACCTTCGCTGCCGGTTAGAATGCATCAGTTCACGGACGAGTTTACCCATTCAAGTTTATTCACGTTACGTTTATTCATGTTATTGTAATACAATAGCTGCAGTTTCCCAAACATAATTACGTTTTTCTTGATTAGATTTTTATTTGCAGCTGACCATTTAGCTAGTGAGCCAGCAAGCTAACAGTAGCCAGCAGCTAAAACACAAAATATTTCACATATCAATGTCACCTTTTGGATGGTTTCAACACCGGGGCGGACGGGGTTTGTTGTAACGCTAGCAAGCTACTACTACTACTAAACGAGGCTGAGAGACGGGTGTGGGTGGGGATTCTCGGGGAAATCTCCGCGATAGCGAGCCAGGAAGGTCAATGCCTGTTGTGCAGCAGCAGAACATCTCCCAGCTGCCCGGAATGATCTCCCCTTCACTTTTCAGTAATCTTAACTTTTCGTTTTGGTGCTTAACCCACCTTTTGTCGGGTTAATTTAGCTAACGGCGTAAAGACAGCTAAACGCGAAGCGTTTAATTAAACGACGTTTAATCAAACTGCCGTTAGCGTCGAAAGCACCAGGCACTGGAGATAAGCTCTGGCCGGGGGTTGCTGTAATGGAAGTAGCTGTCTGATAGCTGACTGGGGGCTAACGGTAACTAGCTAGCTTTATGTCCCGGGGCTGTTGTCAGCTGTCATCCCGACTGAGTCTCTCTGCGCCAGGGGAGTGAGGCAGACAGACCGGGTTGTGCTAGCTGACTAAATTAGCATTAGATTAATCGTCTATCTATACAGCTAACGTTAACGTTACTAGTGAAGTTATTCGTGGGTTAGCTCAGTCCTGTTAGCTGTGGTCGAAACAGTCATACTAAAAATAACTATTAGCGTGTTGAACGATGTTGTAACCTCATAATGTTACCAAAGAATTTCTAATAGTTACCCACAAAGCTTTAGCATCAACGTTAGCACATTGTAGTAACGTTAAGCTGGTATCGATATTGAACTTACAAAATAGATAAGGTATCTGTTGTATTACTGTGATAAAAAGTGGGATGTAATTAATCACAAAATGATGCTGTATGGCAAAAAAAAAGCAGTATTACGGTTACAAGTATTTTTTTTCTGTGACATTGTATGATTTACAATTACTCCTGAACGTATCATCTTGGTGCCAGTGTTCTGACGGAAGTTAGAGTAACTGGAGGGTGAAAGGTTATATGACGCCACTGACGGGCGACTAAAGGAAACGTGCCGTTTCTGAAAATAAAATAATAGATTTCTCTGGGTTTGACATTTGGTGGAAACATTTGGGATAGTGTAAGAACACAACTCATAAAAATATATAACATAGGAATGGTCGTTTTTAGACATTTTAAAGCAGAAATGTTACATATTGTACCTTTAATTGCTCTGTTCTATGTACACACATTCTCGTGAATGAATACATTTAAACTAGAGCTGCACGATATCGCAATAACGTTGTTCAATATCGTGCTCGTTATAAAAAAAGAAACCGCAATTAAGTAAAAAAAAAATTGCAACAAGACAATAATGTAATAATTGTTACAGGCCTAGTCACACTAAGTATTCAATTGTTTTGGTCTCCTCTAGGGATTAATTGAAAATACAAAGATCCAACCAGAGCAGCATTAGAAGGAGGAGTAAGTTTTAACCTGGCTGGCTCCTTTGTTGGTTCCCATCTGCAGGCTGATGGTGGTCTGGTCATAGGGTTTGTCAGACTGAGTCTTTGGATCATACAGATGTCTTCTGGTTCCGTAGGCAGTCATTCCAGCCTGACTCGCACACTTGTTTGTCCCCATCTGAGAACACAAGGCCAGAGATAGGATCAAATCCAACGCCATATCAGTCTTACTTAAAGCTAGAGTGCGTAGTTTCTGTCGCGCCCCCATGAGGAATTCTAAGTAAGAAAACTGTCGGCACGTCCATGTGATACAAGCAGAGCCCGTTGCAGTTCCGGAAGTTTTCCCGAGAGTGGAACTTCTCTCCTTATCAGAAATTCCAACATGAAATCATGACTTTGTGTAAACATACACGCCACTTTCCTAAAGCATAATGGCGTGTTATCTGTATGCATTTTGAGCCATCCACGTGTATGTCTACGCTGTATACAGCGGATGTAAACATACACTGTGTTATCGTGAGAACGTGCCATACTATCGCGAGAGCGCGTGTTTAAAAAAAAGAAGAAAAAAAGGTTGGGTTTAGGAAAAGATCATTGGGAAATTTTTAGACGGTGTATCCATGACTCTCTCTCTCTCTCTCTCTCTCTCTCTCTCTCTCTCTCTCTCTCTCTCTCTCTCTCTCTCTCTCTCTCTCTCTCTCTCTCTCTCTCTGAGGATCCGTCTAAAACTCTGCCATTTCGATCAGCTGTTTGTAACATTCAAATAAAATGGATTATGGATCATTTCATTTCTGTAGTTTATAGCCGACTTCTCTATTGTCTGTTGAAACAGCTGACGTCCCTTACATTCTGCGACTTGAACAGCTGAAAGTCTAGACCCCGATTATAAGACGAGCCCACTTTTTCAGACTTTTTTCTAGGAAAAAAACCAAACCAATACGGTAGTCTCAACGTATCGTTTAGTGTGGACATTACACCTGAACTTAAGAGAGAACACAGCTGGTGCAACAGGCTTCTGTTTATTTATTTAAAGGCAGTTATAGACAGCGTGTTTGTCCTAATTTAAAAGAGCTCCTAAACCTACACTATTCTGGCTTTTAATGGAGAGTTTCCGAGTCCAATGGAAGTTTCCCTGCAGGAGGTATAAGACTCCCTAGGGGAAATGCTGAATCTGTTTATTTCTCTGGAACAAACGTGGTTATACTTGAAGCTACAAACAAACCATCGGCTCTCAGTGACATCAGCCTGAAATGTAAATGTGTGTTTTGGCCTTAAGAAGCACTTTATCACCAGTCATAGTTACCTGCAGTCCAATGACACACTGACCGGCCTTGATCTTCTCATCGTCGAAATGTCGAGCCTGTTTGTCTGCATATTTCACCCCGATGTCAATCTTTGAGTCCATACCTTTGGTCTTTCCCTAACAGAGAAGACATGCTGGTCAAAGG
The DNA here is from genome assembly GCA_025617405.1 of Perca schrenkii. NCBI lineage: Eukaryota > Metazoa > Chordata > Actinopteri > Perciformes > Percidae > Perca > Perca schrenkii. The sequence goes on from CM046808.1 coordinate 3,197,826, forward strand.
ACTGACGGGACATTAGATTTCACATGACAATGGAAAATGTGTTCCTCGGTAGACAATGACCCTCTGTGCTCTGCCTTCACTCACCATGCTGGCCAGTGCGAGCAGTGTGGTCTGGACTTGAGTCATGTTCCCATTTTCAAACAGGTCGTTGGCCTCAAAGATGTCATTGGGCTTTAGGCCAAAGGCCAGGATAGCTTTGATGAAATTCCCAAGGTTTTCCAGCTGCAGAGAGTAATGGAAAAAAAAGAAGAAGAAGAAAAAAAAAGGAGTGACGGGGGCTGGGACAGGGAGTCCAACAAAAACCAGGAGGAAGCAACAACAGCACAAATAAAGCTGTTAGTGGAAAGCAGTGAAAGCTTCATGAATGAGTCCACCCCTCCCTTACGGGATGGCTACATTGCACGTGTCCAACACTACGCTTCCACTATAATCAATGAAACCGGCGATGCTGGACAGAGAGCTGCACAGTGGTGCGTATGCTTTTCATTCGAGAAATGGACCATAAAGTGTAGATTTCTTTTAATTTAAACTACCGATATATACAGGAAAAGACTTAATGAGAGTTTCTGTTTTTAGTTCTTGTTTCTCTCACTTCCGTCCTCTGATAACAGCTGACAGTAGATTGAGGTTTCACAGCTCTGTGCCGGCTCCAAAAAACTGAAGAAACAACAATACCAGAGGAAAAGCTCTCCGTCACGCCTGTGACTCGCACAATCCTACGCCGTGCAGGTGTAGCCGGTTAAAAGATACAGATAAGAACGTTATGCGTTCAATGTAGCCAAAGCATTAGAGTCTAACATGCAGGGTTTTTCCTGATTTAGAATGGGTCTTGGTGGGAGGGGGTGGGGGACTACAGAATAGTAAACATGATCGGTCCGTGTGTAAAGTCTGTGTTATTTGACAGCAATCTATTTATTTCTGGCAATTTGATAAACAAAAATGTCTATTAAGCTTGAGTAAATGAAACCCCAATCAAAAAAACTGCCTAAAAAAATGGTTTTAATATATAAATAATCCCGTTAAAATCACCGGGAGAGGCCGGCACAGCCTGACTCTGGACAGTAAAACTGAGATTAGCTCTCCTATTCAAGGTTATGTTCTGCTTGTTCAACGGTTGTTGGATAAATTCCTTTAAACACATTCGGAGAGGATTTGAAGTTCTTCTCTTCTCTTATAATTTTGACACTAGTGAATTTCCTTTGGTGCTGGCTAAAAGGGGGAAGGGGCGCAAAAAATTCCTCTATGGAGGAAAACCCCTGAGACTGGTCCTAAAGGATTCGTCTGCACCGTTTCCTTACCTTGTGCCAGTTGAGCTGGGAAAGGTTGATTTTCTTTACCGAACCAGGTTGCAGCTTATTGATCAGTCTGAGAGAGGAAGGAAAACACAACATGTAACAGAATATAATGCCATCTATCAACTATGGAGCAGGGCTGCACGATATCAGGGAAATATGCGATAACGTTGTTAAATATCGTGATAAGGATATTACTTGCGATCAATACAGATATGTAAGTCCACTTTCAGCATTTCTGCTCACATTTTCTTTAAACTAACACAAAAATCTCTGAGAGTGTTCGTGAAATGCTGCAGCCTTTCAAGATGCGTTTATTGCGGCGGTTGATATCCCCATGACAATAAATAAATAAAAAATTAAAAAATATATTGTGCAGCCCTACTATGGAGGATACATTTTAGTTCACGTTTTGCCATCAAACCGGGAGTATTCAAAAAAATGGGTTTGCAAAAACTTTGGTGTCTCCACACACACACACACACACACACACACTTACTCGCAGAGGATGACTCCATCCTTCAAGCCTTTCTGGAAGTTCTCTCCGATAGACATTCCTGTCACCTCCTCAATCCAGAAACGGAGCTCCTCCTCCTTTTGTGTGTCATATTTCTGAGCAATCTGAAAGATAAAACATTTTTTTATTATTATAACAATACATGTTATGTATAACACACTTTACATTTAAAACCAATCTCAAAGCGCCACAGGGTAAAAGCATCGATATAAAAGACGAAGATGAAAGCATAAAAACGGGAGAATAAAAGCAGCAACCAGCGAGGGTCAATGACAAGTCAGAGGTCTCGGTAAAAAGAGATGCCCAAACTATTGGGCCTTTTATCAGCGGGTCCTTGGCTTAAAAAATCATTTAAGACCCGAGCTGACAGAAATTTGATATATATAGCAGGGGGAAAGTCTGACAGTGGTGCTATGGAAAAATAGTTCTATCTGTAATCTTCCCATTTGCTCCTCTCATCTCCCAACATTTAAATGCATAAACATCCCACAGACACTGCTCATCCACAGCAGGGCAAAGAGTCGCCGGCAGTTTATAGTCAAAATACCACACGACACAAACCATCTGGTGTCCATCTCAGGGCAGTTTTAAGACACATTTATACGATGCGCCTTTTAGATCTTGTTTGCTTTTATCCGTTTTTATATTTGAACCCGGATAAAGGATTTTAGTCATCGGGCGTCTGGATCTGAAGTTATCAGAGAAACATCGGCGGATAAAACCACTGACTGAGGCAGTTTCACGCAAAAAACAAACAAACTGTGTTTTACCGGTTTAAATCACCGGGTCCATTTGTTTTAGAGAGGAGGAAACCTTTGCGGATTATAAATAATAATAGTTCATAATATAATGCATTTATATTAGGGATGCAAAATATGTTGCTTCTTTTTAATCGTCATCAACACAAGGGTTTTAATCTCCGTCTATTTATCGCAAGTAAAATCGTTATCGCAGTATTTACAACGTTTTCGCCTATTTCCCTCATATCTTGCAACCCTAATCTATATAGTGCTTAATCATACACACTCAACGCACTTCATGGGGGGTGACTACTCTCTACCACCACCAATGTGTAGCACCCATCTGCCCCCCCCAACATGAACCACGCCCTCCCAATTCAGAATTAATTCCAGAGGTTCTAAGATATGGAATTCTCTCCATCCCAGCATAAGGAAAAATTCCGCTCATTCAAAAAGATCTGTGAAAAATCTGTAACTAAGATGTTTTTTTATTGCTTTTCCTTTTCTCTCTTTCTTCAATCTTTATTTTCTCTCCTCATTTTGTTGTTCCTTTCTTCTTGTCACTTGTTTTTTAATGTTTTTATTTTCTACATGCTACCTTTCATTGATTAATTTAAGGGAACCCAACATGTAAAGCCCCTTGAGGGTTTTCGGTCTTTTTTTACTTATGTTGTCGTATATGTAACACTGTATTGTTTTCTTTTAAAACACGTGCTAAATCAAATGGATGACCAGTGTTCCATCAGAGCAATGCCAGCATCGCTCCATCTTTGGCTGTTGTTTTGACTGAGAGACTCCTGGTGGCAGAACGGGTCATATAGTCCGTTTAGGGGCCTTGACTTGAAGACAAAACATTACATTACACTTTAAAATGTTTTGTCCTTTGTGTCAAAAAAAGGGCAGTTTCATTTCTGCTGCAATCCATCACTTGTCCTCCCTTCACTGAAACCTGACAGCAATCAATTCAGACACTTTGGGCCAAGTAGGGCTGCATGATTATGGAACAAATCATAATCACACTCCTTTTGGTCGATATTAAAATCACTATTTAAAACGATTACTCATCGTCTTTTGGAAAGATGTTGCAATTATTGAACTTGAAACACCGTAAAAATAAGTCAAAGGCCCTGAACACCCACACAGGTGTTTATAGTTAACGTGGCTGATTGGTAAGGACATCAGTAAGGACAGCCGGTCATCTAAAGACATTAAAGTAAGGCTGGGAAAGGCTCAGGGTGCCGTCTCCTAACTCCGTCCCATCTGGAGATCAAAACAATACAGCCTTAAAACGAAGATGCTCCTGTATAACTGCAATGTAAAGTCTGTCCTGCTGTACGGCTCAGAGAGCTGGCGAGTTGTCAAAACAGACAGGAGGAGAATGGAAGTGTTCCGTAATGGATGCCTCCGACGAATATGCCAGATCTTTTGGCCTAATAAGATCTCCAATTGTACAAGAAAATGGGGAGCCGGAGCATCACCAAGGAGACTGACCACAGACGCCTGAGATGGCTAGGACGCTGTGTTGAGGATGGAGCAGGACCGCATCGCAAAAGTCGCCTTAATATGGACACCACCTGGCAAAAGAAAACCTGTGGAGGCCCAAAACCACCTGGTGCAAAACTGTGACACAAGAGCTGGAACAGATGAACCTGTCATGGGGAGAGGCCCAACATGCTGCCAGGCACCCAAAGCAATGGAGAGTGCTCATTGGAGCCTTACGTCCCATAGGGGACAAAGAGGAATAAGTAAGTAAGTGGTAAGGACTGTGTGGATAGACTGAGTGATTGGCATCTTCCTGAATTCACTGTTAGTGTTGCTGCACCCGTTAGGGTGGGACAAATGACAGCTTTGTCATCCTTATTGGTAGAAAAGATTTGTGACCTAATAAATTCCCATCTAGGCTCCGGCCCACCTTCAACCTGAGCAGAGGGGTTATCAGACAGAATAACTGAACTAACTGGTGTTCAGAGGCAAATCAACAGTGAAAACAAATTGAACGGTGAAATTTCCCTTAATACTTTTAAGGGAAGGGTTCTGGTTTTACCTCTTTATGGGGTGGGATAAGGGGACAATAATGTCTGTAGATTTGTATGACTTTATGTATCTGTATTGTATACTGTAAATACTTTGTATGGTATTGCGCCATCTACCTGCCCAGGGACTACGGACGGAAACTAGCAATTTGCTACAACCTGGCACAAGACCTCTATTACAGTCCCTGTTGAAATAAATACATTATAATTGCAGTTACAACTGCACAGCCCTGTGTAAGGCACAGTCAAAACCTTGGCTCGCTGTCATGTAAAGAACAGACAGATAGTAGAATCTTCATATTCCCTCCCCTCCTCCCTGTTCTGGTTAAAAGCTAAGCAGGATGTTGTGCTCCAAACTGTGACACAGTGGACGGTTGGAGTTCAAGGATGGATCTTCTCTGCTCGTAATAACGTCAGGGCTGAAAGCTGTGTCGCTTAGGAGCTAATGTGAGCTGGTTCTGTGTCTGTGGAATCTGACAATACCAGAGGAACCACACACACAGAGGCCAAAGAGCTAGAACGATAGAGAGGGGGATTTTTTTCCCCTCTTCACGTCAGGCAGTTATTTTTGAAGGAAGATTGCCAAGAACTCTCTGGGAAAAAAAAAACAGGCATTGGAAAAAGGGATCCAATTCTTTTGATGGAACCATTAAAACTGATCTGCTGAGGAAAAAATTCTGGAAGGTCACGATTCGAGCCAGCTGGAAGTTCAAACCGAAAAAAAGAAAATCAAACCTCTGTAACCGAAAGCATTTCCTGATGACAGCACAAAACTGCACACAGTTCAAAATAGATTCAGTGAAGTCAGTGCTACGGTCTAACACACTCTTAAGAATGCACAGAATGTAGTCTGAGCCGGTCTCAGTCAGGAATTCAGCTACACATGGTCCAACCAGGGTGATAGGTGACGTTAACCGAAACACTCAAGTGTGAAAACAAATACCATCCAACCGCAGCGGTTAGTCAGCATGAAGCTGGACTGAGTAGTGAACCGAGGCTGAGCAAACAGAGAGACGCTGCTATTCATTAATATACAACCACCTCCGAGCTCCAGAAACACGCAACATACCGCATACGGTGGTGAGAGGAGCCACGTCATCAACTGGGAGGACAAAGAGAAACAGCACAGGCAACAAGTCAGAGTTTTAGGAGGAGAAGAATAGATTTAGTAATAACTACTCATATTCTATATCGTTTCATCTGCCAGTGAACAGTACTTTTTTTCTGTTTGTTTAGTCCAGTGGTTCTTACACTTTTTTCAATAACGTACCCCCTGGGCAATATTTTTTGAGTCAAGTACGCCCTTGACCAGCACAAAACAATTTTGGTAGAGATGTTCCAATGCCGATACCAGGATCGGAACAGCCTCCTATACCGCCTAAAACGCTGGTATCGGTATGTACTGGAGTTTATGTACCGATCCGATACCATGTAATTAAGGACTGAAGAAAATCTACTTTAAAGTAGTTTATTTATGTTCTGTTTCCGTTATGACTGATGTCAAACTGGACGATAAAAGAAAGTTCTGTGGCGTTCATTGTTTGTTCATGTTTCGTAAAAAGTTGAACCTGAGCCAGAACGAACAACAAAGATAGAAATCATATCCCATCCATACAGGGATAGTAGTATACAGCTGGTAAAACATGATCAAATATATAACACACTGGTATGGGATCGGTACTCGGTATCGGCCGGTACGCAAGTTAAGGTATCGGTAAGCAAAAAATGGTATCAAACAATCCCAATTTTTTTGGTAGAAAAAAAAAGCCTATATAAAAGGAGGTAGAAAACAGCGTTGCACTATCAGTGATTTACATTACATTACATGTCATTTAGCTGACGCTTTTATCCAAAGTGACTTACAATTGCTATATATATGTTAGAGGTCGCACACCTCTGGAGCAACTAGGGGTTAAGTGTCTTGCTCAGGGACACATTGGTTGATGTAGGGAATTACGCATTGATATTTTTTTAAATTAACTTTTTAAAACGAAATCTCACGTACGCCCTGCAGCACTCCCAAGTACCTCTAGGGGTGCACATACCCCCATTGGAGAAACATTGCTTTAGTCTATAAAACGCCACGCAATTTGCAATTTCCTAAACACGAGGGCAGGTTCAGTTTCAAGTACCAACATTATTTTTCACTGTGTATTTATGTATTGGTTTGTGTTCAACCCTGATCTGGACTGGTTGTAGCTCCCTCCCTTGGGGATGATGTGCTAGTTGGATGATTAACTCCACATGTGCTGTATATAATTGCGTCCGGAGCTTAGCGCCGCCAAAGACGATTGTGATTGGTTTAAAGAAATGCAAACAACCCACAGCTTTTTTTTCATCCTATCCCAGAATGTATCTGTGGTGTAGCCAGACCTTAATCCACAGCGTTGTGGAGATAGATCTGGCAATGCGAGACTAACCGAGACTAATGGCCTTAGGCCAAATACAGTGTTTGGAACCCCCCTCCTTCCACACATTTCTAACAGCATAATTACGGGGGGTGGTTGTTCAGACTGAAAACAACAGGGGGCTGTGTGTTTTCAAGCACCAGTGAGACATGAAACACAATACTGGAAGTCCAGTTGGAGTATTAGATCTAGAAGTTTGAATGATTATAAAACTATGAGACAGGTTTTCACATTGGTTATGTTGTCTCTCCTCACAACAATCACGAGGTAAAGCAGAAATACTGCATTCGCATTACAAAGTAATCCATCGGGAATGGGTTTTGACACACAACGTTGGGTTGCAGCAAAAATTGAGCCCTGTTCAACCTTTTTGCCGGACGATGCTGCATTTTTTGTTGTTGCCAGAGGCCTCTGTGTTGGCAACACCACTGTGTCACCGTAATAGGGCTGTAAATGATAAAGCTGTCATCTTCCTGGGCTTGGACAACAGCCTCAGGAAGAGAATCTTTCCTGCGAAGAGAATCTTTCCTGCGAGTCTAAATTGGAAGCATCCCAGTGACTGGGTAATCACAGGGCAGCACCCACATCATCAGAACTCTGGTGTCAGCACATTACTTGGGAACTGCTATGCTTTGCCATCAACACTGAGCTTCCCATCAGTGGGAGGGGAAACATAAACAAGAACAGACCGTGACGAGTACAGTATCTGACGTAGAAACAACAACAAGGGTCGGGTTATGCTCCAACAGAAGTAGTTTGTACAAAGTGTTGTCCGACCACATACCTAATTAAAAAAGTGTTCATAGCCTTGCAGAATGGCCTACACTCGGAGGGGGGAGTAAAAAGTAGGCGAGTAATCGATACAGCGTAGTATCGCAATATTTTCCGTGGCAATACTGTATCGATACACAGACGCCAAGTATGGATCTTTTATTATATGAAGTGTATTGACCGTTTGTCTGCTTGACGGCAATCCCATTTTGCAGCAATACAATTGAAGTGAGATGAACAAACAGAGAAATATATCTTTTTAAATAAAACAGATGTTGACAAAGTTTCCTTTTGTGGACATCATTTGAAACTTGAAAAATTTGAAGTTGGAAAAATGGTAATAAATTGCAATATATCGCAGAATATTGCATTATGTTTAAATTGCAATAATATATGATATTGTATCGTGACATAAGTATCGTGATATCGCATCGTGACATAAGTATCATGATGCTATTGTATCGTGACATAAGTATCGTGATGCTATTGTATCGCGATGATATTGTATCGTGCCATAAGTATTGTGATGATATTGCATCGTGACATACGTATCGTGATGATATTGTATCGTGACATAAGTATCGTGATGCTATTGTATCGTGACATAAGTATCGTGATGCTATTGTATCGTGACATAAGTATCGTGATGCTATTGTATCGTGATGATATTGTATCGTGCCATAAGTATTGTGATGATATTGCATCGTGACATACGTATCGTGATGATATTGTATCGTGACATAAGTATTGTGACATAAGTACCGTGATGATATCGCATCGTGACATAAGTATCGTGATGATATTGCATCGTGACATAAGTATCGTGATGATATCGCATCGTGATGATATTGCATCGTGACATAGGTATCGTGATGATATCGCATCGTGACATAGGTATCGTGATGATATCGCATCGTGACATAAGTATCATGATGATATCGTATCGTGACATAAGTATCGTGATGATATCGTACCGTGAGGCCTGATTCCCACCCCTACTAACCTCCATTCTGGACTACACAACTCTGCCCATTGCACATAGTACTGTATGTATTTTATGCACATTCTGCACTCAACCCATCCAGCCTCCTATTATTCTATTTTGTATATTTCTGTTTCTGTATTTATTGTTTATTTCATATTAATGTTTAATATGTTTGTTTGTTTATGTATGCACCATTCACCAAGGCAAATTCCACGTAAGTATAACTTACTGTGGCAATAAAACCTTTTCTGATTCTGATTCTCAAGTCTCTTCTGGAGGCTCATCTCCAGTCTGCACTCTGCAGGTATATAAAACCCCCAAAACAGTGCACTAAAGAGGCCAACAGTTGCACAGAGCTGCAAAGCTGGGTTTAAAAATATCTTGTAATGGAGCTTTAAATTTGAAACCAATAAGTCAGTGATAACTAGCAATTTAAAAAAAATGAAGGGCGACTGATTTACAGTTCTATGACGCTCTAAAATATCTAACCAGTATCTCAATTTATCCAGGGTTTATACAACAATTTTTTCTGTTCAATTACATGAATTCAATTTTTTTTATGTTCTTTAAAAAGTGTAACTTAACAGCAGCTGAAAATCTTGTTTTCTCGAAAATGTGCTTGTGTCCTTTAATTTCTGGTTGTCAAAGAAACTTATTATAGTATCATACTGTTGTTGGTTGCTAGCATTTTGTTTCTAATCTATTCCAATAGATCTTTTTTTTTTAATCTGCTTTTAAGTGTGGTATTTGATTCCCCTTATTAAACAGTACGTTTTTACTTGTTCTCAGCAGCAAATGTTCCTCCCTGACGTAGTTTAGATTGACGGTTTCTATTTTGGCCAAATTCCCTATCATTTCAATTACATTTCTATCAGTGGATGCTACTTGTTGTTCATTTGGCGACTTGAAACTAATCAGATTTGGTTCCAAATTAAATCTATAACAGAGTTTCCTGCAGAGACTTTGTGTAGCGGAGAAAGTCAGCCACCCAGATCCACACACATGGATCTCACCCGATGGTGTTTACTATGTGATATGGCACGTCTGCACTTTTTACCTGAGGGTTCATGTTTTATTTTATTGAAATGTTTACGATGTTTAGCAGAGGTGGTCTCCACCACTATAAAACTATAAAACAGATTTTGCAGAATGACATATCGCTGAGAAAGTAAAAAACTACTTGAGAGGTTCTTTTAAAAAGTTACTCCTGTAAATAGGCGTGAATCAGAATCTGTTTTATGGCCAAATATGTGTACACATACGAGGAATGTGACTGCGGTTAGACATGTAGAAATTGCATGACAAATGTGTTTTACTCTTCACCTTTTCAACAAAAGAACTTTTTAGTCCTAAGTTGCCTCTTTAGTAGGCTTGGGTATAGTTTGGGTTTTTTACGATACCGGTGCTAAAACAATACTTTAAAAACTGTGCCGGTGCCAAAACGTTGCCTAATTGGTGTCTGAACGGATAATTAAAAAAAATAAGTAAAAATGACAGTCAGTGACATTAAAGACTGGCTTGTTTACTGCCTAAGGCCATATAGTGAAATGTATAAGATCTCTTTAAAATGTAATAACAATGCCTAATAACCATAACTTATTTTACCAGTCAATTGCTGTTAAACGACAAAAACAAGAACAACTAGATGGCAGAAGGGTATTTTACAATAACATGAATGCGCCATGAGCTTACGAGTTGCAATTGAACGCACCATTAAGTCCCGTCAGTGTGGTTTCTCCGAGAACTCCGACAGCAGCAGTGGCCATGGTGCTGCTAGTCTACTCTGCGTCTTTATGTCACAAGTTTAACTATGCATATCACATTTTGTTTATTTATTTAAATCAGTTCTATGGGAAACCAGGCCACCTTGAGAGAGATGAAAACTCCAATAAGTCACAAATATGATATTAAACGCCATTAAGGTAGGCCTAGATGATCCATCTGTTAGGTGAGGGTTTATGTTCCAGCTCTGTACCGTTGTACTGGTGTCCGTTAGTTTAACCCTTGATGGGGCAAGTAACCATATTTAGTCACTTCTGCACACACTCAAAATGCCCTCCCCCTGCCTCCATTTGGAGTTGTGGAGTCATGTGGTTTTCTCTCAGCCAATCAGGGGAGATCAAGCTATCTGACAGATATTGACATCATGGCATCTTAACAATCACCAGTGGCCTGGAGCACCTCAAACACAGCTATCTTGCAGAAATCATAAATATCGCTTTTTTGAACCTGGCTTCTCCCACAGCTATGGTAATAACATCATAACTAAACATGGTAAGTTGATGTAACTCACAAATTATTTGGTTGAATAGTTGTGTTAAAGTTTGAGATTGTTGTTATTTGCACAGCATTTCTAAAAATTAGCTTAATGTTGGGCTGAAATCTAAATGCACCATATTTGATCATATGCCCCGTTCACCTAAGACTAGCATGAGTGTGAATGTATGTTTTTTATTATAGTTAAATGGCATACATAGGTGCTTATTTTTAGCGTGAGGCGTAGTACTGTGTGAATTCATTTTAATTACTCAATATTGGTTTGTGATAAAACACAATTATGAGTAAATATAAGTGGGCTATCAGTAATTATAATTGATTTTTCTGTTTTTATATTTCCTATGTCAATACTCTTTTTTTTTTTATTCCAGTAGATCTAAATTACACTGTTACTGTTTTCCTTTGGCTTAATATTGACTTAAAAGCATATTCCTTTTGCAGCTGTCTGCTCGGCTCTTTTATGGGGAGAGGGATACCGTTGTTGTTCCTGTAAACCCTGCCAGAGATGATGATAGCTCAAAGGAAGAAGACAACGATGTGGCAGATCCTGACTTCCTTCCATGCACCCACAACCTGGACATTGATGGCCCTTCTGCCAAAAGGAAGTGCATGGGGCCTGCAGTGGAGGTGCTTGCAGATGAGGACCTGGGCGAAAATGATGACAATCAAGAGCTGGCACCAACAGCAAAAAGGCTCACCAACAAAAGGAAGCCAGAACCCCAGGAACCCTCTAGAAGAAGGTTGATCTGGACAACCCACCCCTGCCTGAATACCAGCACATTCCCCCTGACTTCATGCAAAGTCCATTTGATTATTTCAGCAGGTACTTCAGTCGTAATAAGTAATCTCGCACATAACATATCAAACCAACCCAGATGAACATCAACACCCCTTTGCCACCACTGAGTTAGAAATTATGAGCCACAAAGTTCATAATTTCATCATCTCTGGTGGCAAAGGTGGTGTTGATGTTCATCTGGGTTGCATATAAATTGGTTTGATAGGTTAGGTGCGAGATTACTTTACGACTGAAGTATCTGCTGAAATAATCAAATGGACTTTGGATGAAGTCAGGGGTGGGTTGTCCAGGTCAACCTTCTTCTAGAGGGTTTCTGGGGTTCTGGCTCCCTTTTGTTGGTGAGCCTCTTTGCTGTTGGTGCCAGCTCTTGATTACCATCATTTTTGCCAAGGTCCTCATCTACAAGCACCTCCACTGCAGGCCCCATGCACTTCCTTTTGGCAGAAGGGCCATCAATGTCCAGGTTGTGGGTGCGTGGAAGGAAGTCAGGGATCTGCCACATCGTTGTCTTCTTCCTCTGAGCTATCATCATCTCTGGCAGGGTTTTCAGGAACTAACAGCATCCTCTCCCCATAAAAGAGCCGAGCAGGCAACTACAAAAGTATATGCTTTAAGTCAATATTAGGCCAACTCTGATTTTTAGAAATGCTGTGCAAATAACAACAATCTAAAATTTTTAACACGACTATTCAACCAAATAATTTGTGAGTTAAATCAACTTACCATGTTTAGTTATGATGTTAAGAGTTTTTCTTGTATGACAGTCAATAGGGTTGGGTGTCTGTCAGCCATCGGCACAACCCTAACAGTCAAGCCAGTATCAGTAGCCTACCTCAAGACAGAGATGTCTCTAAATAAATGTTCCTTGCAGGTTGTGTGTGTTTTTCACATAATTTTTAAAATTCACTCTGGGTAATTTTTCTTCACCCTAGACGGGCAAGTGCTCATATATGGTAACTTCATTGACCTTGATTTGCAATGCAAACATGAAAAATATTGATAACTTTTTTTTTTTTAAATGTCCTGTACCATCCCCCATTACCTTTCTGAGGTTACAATTTAGAATTTCCAAAGATTTCAATGAGTGCCCTATAAAGGGTTAACCTCTCTAGCAGCTCTGCACACACAAACACAATCAATCTGTTTGCTTGAAACGACAGCCAGACGCCACCCACGGGCACACAGAACATAAAGGGGGAGAAAACAAACAGACTCTTCAGGATGGGGGTTTTAAAGACACTGAAGGATTCAGTCAGTATATAATACTGACTGGTGGTTAGTATTTTGAGGACTTTTTTGCTGCCTCATCAAAATGTATAGATTGACGTGCTTTTCTTGGTGAACCAACAAGTTTCATTCATATATTTCTTTCTGATCAAACGATCATCATTACACATTCAAAAAAAGGTAGCGTCATCACTCAGTTCGTAGTGTTAGTGAAGAGTTACAGCAGGGTTCTTCAACAGTTTTTAGGCCAAGGTCCCCTAGCTGAAAAAGAGACCCACTACTACATATATTGTATAAAATAGTGTTGCATATTAAACTGAGCCTACAGTAACGTGTAGGGCGGACTAAGGCCTTTACACATACATTTTCATGGTGCATACAATACCAAGCTTTTAAAAATAAAAATTGTTGGCATGTTCATATATTTATACATCATGTTTTAATGTTAAAATGTGGCACAGTGAATCCTTAAGCTGAACTGTATCTGTGGATGGCTACCTTACCTATAGGCCAGTAAGCCTATCATCAATTTTGTGTACATAAAAAAAAACATTTCTTTACTAATAATATTTACTACTTTACTAGTAATAATGTATATTTTCAGACATATTTTCTTTTTAAACCATGGATCAGTAATTTGGTGACCCCCCCTGCAGCAACTCTGAGGACCCCCTAGGGGTCCCGGACCCCCCTGTTGAAGATCTCTGAGTTACAGCATTGAGAAGGAAAAACGCTGTAACCAAAAACTAACAAAATTGAGATAAACCTCTGTTAGTAACAAAAACAGCAACATAGTGACGGAAAGGTTATGTAACCCATTAATAAAAGCAGTGGTTCAAGATCTGCAATACTATTCTACTGTATCTGCTTTGCACGACAATGTGGCTCATATACAGTATGATTTACTTAAATATTTACGATAAACAAAGTTAAGTATTCAGCAATGCATAGGTTTTTATAGTGTACATATTACTATTACTCTTTTTTTCCCATTCCTATAGTTTTTAAAGATATCTTTCTGTTACTGTTAAATGTGTATTTTCATATCTGTTGTGTTGCACTTGAGCTGCTGTAATGTGGGAATTTCCCCACTATGGGATGGATCAATAAAGTCTAGCTTATCTTATAAATGTTCCATCAAGCTTGTAAAACACATAAGTGTCACGTTTCTCCTCATGAAAACTCGGCCTAATCAAATGTCATCAACGCAAAACGTGGAACTCCAGTTCGCCATGCCACTCTGAGGCTCTATACCAAGTTTGGCGAAGATTGGCCCTTAGGGGGCGCTATAATCAAGGTAGATATGTTTTGGCCTATATCCCAATGAACTCAATGGTAAATGGAAAATTTGCAATTGCAATTTACTACTAGGGCTGGGCAATATATCAATATTATATCGATATCGTGATATGAGACTAGATATCGTCTTAGCTTTTGGATATCGTAATATCGTGATATGACATAAGTGGTGTCTTTTCCTGGTTTTAAAGGCTGCATTACAGTAAAGTGATGTTCTTTTCTGAACTTACCAGACTGTTCTAGCTGTTCTATTATTTGCCTTTTCCCCACTTAGACATCATGTCCACATTACTGATGATTATTTATCTAAAATCTAAGTGTGAAGATATTTTGTTAAAGCACCAATTGTCAACCCTACAATATCGCCGCAATACCGATATTGAGGTATATGGTCAAGAATATCGGGATATCTGATTTTCTCCCCATCGCCCAGCCCTATTTACTACAGACTCACGCCGTGCGACATTTCCTGACGTTTACGTTGTCGTTGGCGCGCTTTGGGTTCCGCTCTTGTAGACTCCGCGGGTCGTCGGGGGCGACTCGGGCCGGGGGAGGCTTGGACCCTGTCATAACTGCTTGCAGTTCTAGTTACTCTAATTGTTTTTTTGTTTTTTTTTCATATTATTGAAACTGAAGGAATTATTATTATTCTATTTGTATTTAATGTGTATTTTCTTATCTGTTGTGTTGCATGTGAGTTGCTGTAAAAAGGGAACTTCCCAGTGTGGGATCAATAAAGTATATCTTATAATTGTTCCATCAGGCTTGTAAAACAAATAAGTGCATGTTTTTCCTCCTGAGGAGAAGAAGACGACAAACTGGCGGAGCCTGATGTGTCAGTCACCACAGAGAGCAGTTTAAAAGCTGGGGGCGGAGCCAACATGCTGACAGACTCATTGTAGAGAGCTCACTTACTGAGGCGCCTCCAGTTTTCCAGGTGCTAAAAGACGCCGCATGTGTCCTGCCCATTCTTCTTCTTAACGTAAAAAACGTATGTTATTGAAGTTTTAAAATGTCCAAAATTGGTGGAAATGCATAACGTATATCCAGCAACATAATAAACAGTGAACCACGGGTGCAAAAGTGTTAATTGTGATTAAAGTTGGGTTGCCAACATCTAGGTCGATAATTTATGCTTTAGTCTCAGAGAATGAGATGTCATGACCGATAAGACCCAATCAGGAGGAGACACTTTTACGTCAGTGTCGGTGTTACCAAAGGTCTCCGTTTGCGGCCGTTGAGACTAGGGGCGCACCGATCCGATATTAAGATAGGATATCGGTCCCGATATTGACAAAACAGCTGGATCGGGGAATCGGAAAAATTAACAGATCCATGGGCCGATCCCGAGTTTTTTTCCCTCTGTCGTACGTGTGTGACAAAGGGAATGCTAGAAGAGTTGAGTGTACAAATAAATAAGAATTCAATACATTACATCTATGTTATTTTGTCTTAGTTAGGAAAGTCATGTTTAGTTAGGAAGGTCTGGTGCCTTTTGTCTCTTCCACATGGTGGAAGGAAGGTATAAGGTGGAAGGTATACAGTTCATTATTAATTCAGCAACGTTATCGGATCGGTATCGGGGCTGAAAAAGTCGGACCGGTGCATCCCTAGTTGAGACCGCAACACAACTCCGCACATTCCAAACCAAAACGGGTCAGAAGTCTTTCCAAATGTCTCTGGTTTAGGGGCTCGGAAACACCAGAGCAGGGGGAATGAGAGGAGGAAACGCCAGAGCAGGGGGAATGAGAGGAGGAAACACCAGAGCAGGGGGAATGAGAGGAGGAAACCCCAGAGCAGGGGGAATGAGAGGTGTAAACGTAGAAAAAGATATTAGTTTTAAAACCAAAACGTAGCAATGTAAATGTAGCCTAGGAAGTGTGCTGTAATGGTGGATGGAGAGACGTGGGGGGGGAGACTAAACTTTGCAGAGAGAGGGAACTCTGTATCAGAGAGGTGACACTAACTCGGACCTGAAACCTGGACAAACTGAATTGTAAACTAACACACAGTTTTTAAGTTTCCTACTCCTATCGCTATTCTTTCTACAGCTCACCTGTGATGTTAGCGGGGCTGATTACAGTGGTACAAATCAAACATTTTTGACAGGGATGCCCCAACGTTTTCTCTCCCAGCACCAATTCCAATACGTCAACTCCGGATATATGCTGATACAAAGTACTATCTGGTATCTGGTATAGTCGCTCTCTGTTTTTCCCACATTTACAATCTATAAAACTGGTGGTGGAATTAATGCTGATAGCAGAAACACAGAACTTTGTCCTCACATCGACAAAGAATGGGTATTCAATGGGGATCAATCACGTGATCGTCAATACTTGATCCACTTACAGGATCGGTATTGGCACCAAAACCGCTTTCCTGCAATATATGGAAATACCTATGGAAACAAGAATAACAGTACCAATGGCTCGAACGTTATCAATGTTTATTTACAAAACGAAAAAAGTTACTGCACATAGAATCGGAATCAGCATTCTTTGCAAAGGTCTCCATTTTCTTCAAAAGCCAAAAGGCCTCTCTTTTCTATTCCAAGGAAGAGTATATACCTGTACAGTCACGTAATTATCAGTCCTATAATATCACCCTGAGCCTAAAAAAAGACATCAGAATTACTGTACGTGTGGTCTTTCACCACCTAATTAAGCTATATTGTTTGCAAAAGTAATACACAAATAATAGTGTAAATAAACGCAGGTCTTTCCATTCATTTTGAATCTCTCTCTCAACGATATAACTAAAATGTGAATTGTAAAGTGTACTTGTGCTTTATTGGGGGGGGGGGTTTAGGAACACAACAGGACGTCACACAAATTGGGCCGTTTCATTGACACACACACACACACACACACACACACACACACACACAATCACTTTTTTAAGGCCTGAATGCCCCGTTAGGCTTGGTCTGAGAAGGGAGATAGGATATGGGGGAGCTACGGAGCTACGGAGCTATGGGCGACACTACAGTAGGTTAGCTGCAGGCAGCGTCGGGGAGATGTCTCTTTTCACTGCCCCGCCACCAGGACATGTTCTGGAATAAGGGGCCAAACATCTATGAACGACTTTCCCCCGGCCGATGATCAATAGGCAACGGTGAAGTTGCAGCAGGAGTGATTTGCGCCAACGTTGTTGCGTAAGGACGCTGGAGGTAACGAGGATGTCTCGTTTGGTGAACACAAAGCGGGGGGCCAGCACTAACGAGGGGCCTCGGTAGCTGAATAGAGCTAAAAATGGAATGACTATTACACGGTACTAATCCACCACTAAAGAGTTATTTTAATATACCGTATTCTTTTGATCCTGCCAGTAAATTACAATTACTGTACGTTTATTATTCCCGACCTAAAATTAGGTTTATAAGCTTGGGAGTATATGTGAGTGTAAAACAATATTCATAAGATACCTAATTTAAATTATAGATAAAAAAAAAAAAAAAATTGATTTAATCATTTAAATAACCCTTTAAACCATTTGTACAAATCTTACCTAACCCTTTCCCCCCAAAAAACATTATAGAGAAAGAGTGTCAACTGGCTCGTACCTGAAACATATAGGTAGTCTACTACACGGGCTAGAAAAAAAGTGAAGAGTGAAGTGCAGTGGGCTGAAGGCCCAGTGGATGGGGTCCTCATCAAGGGGTTTCTGCTGAAGGATTTCAGGAATGTGATGTATGCAGCTCAGAGAGGAGCAGGGACTACTGATCACACCACATGCAATGGAACCCAGATGGGCCCCTGCCCGACCTCCTCCTTTTATGTATGTGCACTCTCCGACAGAGGAGGTTTTACTGCAATAAACTGGGCCTCCGGCACTGCAGTCCTGATAGAAAACCAGAGTCCTTACACTTCACAGACAGATTTGGAATGTGGATGCCTCCAAATGGAAAAGAGGAATTTAAATGTCATATACCCCAGGGTTTCCCCCGGAAAAGTTGTTTAGCCCGGTGGCGAGTGTCTTTTTTCGACGAGGGCCCTGCTGGGGCCAGACACAGACTGATGGCAGCATTAATGTAGAGCCCTATAGTTTCTGGGTTAACAGAATCATGAAAATTAAGAATTTAAAAAAGCTATAACACAGACTCCATTAGGGCCCTACATGAAGTCAGTGCTAAGAGCTAACTGGAGATTTAAAAATATGACTACGTCTAATTTTCCAACCGAGCCGCCCCGCTGTAACGGTAGTTTAAAAAACATCTTAAAAATACATTTAAAAAGATAATTCCCAGAGACTTAGGCCTGGTGGGGGACAACTAGGCCCGATGGGCCACAGTTTTTATAATACACTGGGGGAAACACTGTATCCAGCTCCAGGCTGTCTGTGGTACTTGAAATGGAAGGATAACAAAGGACAAAAGTACACAGAGTGGACGTGCATGTGATTTACACAGACCTTTCCAGCATGCCTTAAGCCATTTTTGTAAATCAAATATACTTCAAAAGCATGCCATGGAGTTTTGCATTGGCAAATATATTTTTTTTGCATTTATTTCTACTTCTATATATGCTCTGTTAAACTTCAAAAAAGGACGCGGTTCTGTTTATACTACACTGGGTGACGGCGTAAGTGGATGTGTTAACACATGCAGTCAGCAAGTACACTCCTTGCATACAGTCCACTCAGTCACAAATTTGGGGTTGCACGCAGAGGTCTTTGAGGAGGTCTCTGAGGCTTCTAGCATGTGGAAACAGATGGGAGGGGGACAGCACTGATTACACCGATGTGGACCAGAAACCACCTGAACTGTCATAAGACAGCCTTCAATAACAGCTGTCAAACTTCAAACCTGCCATAAGCTCAAGGCACACAGCCTCGTGTCTGACAGTGCTCTGAAATTTCGGAAGCGTCCGTTATCCACATTGCATTGCAAATCCTATCATCCCACCGTATGACATTGAAAGTTCAGACCGTGCATGATACGGTCACTGAGCTTTACAGGTGTGTAGTCGAGATCAAAATAAATTTCAAAATCAAAATGTAATTTCTATGTGCCTTTGGGAGCTTGACGAATAAGTCTCCGTTATTGACCTTTGTGTGTTCTGTCTGAAAGCAGTTTTTACACTGACCGTGTATCCAGTGTTTCCTCTATATGCATTTAGCAGTGGTACAGTAGACTGGCCCGATCTGCTGGCAGTTTGATTTCTCCCTGCAGCTCAGGCTGGAAACCTGTACATTATTCTATCCTGCTTCCGTTACAAATCTGCGAGGACCAATCACAAACTGGCTCATCCACCTGCCGCGCTATTGGCGGGTTTAACACGACGACGATAGAGAAGCAACGGCAAGCAGCTTTTTGTTTACATTCAACACGGCGGCCACCGAAGTGCCGCTGTCGCTGCTACGTCACCCGGATCATTGGTCTGATTGGTTGAAGGACTATCCAATCGCGTACAGAGTCATTTGAACTATGCCGGTTGATCCCGCCTCTTGTGCAGTAGAAAATACATAGCAGACTCTCCCAGAGTAACGTTCAAGCTCGGTCTGGTGATAGCCTGACTAGCGGCACAGCACTGCCGCTATATCAAAATCTCCCCAATTGCAATAAACTCCCTACTTTAAGCAGCCAAAGTGACGAGCGACGATTATAAATCAAACACCCCCCGACATCGCCACTGTTAAGCCCTCTGTTATTGGTTATGCCAGGCAAGCTATTACAGTGAAGTTCAGCAAAGAAATAGAGATAACGCATAACAGCTCTTTATCTTAATGGAAAGTCTGTTATTTAGCTAACTGCATAGTCACAGAGATAGAAGACAGAGTATTAACAAAGGATCAGATATCTTAAGGACGGCTAAACTCTAGTATCCGAAAATATTAAAAACCACATGTCGCGTTCACGCACACCGAAGGCGATGAGTTCACCACAACGTCATATCAATTCACTTTCAAAATGTCCTCACTTATTGCGTATTGGGGGGGTGGTCCCGGGGGTAGAAACGTCAGCAGATAATATTGGATCAAATTCTCGGTTTATTAATAAATAAACGTTGACTTACACCACAAAGGCTTTTTATACAGTGCTGCTACTACTACTGCTACTGCTACTACTACTACTACTACTACTACTACTACTACTACTACTACTACTACTACGCATACATTTGACATATTTCAATGTTATTTGTATTAAATCTTGAAGCATTTTATCAAATGTAATTCAACAACTGTGTACAAATAAGCCCTTCTCGTGTCAGCCGACGCTCTAAATACCTTCTGGTAAAAACTCACCACTTGGCCACTGCTGCTGGGGGGCGCGCAATCACGAAAGGCTCGTATCATGTGGACGCGCCGACAGTGTTGTTGTCATTACTTAGAATTCCTCATGGGAGCGACAAATACTACGCACTAAGTCAACAAACGAAACCAGTGGCAATCAGTGGCTGGCGAATAATGGAAAAACATTTAAAAGTAACAGAAATTATAGTACGCTGTAAAGCAACATTAATGTAGCCTAACTATTTTAAATTTATTTTGGTGCTACACTGCCTTGCCCTGTCCCGGTTTCCTCCCTGGGCACAATTCTCCTGTATTATACCCCAATTTATGACACATTTTCACACCTTTCCTTTGCGCTATTACAACCTAGCTCGATTATGAATCATAATCACGATTATTTTGGTCAATATTGAAATCATACTCAAATACTCATTGTCTTATGGAAAGTTGTTGCTAGTATCAAACTTAAAAAACACAAACAGCTTGAACTGTGACATTACTCTTCATACTTTTCTCGTTTGAACATGTTTTTCCCCATTCAGGACTCAAGACAAAAGGAAGAGTTTATCTGCAAAAGGTAATGTGCAAAATAATCGTTTTTCTCGATAACTCGCGATTAAAATTTCAATCGATTGCGCAGCCCTATTACAACCTGTTTGTGGCACTGTACAGCGTGTATAAGCCCTACTACTCTGTTTCCTTCCCTGTTGGCGCATCCCCCTCCCTCCCTCCACCGGGGCTGGAGAGGGGCAGCCCGTCGGGCCCGCATGAGTCGGGCCAGCTGTCTTCCAGACACCACTAGCCTCCCATTCCTTCTTGCTTAAGGCATCCAGGACCCAGGGGTGTGTGGGCAATGGAGGACAGCCATCTGTGGGGCCCTGGCGTGCGCCTCGCCTACAGCCTGGCCTCCTTCCCTCCTGCTGGTACTCTGCTGGAGTACCAGTGGCATGAACCAAAAAACTAAACCAACTTGAAATTATTTTAAAACATAAAAATGCTGTTGTAGTGTATTTATTATTTTGTTATTTTCATTCTTTAAAAGTCACCAGAATGCGGGAAACAAAGTATCTAAAATTATAGATGGGCGATAGGGAGAAAATCAAATATTACAATATTTTTGACCACATACATCAATGTCAATGTTGCCGCGATATTGTAGGGTTGACTACTGGTAGCCTGGTCCTACCAGACTCTGGTCCATTTCATTTGTACAGAGAGTCTGGCCACTCTCCATTGACAAGTGTTAACTTCCTTGAAGGCGGGTACTCTGTTGAAGTTTAAAACTATTGGATTTGCCCAGAGCCACTCTGGATCTGCCAGAACCAATCGCTAACCTTTGTTCGTGACGTCGGCTTAGCATCACTAGCATTCACCACTAACGGAGCGAGCTGGAAAATCTAACTGTTCCTGAACCCCGTGGGGAGGAGGGCCACAACATCATGGCCACCAACACAACTCAGCAGAGATTGGTCTTGCTCGGACTTTAACTTCTGGATATTCGGCAGCGTTGCCACAACGGACCGAATGGCTTCGCTCGCATCTTTCTCCGCGGTCATTACGGAACTACAACTCAAACTAGCGCACGACCTCGACGTCATCGTTCTCAGCCACTCCCTCTGTTCGCTGATTGGACCGGTAAAGATTTGGCCAGAGAAAACCAAAGAATATACCGCAAACCCAGACGGAGTACTGAAGGGATACGAAAATTGAGCGGAAGTACGTAGGAGGGCGGAGCCAGGCTAGACTACTGGTGCTTTCACATACAAATTTGCACAATGAGATTTGTGATAAATAATCACCAGTGATATGGATAAAATGACTAAGTGGGTAAAGGCAATAACAGAACAGATAGAACAGTCTGGTAAATTCAGAAAATAACATCACTTTACTGTAATGCAGCTTTTAAAACAAGGAAAAGACAATATTGTCATATCAAGATATTACAATATCCAAAATCTAAGGCGATATCTAGTCTCATATATTGATAATATTGATACATTGCCCAACACCATCTGAAACTTCAATTTGTTTGAGGGGAGAACTCCCGGCAGCAGTGGGCGGTGATAAAACGCCACGGTCAAGCTGGATGGTTTCCAGCTGCCTTCAGGCTGAACAGGAAGTCAAAGGAACACTCACATCCTGTAAGGTCCGATTCCCATTTAATAAAATGTTATCATACCCAAATATCAACATGTACACAGTCTCAAGTTGTTAATATTATGACAGAGTAGCTGTCAAAATGCTCTACGTGGTGCTGATGTTAATAAACAGACTGTAGATGATCTGTAATCTGAACAGATGTAGTGTCTCTGACTTCTAAACGTCACTATCAGCCACACAACAGGTGTTCAGTACAGAATAAGCCTTTCAAATCAGACAAATAGCAATTCAAATCCCTCAGATTCAAAAAACAATAAAAAGTTTATATAAAACGTCACCATGTTGAGTTGATTCTGAACCAATCAGTTAGATCAGCTCAGCGGAGAGCCAGGCGTTTCCCAGCATGCCATGGGTCTTGCGGTCGGTGGAGAGCAACTGCGGCGCCTGGCTCTAAAAACCGCAGCCGCCTCGATCGCGTGAGAATATCGCTGCCAACAAATCCACGAGTTCAGAGCAAGTCGGACACGAATCACACCCACGATGCACCACAGGAGGTCGATCATGCCTGCGGCCATCAAACTACATAACTCCTCTCCCTCTGAGTGTTCCAAAACTGGACTCGCAGCACGTATCTCCACATCACATCTCTATATTCTTGGACAATAATGTGCAATAATTACTCGGTGCAATAATTTATCAGCTACATGTGCAAAGGTGTCCTTTATTCACTGCTGCTACTTATAATCACACTGTTATGTTTGTACTGTATTTATGTTGACACTGAATTTGTACAATCCATTTGAAACAATCTTTTAGTAAATGGGATTATATTTTATGGTGAAAATGTCTTATGATATCTTTCCAGCTGCTCTGCTTAGGAATTGTTTTGATTTGAACTATTCTGTTTCCATATGAGATTCTTCCTTTTGATTCCGGTTCTTCTCGATTCTTGAATTTCGATCTTTGAGGGGGCGGAGTTAAAACAGGTCACAAGGCTAATTTCACAAATAAGAGGAAAGATTTATTTTTGATTCAATGGTGATTTACAGTTTTACCGGCTTTTTCATCGTAAAATAAATCCAGACTTTAGAGCACTGTGTTAAATTTGGAAGCGATGATCGAAATTGAAACCTAAATCTTCCGAACGATCCCAATAAGGAAACGATTCCACTGGAATCATCATTTTTTTTAAAACGATTCCAAGTTGGAACCGGATCTCAATGCCCAATCCTATTTCTTAGCAGCTTTTCTATGCTGTTTTCTGATGACAAGTCGTCATCCACACACACACACGCACACACACACATTAATTTATATTAATTTATTCTAATGATTAAAACTGACACTTTTTTTGCATTGTGGCTTCCTGTTGCAGTGCTGCATACTTTCCTAAGTGGTCATATTAGTAATAGAAAGCGCCTATAATCCCACTACTACGTGGCAATCTAATTCTAAAAGAGTGCGACATATCCACACACAGACACAGAGTGAGGGAATAGGGAATAGATGTCGTACATCCATAAAGCAGCCCCAGCTGGCTCCTCCCCTACACAAACAATGAATTACTTTTTTTTTTTGTCATATCAAAGAGGCTTTCCAATGGAAACACACGGTGCATCATATCATCAAAATAAAATAACGTATCGGCTTTAACTCCATGGGATTTTAAAAGCGTTCCTGTGATCCAATCCATAAACAACAAAGAGGGACGGAAGGAAAGTTTGCTTCCCATCATTGAGGTGGGGGGGAGAAAGTGGTGTAGGCCGTATATGTCTCGAATAATCACTTTGTACCCGGTTTATAGTCGACACACGGTTCGGACAAGTTAAAGTTTAGGAGCTGGACTTTAATTTGTTGTACGTGAACGTTACACCCAACCCCTTGGATAGACCTTAATACCTAAACGCTGAAATCTCCACTGTTAAACTTAGCTCACATTTCTGTCTCCTGTATCTGTTGGTGTAAAAGTTAAACTTTTAGGGGACTGTGGTTCATTTGACTCAACGCAGCGCTCTTTTTTTTTTTCTTTTTACGTAACACCCGCAGCAAAGAAGGCTCCCGAAACTCGGGGTTATTTGGGGAAAGTTTAGGCAGCCTTTGCTGCTGGCAAATGGACGTTCAAATACCACTCGGTTGAATCGTCTAGTGTTGTGCGTGTCGCTTTTCCTCTGAGAGAAAGACCGAGAGCTAACAGACTGGCTTTTATCGTAGCAGGCTACGCAGTAAAAATCCGTTAGCGAAGCCTTTCACTTTTTTCTTTTTTCTTTTTAAGTGTCTGAAATATGTTTTCCACTCTGAGACAGAAAGGTAAAAAAAGGCACTTACTTTGCTTCTCACTTCAGCAGATAATCCGTAGGCTGGCCCTTTATTAAAATGTGTCATTTTCTTGATTTTTTAATTCTTTTTTTTGCTCGTAAAAACCCGAATATATTTCCTCAGCTACAATGTAGCACAGATTCTGCTGTGGGAAAACTCCTGCTTGGCTGCTTCGGTTCCGTTGGACACCCAAACCGGAGGGAAATATTCCGTGAGTTTGACTGAGAAGAGTACCGGAGACTGTAGGCTGCTATCTGCAGGACAGGCTCAGATTGCAAAAAAAAAAAAAAAAATCCCGTCTCTAAATGATTGACGTGACCACAACAGCCAATCAGAGCAGCCGATTTGTACATGGCTCCTCCCTCTCCTGTCGCTCTTTAAGAATGGGTCACACCAGTGGTGTAGTCTACGTGATACGCAGGTATACGCAGTATACTCACTCAGAAAGCTCCAGGATTTCCATATGCCCACTTAAAAATGCGCAATGACATACAACAACATACTTTCCATCATATTTTTGACATTTTTTTAATTGTCATGTGTTTTTTTTTTCTTTGCATATGCTAAATAAAAAAGGTATTTCAGCTGTGAATTGGTGCATGAAAGTGCATCAAAATGCAGGAAACTAAGTCTTTGATGCTCAAAATTTCCCTGGGGGAGGACACCCAGACCCCACCCCTCAAAGTCTCATTCTGGCCCATACAGTACAGTATGCCCACTACAATTCATTAGACTACACCACTGGGTCACACTACAGTTTTTTTTAAACTTGAGTAGCCTACTGTACTACAGCAAATATCTGTATTTAGTATTACTGCAGACGCTGAGTATTGTTCGTGACATGAATGGCTTCCATAAACTGACTGCCTGTTGGCATGAATGGAACTGCTGTGGCCCAGTGACTACACACTCTCACCATGAGTTTACTCTGGGACTGCTTGCATTGTTCTTGGTCATTCAACACACTTCAATGTTAGACTTAAAGTGCTCATACTATGTTTTGGGGCTTTTTCCCTTTTCTTTATTGTGTTATACATGTTTTTTGTGCATGTTATAGGTTTACAAAGTGAAAAAGCCCAAAGCCCCCTCCCCCCAAAGGGACTTACCATCTCCAACAGAAAACACTGTTCACCAACTGCTCCAAACAGCTCTATTGTAGTCCAGCCTTTACTTCAGAGACAAACGTGGTCACTTTGGAACACACGTTATAATGCTCGCCTAGCTGCTAGCTTGGCACGCCCTCATACTCTGCTTCTGACTGGCTAGTAGTCCTTACCTAGGTACTGTCAGGGCACGCCCTCATACTCTGCTTCTGACTGGCTAGTAGTCCGTACCTAGGTACTGTCAAGACACGCGCTCATACTCTGCTTCTGACTGGCTAGTAGTCCTTACCTAGGTACTGTCAGGGCACGCCCTCATACTCTGCTTCTGACTGGCTAGTAGTCCTTACCTAGCTGCTGTCAGGGAACGCCCTCATACTCTGCTTCTGACTGGCTAGTAGTCCTTACCTAGGTACTGTCAGGGCACGCCCTCATCCTCTGCTTCTGACTGGCTAGTAGTCCTTACCTAGGTACTGTCAGGGCACGCCCTCATACTCTGCTTCTGACTGGCTAGTAGTTCTTACCTAGGTACGGTCAGGGCACGCCCTCATACTCTGCTTCTGACTGGCTAGTAGTCCTTACCTAGGTACGGTCAGGGCAAGCACTTTAAGTCTAACATTGAAGTGTGTTGAATGACCAAGAACAATGCAAGCAGTCCCAGTGTAAACTCATGGTGAGAGTGTGTAGTCACGGCAGTTCCATTCATGCCAACAGGCAGTCAGTTTATGGAAGCCATTCATGTCATGAGCAATACTCAGCGTCTGCAGTAATACTAAATACAGATATTTGCAACAGTAGGCTACTAAAACAGAGAGGCTCAACACACAGGCTGAAAATAGGAGCTGCAGCAATGTGCAGTACAACAAAAATATGGTGTTTTCTGAAAATTAAACCATGTTAACCTATTCTGGTACAACCTCTAAATACAATTATTAACCTGAAAATGAGCAGAATATGAGCACTTTAAATCAAATTTTATCATTTGAAGGTTTCATAGAAATCATTGAAATTAGGAGGGGCTGAATGGTATATTGTCCAAGTTATTTGCATCACTTGCACTTATTAAATTGTTGCCAGCTACTGTTTCTGTTAAAACTCTAAGACACTTTATCGGCATTTACTGACTATCATTGGTGACACTAAACATCCCCTCCATTCTGAGTCTAAGCTGATCCCTTCAGTGCAAACACCAACATCTGTAAGAGATCTTTAATACCCAGTGCAATAAATCTAATTATTAAGCTCCACCAATCTGCGCCTTTCTACATAAAAAGAATATTGTGCACTGTGTATGTGTGTATGTTTGCATTGATGTAATGTTTTATATGTAATCTGAACTAATGTAACAGGATGTTATTTTTTGGTGAGACCAAAGAGGATTTCCTGGCCTCGGCTGGCTAATAAAAAAATTGCACTATATTCTATTCTATTCTATTCTATTCTAATCTATTACTATGTGCACAATTTCAATAAAATACTGCCGGATATTGTTGACATTTCCAGATATTGTTTGTTACTACTGTCCCTTTCTTGCTATTTTTACCTATATGTACTCCTTATTTTTAATTTTCTTATTATATATATATTTTTTTTATAAGCATTGATACAAAGGTTGCGATCTTCATCTCGTTGTACTTGTAGAATGACAATAAAGATATTCTATTCTATCACTTGATAAGCTTAGGTGGAGATGCATTTTCAACATTAATGTTGTGCAATTTTATTTACACTATGCTCAATTCAAATCTTTTTCCTTAGAAAAAAGATTGTGACCATAATTCTGAGAGAGAGAAAGAATTCAGGTGTTTGTCTCAGGTCTCTAAAAATAAAAGATTCCCTTTCAGTTTCAGAATTCAGACTCAGGCTACATTTACATTGCTACGTTTTGGTTTAAAATAATATATATTTTGCTAAGTTTACACCTCGCATTCACACTGCTCTGGTTTTTCCGAGCCCCTAGTCTATGTCCACCACGTTTCGTTTCTGGGACTGTTTATGTTTCAGCCAGATGTCTGTCCCCTTCCTCTTCCTTTGTGTTGGCGTTCTAAAAGTGAAAAAAACCTGATAAAGAAAAAAAACTATGACAATTATTTTTCTTACTTAGTAACGGATGTGATTTAAAATGCAGCAAAGTAGCAAAACATACTTAAGTAAAAGTAAAATTGCAGATTTTAAAAAAGTAAAAAGGACGCACAAAAAAACGACTCAACTGCAGTAACGTACAGTAAGTTACTTTCCACCTCTGGTCTCATAGTCCATCACACTCGTGAAACAGGGAACCCTATTGCCAAAATTACTAAATTTGGGGTTAGACGCGGTGACCTTTCAGACCTCTGTAGTAACGTTATTTCTGGACATGAAGTGGCTGCAATGCAAACGCCTGACTCGGTTGCCAAAGTGGACTGATGATCACAGATCTTTCTATTCATAGCAAAGAGCCTCTCTTCACAGCAGAAGTACTGATATGCAAATAAAGAGTTACGTCGTCGTCCTCCTGCGGCCAACCCCCGCAGGGTGAGTGTCCCGAGTCGTGACCCTGTCCTGGGCCGTGTCTGACATCACTCCCCTTGCTCTCTCATGCACTCCTGCCAATATGACAGACAGGCCATGATTTTTCTCTCCAGTGAGCAACTGTAATTTTCATTTGTCAGCAGACCGTAGGAACGACTATCGTGCACGTGTCATTGGAGCTGCTGTTCACGTTTCATTGTCAGACCTTTTTTCGAGCAAAATTTAGGACATGCGTTCTAGATCAATGGCTTAGTTGTCATCTATTAAATTAATAGGCAACTATTTTGATAATCGATGAATCTGTTTGAGTAAAGATTCACCGATTCTAGCTTCTTAAAGTTCCAATATGTAATAGAAAAGACTTCCTTCACCACCACCAGTGTCTAGACTCCATCGGGGGGGGGGGGGGATATTCCTGCCTACTCATGGCCTCTCTACCTCTCTAAAAATGACACAGCGATGGAGTCTAATCGCCAACGACACTGTACATTTCAACCTTGTGCATCATGTGATGAATAAACCAACGAAGTCTCTCCTGATTGACATCCTGTGGGTAGACTCATCAACTGGGTCTCCTATTAGCTGCAGCTGTGTTTAGCCTTCTGTGCTAAGTCTCTAAAGAGGCTCCCTTGCGTCAGTGCAAATGTGGAGAACTGCTTTATTCTAAAAGTTATTACAGCTATATAGATGCATTGTACAGTTTGTAGTTGATTACTTATTGCTTTTACAGTGGCATACCTAACACCAAAAAGATATTATATGGATATGTGACATTGTCGTCTTGATTTGCCTGGGAATTAAGTTGAACGAGAGTTGTCGGTTGCCCAATGTTCCCTCAATCAGTAACTGTTTTTTTTAAAGGTCCCATGGCATGAAAATTTCACTTTATGAGGTTTTTTAACATTAATATGCGTTCCCCCAGCCTGTCTATGGTCCCCCAGTGGCTAGAAATGGTGATAGGTGTAAACCGAGCCCTGGGTATCCTGCTCTTCCTTTGAGAAAATGAAAGCTCAGATGGGCCGATCTGGAATCTTCTCCTTATGAGGTCATAAGGGGAAAGGTTACCTCCCCTTTCTCTGCTTTGCCCGCCCAGAGAATTTGGCCCACCCGCGAGAAAGAGACATCATGGCTTTCAAACGAGCAAAGTGGCAGTTGGTCAAGGCCACACCCCCACCTTCCACCTCCCCCCCCACCCTCCTCCTCAATAACTACAGACACAGAAATGGCACATCCTAAGGAAAGCTCATTGTGGGACTGGTTCTAGTGGCTGTAATTCTGAACCAAGGCTGAATTTCGGGAAAGAGACTTCAGATACAGTATTAGGGGACCACTAAGGTCTATATAAAAGAGACTTCAGATACAGTATTAGGGGACCACTAAGGTCTATATAAAAGAGACTTCAGATACAGTATTAGGGGACCACTAAGGCCTATATAAAAGAGACTTCAGATACAGTATTAGGGGACCACTAAGGTCTATATAAAAGAGACTTCAGGTACAGTATTAGGGGACCACTAAGGTCTATATAAAAGAGACTTCAGATACAGTATTAGGGGACCACTAAGGTCTATATAAAAGAGACTTCAGGTACAGTATTAGGGGACCACTAAGGTCTATATAAAAGAGACTTCAGATACAGTATTAGGGGACCACTAAGGCCTATATAAAAGAGACTTCAGATACAGTATTAGGGGACCACTAAGGTCTATATAAAAGAGACTTCAGGTACAGTATTAGGGGACCACTAAGGTCTATATAAAAGAGACTTCAGATACAGTATTAGGGGACCACTAAGGTCTATATAAAAGAGACTTCAGGTACAGTATTAGGGGACCACTAATGTCTGTATAAAAGAGACTTCAGATACAGTATTAGGGGACCACTAATGTCTATATAAAAGAGACTTCAGATACAGTATTAGGGGACCACTAAGGTCTATAAAAGCATCCAAAGAGCACCATGTCATGGGACCTTTAAAACCTTTTTATTTTCATTTTAGTTTACATCCTGTACATTCAGTATAATGTATTCCAATTACAATTTCAATATGAAAGCAGCATAAACAAACATTTCCAGGGGGCATTTCAGACATAGGCAAATACATTCCTCCTCAGTCATTCTCAGACGGTCCAGTTATTTTGTTGGCATCACTTTCCATGTATTCAGTCCATTTTCTCTAGTTCTTGTCACGGATATGTCCTTTGAGTTTTAGTTGGTACGTCAACTTTTCCATTGAATAAATATACTGGATGACTACAAGCCAGAGTTAATTATTTTGAGGTTCAGCTCTGAACAAATTCTTAGTATTGGTCCATTTTCTGAACAGCATGCGTATCACACTATCCCACATACCTAACCAGTGCCCAGAATCCAGTTCTGTGTAGTGATTCACTACCAGTTACAGGTATTAGCAGTGACCAAGTGTGAGTGGTCAGTGTGAACACATGACGAGGAGATGAACCCTCCTCTCTTATAACGTGAAGCAGCTGTGTGTTTCCTCTCCACAGATACAGATCGGTCTATAAATAGCCCCAGATGTCCGAAACCTTTGGTCCCTCTCTTCCCTCCTCCCGTTCGGTTTAGTTCAACAAATCATCTGAGAACTCTTCCTGTCCTGTGCTGCGTCCAGGAACAGGAAACACAGCACAAAGAAAGAACAACAGAGCCGCGACAATACGGACACCAACACCTAAACAATTAAAACCATACCCCTTTAATGGAAAAACAATTGTTACAATTATATATTAGTTAATTCAACTTAAGTTAATCGTTATTTTACTGTTAACTAACAACAAAATGAGAATAATGTTACTATTAATAATACTAATTATTAGTTATGCTATCATTTATGTTATTGTAACAGTTTATTGTTTCTCACATAACATTTCACATATTATATTAAAGGAATACGCCACCTGGCTGTAGATAGGTGGGCCAATGCATTTTTTGTCTCAGTGCAAGTAATTAGGTTGTTTTTTTGTCTTTTGTTGGCTCACTTTTACTCACAACATGCTAACCGGCAACATAGGATTCCATTCACTACGCTAAGTTAACTAGCGGCGGCGCTGCCGGTGTTGCACCGGACTAAAACGATGCATGCACAAAAAATGTGTTGGCCCACCTATCTACAGCTAGGGGGAGACCCCACCTATCTACAGCTAGAGGAGACCCCACCTATCTACAGCTAGAGGAGACCCCACCTATCTACAGCTAGAGGAGACCCCACCTATCTACAGCTAGAGGAGACCCCACCTATCTACAGCTAGGGGAGACCCCACCTATACAGCTAGAGGAGACCCCACCTATCTACAGCTAGAGGAGACCCCACCTATCTACAGCTAGGGGAGACCCCACCTATCTACAGCTAGAGGAGACCCCACCTATCTACAGCTAGGGAGACCCCCACCCATCTCACAGCTAGGGAAGGAAACCCCACCTATCTACAGCTAGGGGAGACCCCACCTATCTACAGCTAGAGGAGACCCCACCTATCTACAGCTAGAGGAAACCCCACCTATCTACAGCTAGAGGAGACCCCACCTATCTACAGCTAGAGGAGACCCCACCTATCTACAGCTAGGGGAGACCGTGATAAGCCCTATTTCAACAAACGGTGGCATATCCCTTTAAGTATTAGTTAACGATTAAGAAATTTTTTCTCGAGTGACCTTCTGAAATCCACAAAGTAGGATTAACATTCACCCTGGATTAAATCACAGTTTTTCATAATCTCACCGCACCAAGCTTCAAACTCAAAGTAATCATTCCAAACCTCTTTAAGTCTAAGTTCAACCCTCGGTACACCTCCGTTTCTTTGAGCCTGTTATTCTGACCTTTTCAGTCCCGGTTTAAACTCTGATCCCTGACGGACTAGTCTACTGCGTATCCACGGCGTTCCACTTCCGGGAGATTCTGCCGGATGCACTCTTTTCGGCACCGGGGCTGCCAATAAACCAGAGCACGTTTTCCTCCCATCCAGGAATGCTGTGTGGACTAGCCAGACCTCCCTTCAGCGCGCTTTGGAGGAAGGTCTGACAAAGCAAGATTTAGAATCATTAATTCTAACATAACTAATAATTAGCCAGCACTCTGCCATTGGTGCGTTCAGGTGAACGAGCGGCGAACCCCTTGTAAAGTAACCTGACTCCGCCAGATGGATCGCTTCGCATTTGCTCTGCATATCCATCTGGGAACTTTCCGTTGGAGAACTTTTGGGAAGGGGCGAAAATCCTGGTAGGCTGATTGGATAAACCATCTGTCTATCACCACCTATAGTTGGTGATAGACGGGCCAAATCAACCAATCATATCAACGAAGAGTATAAAAATACAACCACAAGCCAGGCTACCCCTGCTGCTGCAGGCAAAGCATAGCTCGTTAGCTCAGCAAGCAAGCAACATGTCGGTAAAGGAGATTTGCCGTTTGTGTAACGAGAATTTACTAATAAAAAGGCACCCGGTCCATATTCCAAAAGAAGGATCCAAGCTAACAGAATTAGGGCTACCGCTGTCTGAAAATACTGGTTAGCTGATTGGATGAACCATCCGTCTATCACCACTTAAACCCGCCTCAAAACCAACGCTGATTGGTCGGTCGTTTGGCGAACAGCTCCAAATTTTCTCTATCTCAAGAGGCCAGACTGATCTGTGAGTGGAAAACTGGAGCTCGCCAGATCGGGACGCTCTCACCAGGCTACTTGTAAAGTGCTTTGGATAAAAGCACTACTGTATATAAAAACGTAGCCATTTACCTTTTTTTTTTTATTCTCAGCATGGCATCATGACTTCGCGTAAACATACACGCCACTTTCCTAAAGCCAAGTGGCGTGTTACCTGAAAACCAGACTGATCTCATGAATTGGCGTATGTATGACACGCCAATTTGTATTCCGTTTTTGCGTGTTATGAAGACGCATAATCGCATTTTTGCGTGCATATCAACGCAAATCGGCCGCCATTGGCCTACCATTTCCGCCGTAGCGAGTGGTATAAAGGAACGATGGATTAGGTACACAGGACTTTCACCTGGGAGAGCCGGGTTCACGCCCCGCGTGTGGGGATTTTTCGGCCGTTTTTTGATTTCATTTTTTTTTTTTAATAAGCCTTACCCAATGTGTCTTTCCTAAACCCAACCATTTGTTGTTGTCGTAAGCGTGTTTTAGTCGTTATTTTCCGTGTTTTTGTCACTGTTTTGTTACTGAAGCCTTTCCCTGTGTTCTTTTCCTAAACTCAACCATTTTTATTTTCTTGCCAGGCGTGTGACGTTGTTCTCGCGATAGTACGTCGCGTTCTCGCGATAACGCGCACAGGGCTTAAAGTGAAAAAAAATCCTGAGCCTGAAACTTTTTTGGAAGGGGGGGGTACTTACATTACACATCACAATCACAACCTCAGTTGTTCGCGGGTCATTTGGAAGCATCGTTTATTGAGCGTCTGGATCTGAATTCTGCCCAGCAACCCATTCGCGCCACAGTCCATAAAGAAAGGACC
The DNA here is from genome assembly GCA_025617405.1 of Perca schrenkii. Classification (NCBI taxonomy): domain Eukaryota; kingdom Metazoa; phylum Chordata; class Actinopteri; order Perciformes; family Percidae; genus Perca; species Perca schrenkii. Next base: position 3,231,927 of record CM046808.1, read on the forward strand.
AACGTTGCCACAGTCTACTAGCTAATGGTTAGGATGGAGACTGCTTCGTTGCTGATGTCAAACCCCATGGTAAGCATCTTAACATAATGTTAATACAAATATTTCGACGTTTTCGCATGTGGAAGTTGGTGTTAATTATAACGTTAACGTTACACAGGCCATTAACGTTAGCTACCTAAATCATATTTAAAAAAGGTGAAGAGGTTCAGGGGCCGTCTAATGGCAGGCTAACGTTCGTACTTTAACTCCCATTGTGATAAGGTTATATTTTTTACCCTGCTTATTACCACAATGTAAAATTAGTTTTAGGACATTTTAGTAAGACTGTGGTTCGTTTCTGTGCACTCAGCATTAAATCTGGTTAACAATTGGTTTTGACAACGGGGTTCGGAGTGCTGACAGTCATAAAACATCAGTAATTAGATGGTGCCCGTTTTCGTTGGCTAACGTTAGCCTTCAAAACCCCGATGAGCATAGCCACCTGTTACCACAATTTTCTTACTGCTAGCTAGCTAGCTATAACACTAACTTTGATTACTTAAATAAAAATAATTTACCTGACAAGCTAGCCTTAGCTTAATGTAGTTACTGTCAGGACAGTCAAATTGACCATAAGCCTTGCTAGCTAACTTAACATAAAACTGATATTAACGTTTATAATCGGCTTTAAGAGGGACTAAACACGTTCGATGGACTTATTGAATCACATTTGACTTTAAGATCAATATAATTATCAATATCACAATTCATTTTATTGGTACTTAACTTTTCCGTATCATGTTTATAGCAAGGGTAACTTTGGTAGACTGTTGTTTGCATGTTTCACTAGTTATCCCTTATTAAAAAAGGTGGCTCCTGCTAAGAATATCATCACCATCTTCTACTAAATGTCAGGAATACACTGTGTTTATTGCAAAACAATAGTTTACAATACTAAAAAATACTGCATCCTTACAAAGAGCAGCATTTTTTTTGATAGTAGTTTTCACATAGTGTGTCTGTTTTTTATGTTGGTATGATGTATAGTGGAAGATCTGAAAACATGGCCAGGAGTTGTGAGAGAAGGCAATGCAGAGATGAAGGACATCATACCACAAGACTGTGTGTGTATAAGCCTGATCAACAAGTAAAAAGAGTCAGGTATGTTATTGCCTAATTAGTTTGGTGCATGATGCAAATTACACACCTGTAATCAAAATCTATTTAGTATTTGGGGCAGTTGCAGTGCCACTCATGATTCTTAGCCCTATTTGTTGCTCTATTTTTCCATCCCCTGTGTGATCAAGGGTTCCTAGACTTCCTCTATCATTATCTTTATTGCATGTTCCATTTGGTGCAGTATCACTGAAAATATCCCAACTGTGGGACTAATTTAAGGATCTTATCCTATTTTAATGTTTCTATTTTTCAGATCTCTCAATTGCCATGATGACCAAGATATTCAACGGGGAAATGTGGAAAGCTGCCATATTCCCAGTCATTACTTTTCCGAATCATCTGTGGTAAGTTTACAAAAATCTTAATTGAAAATGGGAGTAGGAAGTAAAGAGAAGGAAATAGTAGTAGTAGTAAGTAAGTAAGTAAGTAAGTAAGTAAGTAAGTAAGTAAAGGGCAGCATAAAATGACACCTTTTGTATGAAAAGTAAATGCTTTTTTTTAAATAATTGTGATTACCATTAAACCTTAAAACCGGTCTTCTATTCACATCTGCAAAAAAACGACTATTATTCCCCCAGCCATACATTACAATTATTACTCAACCACTTCTTAAAAACAATGGGAGACGGGGGAAAAAAACTGAAAAAAAAAGTCCATGCATTAAAACATACTTCTTCAAATTAACGCACATAACCCAAATCTTTTGTTCTTGCAGCAGCAGTAGCAGCAGCACCGAGGAATCCTACTTTCCTGAGTCCGACACCGAGAGGGCCATCAAGGACTTCCCTGACTTACAACAGACTGGAGTAGAGGCTGTAGCAGAGACAGCCTTTTTTTTTTACTGAAATAATTGACATTATGATTGACAGTGGACAATATGATAAGCAGTACTTGAATTTGTTCAGTAGTATTAGTGTGACAATCAGTTTTTGTTCTCCAACATGTTGTGAAGCAGGGATACACAGCTTAGTCAATAGAGAGAAATGCTGTATATTTCAGCGACTCCTACAGATTGAGAAAAATAATGACTTTTCTTAATAAATAAATGTTATTCTTTGCTCAAAAGTGTCCTGATCCCATAGGTATCCAAAAATTGAGAAAGGCTAAGCAAGTGATGTTTTTTTTAAACTGAAACTGGGTGCACAGGTTTACAGACACATCTCTACTGATTGGGTATCACCTAGAACACAACCAATAATTGAGACACACCCACCAAATGAGAGAAAACATAACTCAAGCCGTTGCACACCGTTCCCAGGAAACATGCTGTTTTGACATTGAATGTGCCCCAGCTCTTTGATTGAGAGGAAGCACACAGTTTCAGACTTTCAAAAAAACACTGGTTTAAGCTTTTAATAGTATTTTTTGTACATTCGCGCTTAGTATAGACCAATGTAGGCTAATTATCTCAAAATCTACCTACATGATCAAGTTTTTTTATTTTCAGAATAGCTTTTAATGTGTTATAGTGTGCTATTTTCTATGATAATTTGAACTTGTATAAATTGTCTTTGAGTACCCTCAAAAGCGCTTTATAAATTGTACATTGTGCTTGATATGTCTGGTGCCCTTCTGATGCCATTTAGGACAATTTATTTTTGAATAAATAATAAAAAATAAAGTAATAAATTGGGATTTATTTGTATGTGTATGTGTATAACTGTAGTCCCATGTTTCCAGAGAGTGGAGGACGTGTTCTGTGCCAGTTAATTTTCTTGTAGCTACACAAGAAAATGATCACATGGTACAGAAAACATGTCCTCCATCCTCTTGAAACATGGGACTACAGTTATAAAAGTAGTATAAAAACGTCTCAAATTAGTCTAAATTTGACGTTGAAAAGACGTCCACAAACGACCACATTTGGACTATAAATAGCCCTTACACGGAGGTCCCCCGGACGTCAACATTAGACGTGCGGTAGACGTCGAAAAAAGACGTCGCCTGGCGTTACAAAACAACCCCTTCAGTGGACCGAAATTGGACGTCCAAAAATTACATGGAAAAGACGTCCCTTCGACGTCACATTGCGCAGTGGGAGTACATTCATGATTTTGTCCATGTTGATATTAGCTGCTTTATTTACATTTATTAAAAACGTCGCATTGTTTATCTTTTCATATAGCTAGACGTCTAGACTCTGGGACAAGGCAGTTATGTTTAAATACCTGCCATGCTGATTGCAAACAGACTGCTTTGTCAATGCAGTTTGGGCTTCACATAGCTACAGTGAACGTGCACACACGTATTGTTTGTATCACGGTCGGTCGGTAAAGTCGCAGTCGCAGCGGTAGCGGCCGATGCCGGTAACGTACTCGCATGACAGAGTGCACGGACCGAAGCTTTGTGACTAGCATCTAGCTAGCTAGCTAATGACTAGCAAGCTCTCTCTTACCGCTGCCGGCGTCCAGTGTCTTCCTTCAACATGCGCTGCAGAAGCCCCCGGCTCCCTCAGTTTGAGACACCAAGTGCTAAACGGCTTCCCGTCTCCAGCCTTTTCTTCTTGTCCTCTATTCATGCCCAGCGCCATTGTTTTTAACTACTTTCTCAAATAAAGCTGCATCTACATGCTCCAAGTTTGACAAACTTTGCATCCATTTTTTTTAGCCGCGTTACCACGGAGATCACACCGCACTCTAGCTTTTCGGCAAAGACCCGCCCTACTTTGCATCTGATTGGCTAGAACTCGTTTCATTGATAGGTGGAAGTTCGATGATTGATTAAACTCAGCGCATCAAAAACAAATCCCATGTGGACTTTTTAATTTATTTATTTTTCTAAAATATTCATATGCCAGAAATCCGGTGTGCCAGTTTTTGCTGGTGATCCTGTTAACTGGTGATATTTGCATGAAATCGGTGAATATTCAACAAGGCCCTGCCCTGCGTTTTGCTCTGCCTCCGCCCCTCGAGTGCCAGAGGTTGACATTTTCCACAAGGTGTTTGCAAGTGAGACCAAATAATGGATATCGCTGAAAACATCACCAATTTATGTGTAATACATGTCAGTTTAAGCATTATCCACACAAATACAACACATACTGTATGAATGAAAAAAAAAATAAAACAAAACACACAGATCTAGCTGGGATTCGAACCTTGGATGTCATGGACAAAAAACTTAACAGACTACCTTCTCCATCATCTATACCATTTCACTACACACCACTGACATAATGTTGTGATTTCTATCTATATAGTGGACTCTTAGTCTACGTTAACACAGGTTAACATATGAGAGAAATATACACCCATGTTAACTGGTGATATCACAATTTAACATGGGCAAATGCAAGCCTGGAAACGGTAAAGTAGGTTCATCTTTGCCTCACATAGGCCTACCGAAAACTAACTGATGTACAACAAACAGGCATGACCCCACTTAACACTTTATTCCGTTTTGGGGGTAAAAATAAAACACATCAGTCATGCAAAAACGTGATCATTTATCATTGTTATTAATGTGTAGGCCTATCTCAGCACAAACTCTCAAAATGATTATAGTTGTGTTTAATTTCATTAGACCCATATTAGGGTATGTCTGTGTCGACCCAGAATCGCGATTTTTGTCTTATAGCCTATACACTATTGTCATGACCATATGGCCATTAATGTTTTGTAGCAAAGTGCTGATCCTCGTTTTCTCTCGGGCGACTTAGTGTTATCTTAGTCGCGGTTAAGTTATGAAGTGAGTTGCAGCAAAAGTCTAGTGAAGTTTGAAGTGAAGAACATATGAAGCTTATTTTCTCAGTTTGACTTTTATTTATCCCGCACATCATTTGTTGACCTACTTAATGACACAAAATGGTCATTATGTATATATGATTACAAAACTTTGATGTACTGAGAGAGTTTGATAACATCGATCGTTTCAGATTCCTAATATGGGTCTAATGACATTAAACACAACTATAATCAGTTGACTTGTGGCACAGGTTGAAAGAGACTGTTTGTGCTGAGATAGACCTACACATTCTTCGTATGAGATGGCACACACTAACAATGATAAATGATCACGTTTGTGCATGACTGATGTGTTTTATTTTTACCCCCAAAACGGAATAAAGTCTTAAGTGGGGTCATGCCTGTGTGTTGTACATTAGTTAGTTTTCGGTATGTGAGGCAAAGATGAACCTACTTTACCGTTTCCAGGCTTGCATTTAAATTGTGATATCACCAGTTAACATGGGTGTATATTTCTCTCATATGTTAACCTGTGTTAACGTAGACTAAAAGTCCAATATATAGATAGAAATCACATCATTATAACAGTGGTGTGTAGTGTAGTGGTATAGATGATTGAAAAGGTAGTCTGCTAAGTTTTTTGTCCATGACATCCAAGGTTCGAATCCCAGCTAGATCTGTGTGTTTCGTTTTATTTTTTTTTCATTCATACAGTATGTGTTGTATTTGTGTGGATAATGCTTAAACTGACATGTATTACACATAAATTGTTGATGTTTTCAGCGATATCCATTATTTGGTCTCACTTGCAAGCACCTTGTGAAAATGTCAACCTCTGGCACTCGAGGGGCGGAGGCAGAGCAGAACGCAGGGCAGGGCCTTGTTGAATATTCACCGATTTCATGCAAATATCACCAGTTAACAGGATCACCAGCTAAACTGGCACACCGGCACCAGGCCCGATTACTTTCAACACTGTGTTAGAGCTGCGTTCCTCTTATATGATTGGTATGTGAAATCAATTGACTCGAAAATATTAAACCGCATGCAAGTTTTTTTTTTTCCTCACGGCCGCACGCCGGAGATCCGGCACGGTGCCGGATCACTTTAAGCCCTGCGCGCAACGTGGCGGAGTAAACCCTGACTGCAGTACGCAGATCGAGGAGTGGCTCAATGTGGGTGGAGCTAAACGTTTGACTCCGCCCACTTGCCAAATAGCAATTGGCAGAGCCATTTCTCTAAAACGCAGGACTTTCAAGCTGACCGGAGATCTTTTCCCGCGTGTGAAGTTTGCTTTTCCGGTTGTTGTTTTTTTTAACCCAACCGTCTGTTGTTGGCGTCCCCCAGAGACATGGGCTCGTTAACCGCTAATTACGTTTGCTTTCCCCGTTATCCTTTCCTTAACCCAGCGGCGGAGTGGAACCAAAACATCTACTGGGAAATTATGTAGACCACCGGCCGGCAGGCAGTGTCCGTCCGCGGGCAGGCAGCCAGCGTCCGTTCGCGGGCAGCCAGCGTCCGTCCGCGGGCAGGCAGCCAGCGGGCAGCCGGCATCCAGCGTACATTCGCGGGCAGCCAGCGTCCGTCCGCGGGCAGCCAGCCGGCAACCAGCGTCCGTTGCGGGCAGCCAGCGTCCCGTCCCGCGGGCAGCCAGCCGGCAACCAGCGCCCGCTCGCGGGCAGCCAGCGTCCGTCCCGCGGGCAGGCAGCCAGCGGGCAGCCGGCATCCAGCGTACATTCGCGGGCAGCCAGCGTCCCGTCCGCGGGCAGCCAGCCGGCAACCAGCGTCCCGTTCGCGGGCAGCCAGCGTCCGTCCGCGGGCAGCCAGCCGGCAACCAGCGTCCGTTCGCGGGCAGCCAGCGTCCGTCGCGGGCAGGCAGCCAGCGGGCAGCGTCCCGTTCGCGGGCAGCCAGCGCCCTCGGGCCCGCTGGGCAGCCAGCCGGCAGCCAGCCCGGCAGCCAGCGTCCCGCTCGCGGGCAGCCAGCGTCCCGTCCCGCGGGCAGCCAGCCGGCAACCAGCGTCCGTTCGCGGGCAGCCAGCGTCCCGTCCGCGGGCAGCCAGCCGGCAACCAGCGTCCGCTCGCGGGCAGCCAGCGTCCGTTCGCGGGCAGCCAGCGTCCCGTTCAGCGGGCAGCCAGCGTCCGTCGCGGGCAGCCAGCCGGCAACCAGCGTCCGTTCGCGGGCCAGCGCCCGCTCGCGGGCAGCCAGCGTCCGTCCCGCGGGCAGCCAGCCGGCAACCAGCGTCCCGTCCGCGGGCAGCCAGCGCCCGTCCGCGGGCAGCCAGCCGGCAGCCAGCGTCCCGCGGGCAGCCAGCCGGCAACCAGCGCCTGTTCGCGGGCAGCCAGCGTCCGTCCGCGGGCAGCCAGCCGGCAGCCAGCGGCAGCCAGCGTCCGTCCGCGGGCAGCCAGCGTCCGTCCGCGGGAAGCCAGCGTCCGTCCGCGGGCAGCCAGCGTCCGTCCGCGGGCAGCCTGCCGGCAACCAGCGTCTGTTCGCGGGCAGCCAGCGTCCGTCCTCAGGCAGCCAGCCGGCAACCAGCGCCTGTTCCCGGGCAGCCAGCGTCCGTCCGCGGGCAGCCAGCCGGCAACCAGCGCCTGTCCGCGGGCAGCCAGCGTCCGTCCGCGGGCAGCAAGCCGGCAACCAGCGTCCGTTCGCGGGCAGGCAGCCGGCAGGTTAGTCCGTCCAGACTTTCCCGATTGACACTCCGCCTCTGCCTTAACAACCGTCAGTTGTTGTCTGGCGTTCCCCAGAGACCAGGGCTCATTTCCCGGGAGTCATGTTTGCTTTCCCCGTTCTTCTTTTCCTAAACCCAACCCCGTTCTTTTTTCCTTTTTACAATTCAAATATCATTGTTTATTATAATCTATATATCTATAATTCAAATATCATTATTTATTATAATCTATATATCTATAATATATATTATATTATAAAGGTGTTGCATTGACGTTTGAGAATGTGCTGCCTGATGTCCGCCACCAGATGGCGCGCCCACGGAGTCAAACGTTTAGCTCCGCCCACATTTGGCCCAACCCCGATCTGCGTACTGCAGTCAGGTGCAATTGACGTGGCGAGGCCACGTGGTGGGTCTGTTTACATCAGCTGTTTCCAGCGTGTATCATACACGTGGATAGCTGAAAATGGCGTAAAATAACACGGCATTTGGCTTTCTGAAAGTGGCGTATATATTTACGCAAAGTCATGATGCCATGTTGGAAAATCTGAAGAAATCCAATTTTATTTCCCTTTTAGGAGATTTTTTAGTGATACATAAAGCCCTCTGCTAAGTAAATGTAAATGCCAAGACATTATAGGATCAACGATGAAAAGCAGGATTTTTTTGGTATTTTTAGTTTTTTTTTATATACTAATAAGAACTAATGTTTATCTATGAAACATCAAATGTCCTGCGTTTTGAACCTTGACATATGAAATATCAAACCTACACAATGATTCAATGAAACAACCTCTAGACAAAAGTCAAAATATAAAAAATAGAGCATTTATTCATGAGCATTACAACATGTTTATACGTGTAACAGATGTCTTCACACTATTCTTCCGAGGAAAATGGATTTGGGGTACTTGTCTCTCAGAGAGGACCACTGCACAAAGAAATAGTCCGATAATGGGTACAGGATCTTCCCCGTGAGTGACAGCGTCTGCACCCGGCAAATGCTTTCAACATAAACAAGCAGGACTTTCTTCATTCCCAGAATTCCAAGCAGGAGTCCTGCCACACACAGGGGAACGCAGGTCCCTGGGCCGTTGCACAACACCTGAAACAACAAAGCACACGCACACACACACACAGTTTAATCCCTGGGTGTCCAGTACAAAGACAGGCTGATTTGTTGTTCCATCCTTTTATTTGATACCCTGCAGCCAATCAGAATCAAGTACTCACCTAGACTAGTGTTCATTTTGTCACCTATTTTTAATTTAGTTTTAGTCTTGTGCCAAATGTCCTTGTTAGTTTTAGTCATTCACATTTTTTTGTTAGTCAAGTTTTAGCCAACTAAAAGTCTCTTCATTTTAGTAGTGTTAGTCAAAAGAAAACTCGATATACGGTATCTTAATCAAGTTTTAGTCAAAACGTTTTAGTCTTTTTTAAAATAAATTATTTCTGAGATTATTTCTGATTAAGGTTGGTGGTGTTTTTCCCCCGAAATCTTTTGTCCGCAGTCGGGTTTTATTGCTTATCAATTCAACAGTTTGCTTTAATTGCTGCTCGATTACCTTCATTGTAATGATACAACTTGTCTTGCTGTGAATATTGCCTTTCTTTAAAGGAGTAGTTTAACATGACACATTCTGACTTTTTGTCAATATCATTGTAGGTAAAATGCGACCAAATATCCCCAAAAAAAAACACTTAAAAAGGTCATGAATATTAATTAATATAAAAAAAACATCTGAGCTCTGGTTGGAGGCGGTGGGAGAGTCCCGCAACAGGAAACATCACTGCCTCTATCTCTGCCACAACAACGTTTTAAAAACACCAAAACACAAGCTGGGAACTGCCCGGGAGTTTGTGGAACAGCTGAATATTTGCCTACAACAACAAATCACTCGCTATGTCCCGCTCCTCTCTTTTCTTTCTCTCGCCCCTGTGAAATAAAGCTGCCTTCAAGTGCGGTCGGAAACGTCAAAATTTATAAACAATCTGACGGAAAACAGTGATTGTGAAATATAAAAGTCTACTTGTGCTTTGTTGGGGGGGGTTAAGAAGACAACAGGACGTCACACGAATGGGGCGATTCATTGACACCCCCCCCGCCGCCGAACAACTCTGCGGAGAATTGCCGGATTGCTATTTTTTTTGTTGGTCTGAATGCCCCGTAATTAACAGGGCAAAGAGAGCATGTGTGAGAGTCAGTGGCTGCAGCTCAGTGAGACTCAAAGACAGAGGGGGGGGAAAGGACTGCTGGGATGAATAAGTGGCCTCAGGGCTGAGGAGGGAGAAGGGCTTTACAGGAAACCAGACAGAGCTGCTCTGGATAAGTCAACACACACACACACACACACACACACACACACACACACACACACACACACACACACACACACACACACACACACACACACACACACACACACACACACACACACACACACACACACACACACACACACACACACACACACACACACACACACAGCTCTGTGGTAACTACAGAGGACTGGCCTTTCCCGAAGCACAGCGGTTCAATCATTCTCAACGATCGCCAGAGAACAGCTACTTCACACCCACACAATCAAATGCTTCTTGTTGCAGCAGATGTGAAGCATTACAATCCTTTTACTTTTTAACGGGTAGAATTAAGTGGTCAGTGCGATTTCTTTTCTTTTGTTGCTGTGCAGTAAATCAACTTAAAAAAAAAGAAGAAAAAAAAGAAAGCCAGAGTCTGCCATAAACATTAGCAGATTTCACCACTTGATCCTAAGCTCCATCTGGCTGCAGTAAATAAAACTCTGGGCAGGGGAGTTGAGATTTCCATCTCCAGACATTTCCAGACCCTGGAAAAATACATACACTTACATAATCTGGATACTGTCAGCTTTCTTAAAAGGAACTTGGCTTCTTACACCATCGTTTGGAGAAACTGCTTCCATGGCTATGTGTACACTTCGCCTGGGTTCTAACAGGGTTTTTACATGGGGGCGGGGTGTTTGCAGGACAAACACAGGTACAATGCTGCTGGGACAACTGCACAGGAGTGGCCACGTATTCCAGTGATTTCAAAGCTCTCCAGGTTGTAGTGTATCACTTTAAAAAAAGAAATGCAGACCTTTGTTCGAAAATGGGACACTGGTGGGGGAAGGGGAAGGGGGGGGGTCTGGTCTAAAGGACCTGATACACCAACCCGATAATCGGCCGTCGGACAGTCTAGCGAGGTCAGTGACTCGAGTCTGTTCCGTGTGTTCTGTGCCGTCTGTCGGCCTTCATTTTGGCCGACCTGACTTGCTGGGTCGGAGGGCGGGCAGACGGACTCACTGACCAATCTGATTGGTGGAGTGCTAGCCTCCTGACTACTTATGTTAGCGTGACTAGAGTCTCAAAAATCTTGACGAAAATCTTTTAAACTGACCTTTGTCGATCTGAGATGAAGACAGATTCTGCCACTGCAGGGCCTATTTCTCTCTTAAAATGTTTTCAGAAACACGTTTCGGTGAACTACCTTCGTAAAATATGAGATCGTGTTCTGAACGAGCCGCCATTATGCCCGGTTGTAAAATCCGGGAGCAGCCAGACCCACGTGACGCGTTCGTCCAATCAGCTGCCGGTTTTCATTTTTTGCCGACGTATCACGCCTCGCGCACGCGCAGAACGTACGCTCAAGTCGGCGTCGCTTCGGTGTGTTCTGAGGAACTCTTTGGACCAACTCGGGGAGGCAGACCAGTCCTCCTGACGGTCGGCCGTCGGGTTGGTGTGTCAGGACCTTGAGGATAGAGGGGGCTGTATGTTGAACATAGTGTCAAGCCCAAGGCAAATGTATGATTGGTGATTTGAGCTATGTAAATAAATGTGACCTGACAATTGAACACTGTATTTTTAAAAAAAAGGGAATTAGGGAATACATCTACAGGCAGTCAAAAGCACCAACTCCTCCTCTCCATCTCCTCCCTCTGTCCAAATCCGGCCCCTCACAGATTTTGATCCGGCCCGCATATCAATTTAGGTTCACAATAAATTTTGGCCTGCCTAGTTTTTGTAGCTTTTTCAATGTTTTGTCCCTTTTTCTGAAGTTTTTGTCACTTTTGCAGACGCTTTTGGTGCCTTTTCTGACATTTTTTGTCGCTTTTTACTTTGATGGCTAAGTTACTTTTTTGGGACTTTATGTGGACCAAGCTCTAAGTGAGAAGGTTATATGAGACACGCAATAATCCAGTAAAAGATCCTTGACTTTTTCGATGATATAAAAGTATGTGAATAAACTAAACATGACCGGCCCTTGATGGGATTCTTAGTTTCCAGTGTGGCACTTTGGGAAATTGAGTTTGACACTGCTGCTTCTAGAAAGACTTGTGTGCAATAAACCCCCCAAAAAACTGGACATGCAATAACTTCACTTATATAGTGTCACCTCATCATGTTTCTTTATCTTTTTTTTTTTTTTTATATTTTACCATTTAAATGTTCCATTTTGTTGTTATTTTCTATTTGACCATTTACATTTTATATTTCAGTTTGTCTGTAATTCAAACTGTCATATTGAGAGCTGCTAAACTGTGTTTGGTTGTTGGAAAACAATAACAATAATTATCTATTCTATTCTGCAGGTCATGATTGCTTTAAATTACAGATGCAGTGGCCGGGTTAGCTCAGTCCTCGACGCAGCGGCCGCGGGTTCGACTCCGACCTGCGGGCCCTTTGCTGCATGTCATTCCCACCCTCTTTCTCCCCTTTCATGTCCCCATCTGTCCGATGGAAATGAACGCCTAAAATGCCTGAAGAAAAAGAAAATTACAGATGCATCTGACTCATGGCAGAATCAGTACCAAGGTTTCCCCCAGTGTACTGTAAGCTTGGTGGCCCACCAGGCCTAAAATGCACCCATTCAATTATAGCCCCTATGAAATCTGTGTTATAGCTTTTTTAAGTTCTCAATTTCCACGATTCGGTCCAAGATTCTGTTATCCCAGAAGCTATTAGGCTCTACATTAATGCTGCCATCAGGCTGTGTCTGGCCCCAGACAGGCCCTCGTCGAGAGAAAAAAAAAAAGACACTTGCCACCGGGCTAAACAGCCTTTCTGGGGGAAGCTCTGCATCGGCCATATGGCAGAATCAGTACTGGGGCTGAACGATTTGTGGAAAAAAAAAAATCGAATTGCAATTTGTGTGCCAGATATTGCGATACGCAATTCTTTTTTAGCTACATATTGCACCGTCATGTTCACGATCATTTTTAATAAAGTTATAGAAAAATAAATGAAAAATCCACTGAAAACAAGACATTTCTGGAAACGATCTGTGATATGTAACAGTAAATAGAATAATAAAAAGAGGAACGAAGGGCGCCCGGATAGCTCAGTTGGTAGAACGGGCGCCCATATATAGAGGTTTACTCCTCAACACTGTGGCTGCGGGTCCGACTCTGATCAAGTGGGAGCTGAACATCAGCTCCCTCGTCAAGAAAGCACAACAGAGGATGTACTTCCTGCGGCAGCTGAAGAAATTCAACCTGCCAAAGACAATGATGGTGCACTTCTACACAGCCATCATTGAGTCCATCCTCACATCCTCCATCACCATCTGGTACGCTGCTGCCACTGCCAAGGACAAGGGCAGACTACAGCGTGTCATTCGGTCAGCTGAGAAGGTGATTGGCTGCAATCTGCCGCCGCTCCAGGACCTTTACGCCACCAGGACTCTGAAGCGTGCTGGAAAGATTGTGGCTGACCCCTCCCACCCCGGACACAAACTCTTTGAGCCCCTCCCATCTGGCAGGAGGCTGAGGTCCATCAGGACCAAAACCTCACGCCACATGAACAGCTTTTTTCCCCTCCGCCACTAGCCTTATTAACAAGGCCCGGAAACCACCGTGACTCTCCACCTGGCTCTTCATGCCACTGTTCTCTGCTCTAATGCTCTTTTGCTCTTTATTTATCTATTTTATTTTATTTCTATCTTTATTTTTAATTTAATACATACTGTGTACATATACTTATATTGTTTACCTATACTTATATTGTTTAATATTACATTTAGAGAATGTGTGATATGCACCAGCAACACCAAAACAAATTCCTTGTATGTGTCAAAAAACGTACTTGGCAATAAAACCCTTTCTGATTCTGATTCTGATTCTGATTCTGACCTGCGGCCCTTTGCTGCAGGTCATTCCCCTCTCTCCCTCTCCCCTTTCATGTCTTCAGCTGTCCTGTCAAAATAAAGGCCTAAAATGCCCAAAAAATAATCAAAAAAAGCACTCCAAAATGTTACACCAAAGCGGCTGGAGGTTTCCGACTGAATCATAAGCCTGCCTGGAACATCCCTGGCACTAAGGCCCCCCCCGGCTTTGTTTTCCAACCAGCCACCAATGAACCAGAGGGTTCTGCTGGACAGACGTCCGCGGTGAGCTACCACTCACAGGTCTGGAATCTGTTCAGGTCGTACAGGTCACACGGAGGCAGACAGAAACTACACCATCTGTGCTTTATCAGAGCTGATAACGCTGACTGGGGTTTAGGTCACGGACAATAAGTGCATGTACAGTAGTACACCGCAGATTCCTTGCTGTCATTTTCGGGTTTTCCCCCAGATTATTTACGTTCCACACAAACGACAACACTTCCACTAGAAATTTTAATCTATACCAAAGAAGTAGTTCCCATGAAAAGTGTCCCCAGTGTGTGTTCTGTGGTTTATCCAGAGCAACGGGGACATTTCTGGAAAGAGATGTGGTTGATGAATTCCCACGTGTCCTTTTTTCAATGTTGCGAGCAGCACAAATTCAAATTCTATTGACTGATTTGTCCTCAGACTAAACTAAAACTTCGAAATAGAAACTTAGAAAACAGCCACTGAGGCACCGGATCTTACACTGGGATAAAAGGGTTTACTGTCCAGGCAAAGATGGCGTTTTGTGAGGTTCATTTTCCTTTTTTTGTGTGGAAATCAAACATTCTTACAAGGAACAATGGCGTCTCTTGGCTCTTTGGCGAAAACGCAAGCCCACGTCACGCTGCGGTGGCCAGTCACAGAACCGGCGATCGGACTTCGTCGGTGTGGTTAGAGGCGATGTGATAGTCCCGGAAACAGGAAACATCACTGCCTCCATCTCTGCCACGAGTAGGGCTGCAACGATTCCTCGAATAACTCGAATAATTCGATTACAAAAAATGATCGAAGCAAATTCTTTGCCTCGAAGCTTCGTAAAATCAATGTAATTAAGGTTGTATGGCTCACTGTGTTTCCGCACGGAGGATTATTACTAGCGCACATGAGGTTTGCGCTTCTGCGGACAACACAAGCACGGACAGTATATAAACACAAGACTGACGGCCCAGATTACAAATGAAAGAAGACGAAAATAGCGAGGGTCTAAGAGAAGAGACAGGCGAGAGAAAATCACAGAAAGTTTGGGATCCTTTTAAGCTGCAAACATGCTGCTACATCATCTCTATAACAAACAATCAGTGTACTCATCCATTCCACGGAGACAACCCGACACAAGGTAGCTAACGTCTGCTGCTCTCGTCCACCGCGCTGTTTACACAACTAGCCTACAGCATGCTACTCTGCTAATAGCGATGTTTTACACAACTAGCCTACAGCATGCTACTCTGCTAATAGCGATGTTTTACACAACTAGCCTACAGCATGCTACTCTGCTAACAGCCATGTTTTACCAACAAGCTAAAACGAAAGCTGTCGGTTTGTAGTCTAACTGTTTATTAGTTTGCTTCTAATCTTTGGAAATGTAGCCGCTGCCAGAGACAAACCGGCTCCTCCCCCCAGCATGGCTACTTAATATGCACGTGAATGACGTCATCATGCATTCTTTATTCTTTCTCCTCACCATAGATATATCTATAATCCTCACTGTGTATTAGGCTTCTGAAAATGTGTCCCCCAGAACAGTGTAGTTGAGTAGCCCTGCTGTAAACCCTCTGGTCAGTGAACAGCTCTTTTGCATATCCAGTGCAAAGAGCCAGAGGCAAGAAAGGGGAATGGGGTGAAAAAATATTAACATTTGGGCCACCAAAAATGTACTATTGTAATGTAAGGGTCTTGGAATTTGGCAATCATTTTTTTTTGCTTTTTTCTAAAAAGGAAACCTGTCTTTTGTATATATACACAAGCTACAGGTTTCCTTTTTTTTAGTAAACAGCAATAATATTATATTTACTATTGCTGCTTACTGCTTAAGTATTTCTTACTAAGTGTTTCTTATCCGATTACTCGATTAATCAATGGAATAATCGGTAGAATATTCGATTACTAAAATAATCGATAGCTGCAGCCCTAGCCACGAGAAAGTTTTAAAACACCAAACACAAGCTCTGAACTGCCCGGGAGTTTGTTGAACAGCTGACTGTTTCCCGCTCCTCTGTTTTCTTTCTCTCTCCTGTGAAATAAAGCTGCCTTCAAGTGCGGTCGGAAACATCGAGATCTATAAGCGATCTGAAGGAAAACAATAATGTGAAATATAAAGTCTACTTGTGCTTTGTTGGGGCGGGGGGGGTTTAAGAAGACAACAGGACGTCACACAAATGGGGCGTTTCATTGACACCGACCCCCCCACGCGCCATACCCCACCGGAAGCTGATTTTATTGTCTCTACCAGTACTTTACAGAACAATCAGGTTTTTGTTAAGCTAGTATCTACCTACGACTCTTCAGAAAAGGTCATTATCTTCACTCGAGACACCGGACGCCACAATCTTCTGAACATAGTCCTACTGAGAAATCCAGAGAGAGTTGTGTGGAGCGGATAGTCTTCATTAGCTTTGTAGCAACTCGTTTGGTGATGGCTTGAATGTACGAACGTTCATTAATATCCAAAAGTTATGCACTAAAGCTTTAAACTCCATGCCTTCTCTATTTCTGCCTTGAACGCCCCGCGGCTCGCCTGTAAATACACCTGCCGCGTAGCTTTAGCGGAGCAGAGAGCCGCTTCACGCGCTCTTCAGGGACGCCCCGTGACTCGGCTGGTGGAATATCAAGCATCGTCTTAAATGGCAGCGATTGCACGCCTGGCCCGCGGCGCCTCCGGAACGCAGCGCAGACGCGCCCGGTGGAGGATAGGGGTTAGGGTAGACAGGTATGTTGCTGCTTGAGGAAAAAAAAAAAAAAAAAAAGAGTTATTGACTGGTCTCTGGCTCCACTCACCATGTCGGGTCGGAGTCTGAACACCAGAGGAAGGGAGAAGCGCAGGGCGTCCAGGGTGCTGAGGACAGAGGAAGCCCAGGACTGGTGGACCTCCCGGCTCCGTGGGATGCGACAGATGGTGAACTGGGAGAAACAAGGGCACATGGTCTTTCAGGAGGCGCTCAGACACGGCCCCATTCGTATCGCAACAAGCAACAGTGTTGTAATGGGATCAAACTAGCTTTAAAAACTCTCCCATCTCAGATTTCACAGCCTCGTGACGGTCAGTGGTTTGTTTTCCAACGAGTCTACACTTTTCCCTACACCTCCACACAAATCACCAAACAACATCTTCCTATTTTTCATCTAGTGGTATCTTACTACGCAGATCCATTTGGAGAGATTTCTGGCACCAGCTCAATCAAATGGAATTTCATTTGTGGTGCACAAGGCATTCAAAAATATATATTTACAGATAGCAAAGTGTCTTTCAGTATAATCCACAGACCCCACTTTAACTTTAAGTTCCTGGGGCATCCGGGCAGGTACCGGGTACCTTTGTTTAGGGCTGAAAGAACAATTATTTTCATCGTTGATTTCTCGACTAATCGATAAGTTGTTTGCTCTATAAAAAGGACAGAAAATGGTGAAACATGAGGAACAGTCTTTCCCAAAGCCCAAGGTGATGTCCTCAAATGTCTTGTTGTTTACACAACTCAAAGATAATCAGTTTACTGTCACAGAGGAGAGAATACACTAGAACAATATTCACATTTTACAAGCTGACATAGCATTTTGACTTGGTTACTTTAAAAAAAAAAAAAAAGGACTAAACGGACAGACGACGGCACGGGACACACCGAACAGACTCGAGTCACCGACCTCACCAGACTGTCCCACGGCCGATAATCGTCCTGGTGTGTCAGCACCCCTAAACCAATTAATCTATTTAAAATGGTTCACAATTAATTGAATAGTTGACAACTAATCGATTCATCTTTGCAGCTCTACCTTGTTGCATGTCATGTTAGCCCCCCCCCCTTCCCTGTGTCTATGTCTGTACCGTAAGCGGTTCAATAAAGGCAAAAAAAAAAAAGATCTTTGTAAATAAAATAAAAAAGTATTTACCCTGAGTAACTTATTCATTATTGACTTGTGTCGTCACAAAGGTAATACTATAAATAACACGTGTGCTGATCGATTAGACATTCGACAGAACACTATACTGTAGTAAAATCTTCATCAGTTGTTTCTCACTGATATGTTATAGGTTTAATGGAGGAATTGGTTTTGTGTGTACTGCTGCCACCTCGTGGCGCGCACACACACTACCTGTGACTCAGAGTTGAAGTGCTTGGAGCTTTCAAAGGTGCAGATCTTCTCCTCACTCATCCTGTCTGTGTCGGCGATGACATAGTGTCGAGGTTTGTATGCGGCCGACAGGCTCTCCATCAGCCGCAGGATCTCTGTGGTGTGACCGCCTGGAACCACACACACACACACACACACACACACACACACACACACACACACACACACACACACACACACACACACACACACACACACACACACACACACACACACACACACACACACACACACACACACACACACACACACACACACACACGATGGACACTAGGGGTGGGGGAAATGTATCGTGATAATTGTTTTTGCGACGATTTTTAGAATGGATTCTTTCCCTAGAATCCATTTTTTCATTTATTTATTTTTTTTTTAACAATGATTAAGCTTAATGTTTTCTGTTGTTACGGTAACGCTGACGGTGACGACATCATATCCGTTTCCAGCAAAACAGAGAGAAAGCAGAGAGTGCAGAAAACACGTTATGTTCTTCTTTACAAAGGAAATAAATCAGATGTCAGACTGACTGACTGACTGACATGGGATGTCATTCTTCTTAGAAAAACAACTAGTTTTTATATGATATATTGTCTCTAGAAGTGTGTGATTCAACTTTTTTTTTTGTCAAAGAAGGAAAAGATAAATCGCAATACTTCTAGAATCGTAATAAATGAAAAATCGCAATACAAAAACAATCGGCAGCCATTATTCCCACGCCTAAAAACAAATGGTCTGACCAGTCGACTCAGAGGGGGAGCCCTACTGTCAACATGTCCTGGGTTTTTGTTCTGGTTTGGTCTTGGTCCCTCAGTGTAAAGAGATGAACAGCTAATGAAGAGAAAATGAATACTACACCACACGTACAGTATATTTTCCTGCACGAAGCCAGCTTCATAAGAACTAGGCCTAGTTTCCTCGGTTTGGTGTAAAAGAATCTGACCGGGCTGCACCGAGTCCTGGGCTGCACATGCCCAGCTCCTGGACTTGCCTCCCTTCCTCACGTCTTTAGTTGTCTAGATCAGTTTCTCAAATAGGGTACGTGTACCCCTAGGGGTACTTTGGAGGACTGAAGGTGGTATGTGACACTTTTTGCTAAATGTTTTTCCGTTCCAAGCCTGTAGTTACTTCGGTCTTTTTTTTTTCCTCGCAGTTTTTAAGTTTGTCACCTTTTTTTTTTAAGGTTTTGTCGCTTGTTTTGACCTATTCTTTGCCATTCTAAATTTGGCTTTGTGAATATGATATTTCCCTAAAATTATCAATAAATTAATTAGGTATATTTCTTTCTGGTTTTTTTTTTTGTACTTTTGTTGTCATGGAAACCAAACTGTACATCTTTCCACAACTAAGAAAAATCAGAGACAAGTTTATTAGTAATGTATATCGAGATAGATCTTTCCAGAAAGTGATGGTGTTGTAGGGACATTGCCAGAACAGGTGCACCATTGTTTCTAGACATATACCACATAAAGAACAGTTAACCGTTTTGTAAATTATAGTGTGTGGTCTAGACCTACTCTATCTGTAAAGTGTCTCGATATAACTCTTGTTATGATTTGATACTATAAATAAAATTTAATTGAATTGAATTAACACATATGTTAAGCTTAAACCTAAGGATATATTGCTTAGCAGGATAATACCACAGACAGTATATAAGGATAATACCTGTGTATGATTTTAAAAGAGACTTCAGTTAAAGAAAGATGTCAACAAATGAGGTTCCGAGCATGGACGCTTGGCCAATCGTTGCGCGCGAATGCAATAGAAGGGCGGGTCTTGCCTAGAACTGCAGTGGGTTTATTGACATATATGGGGTTTACGCGTTGTTAGCGTGGAAGCTATGGAAGTAAGCTAGGACTTTTTTTTTTTTTTATTAATTCAGAACATAGAAATACAAACAAACAAGGCACAATCACAAATCCATCTAAAAAAAATAGAGCTGTTGCCTCGGGTCGAGCATTTAAAACAAAACCTAGAAGCTTATATCTTACAAATCAGCCTAAAGAGTAATATAAAATAAAACAAGTAAATAAATAAAGAGAAGGGGCTATCTCAAATTAAATTAAACATTTCAAATAAATCAATCAATTCAAGGGCTTTTTTATCTTTAACCCGTTTCAATGACTTGCACAAAAGATTGAACTCATTCTTCCAATGGATCAGGGAGGGCTTGGTCTTAAAGTATCTACATTTATGTATAAAATGTTTTCCTAGCAGCACCAAGTTGTTTATAACAAAATCTACCTTCTTATCTTCAACAAAGACACCAAACTTTATATCCTTCATTGTCAGAGATGGTATCTCAATTTACCTGGTCTGAAACCAGCTCTGCAGATCTCTCCAGAAGGATTTCACCGACTCGCACAGAAAAAAAACATGTTCTAAATCCTCAATTTCTTTTTCACAAAAAACACAGTTATTAGTACCAAAATTGAATCTCAGTCTTAAAAATTCGAGATATAACTTTTCCTTATTTTCTTAACCTCTCCATCATCAAATTCTTTCATCATATATTGTCTTTTAACTGGATTGGGATAATATTCTTTCAATAAAATATTTCTAATAAGTTGGTTGGTACATTTATAATCACAGAAAATCAATACCTTGGATGCAGAGCTGCCTCAAACCAGGAGAAACCTTGGAGTACCTAATATCTTCTCTCACCATTGATTTCAGAGACATTGGTATAGTTTTCAACCATCTGTCATAACGCTTGACATTGCATTGAAGTTGATATTTATCACAAAACTCCTTGTGCTGTAACAAGAGACCATTACTATCCATAAAATGAGCAATTGCCCAGATTCCCATGGATTTCCATTCCTCCATGTACACAGATTTTATGCTTATCAATATGTATCTATTATTCCAAACTGGAGTATTATGAGGTGTAAAATTATGTTTGTAGATCAACTTCCAATAGAGAAGGACCTGCTGATGGAAAGCAGAGAGTTTGACTGGTAATGAATTGCATTCAAAATCGCATCGCAGCAGAAAATCTATACCACCCATTTTTGAAAATATCAAATTGGGGACAGTAAACCAAAAGGACTGCCTGTTATTAATAAAAGATTTTAACAAGTAAGCTAGGACTTAAAAACGCTTCTGCTTGTTCGCTCCTGCATACGTGGTTCGCTCTTATGAGCTTACGATATGAAATAATGTCTAACAAGTTGAAATGGTAAGTTGTATGACGCCAGAGAGCAGCACATAGCTAGCTAACGTCACTGTGGTGCATTGGGCTAGCTAGGTTGACGTTAACGTTAGTTATTTGTCATTAACGTTACCTGATCCTGCAACGACGAGAACAGCAACCGGACCTTTGGCTCCAGGTTTATAGTTTGGTCCAGTCTTCACGACAATATATAACCGGATAATAACTAACAAACATGTAAGTAAAATAGCAAACACAGCCCCCTCCAGGACCGCCATGACGGCTACGGCAGCGCTGTAGGATCAAAGCAGGGGAAGTTCGCCTGCTGCTTCTTCTTTGGGTTTAAATGGTGGTCGGGTGTAGATCATACCAACATTGAGATGCACGCCGCCACCTGTCGTACCGGCATATGTAGCACACTATCTAGTTTACATCAGTCTATAAAAAAACTTTATAGTCCCTCACCACCTTCCAGTCTCGCCTCAAGACCCATCTCTTCACCCTGCCTATCCCTAGCCCCACGCCCCTCCCCTTTTCATCTGGGCCTGAATCTTGTTTTGTTTGTTTGTCTTTATTATCTAATACCTACCCTGTAAAGCGACTTTGTGAAAAGCGCTATATAAATTCAATTTATTATTATTATTAAAGTGCTCATATGTTTTGGTTTTTTTTCCCTTTCCTTTACTGTGTTATATATCTTTTTTGTGCATGTTATAGGTTTACAAAGTGAAAAAGCCCAAAGTCCCGCCCAAAGTCCCCCCCAAAGGGACTTACCATCTCCATCAGAAAACACTGTTCACAAACTGCTCCAAACAGCTCTATTGTAGTCCAGCCTTTACTTCAGAGACAAACGTAAAACGTAATGCTCGCCTAGCTGCTAGCATGGCACGCCCTCATGTACTGCTTCTGACTGGCTAGTAGTCCTTACCTAGGTACTGTCAGGGTACACCCTCATACTCTGTTTCTGACTAGCTAGTAGTCCTTACCTTAGAGATTTTAGCTGTGCATTTACATGAAAGGTTTACAGCGTGTAATTCCTGATGTTCAACATTACATTAGGCTTAACAAGTTGTTCCTTTTATTAATGCAGAACAAAGATTTGGAATAATTGTGATAGCCTATAGAGCAAAACTTTTAGCTATTAAAATCATACTTAAATATAAAATTAAAAAAAATATATATATATATATGTATATTGTTTTATATTTTATATATATACCACAGACGCGTCATTTCCAGATGAAAGCTGCTGTCTCCGATCTTCCACACGGGACCTAAACGCAGCATGTGCTCAGACGACGGAGAGGTTGAACAGCATCAGACACAGCAGCAGCATCAGTATGGGCAACTAGCAGCTGGTCTGCGTCTCCGCGCTAACAGGGAAAGCTCAATGACAGGTCAGTAACATGCCATCACACTCATACAGTGTATGTAGTCTCACTGTGGGCGCTTATCTGTGCATGTGTCAGTGTGTGTGTGCGTGTGTGTGTTGTCATGAGCTTGTTGTGTGTATTGTGCGGCTCCATCGCGGAGCAGCAGTGGCGGTGTTGCAACGCTACAGGTGCACACACATGCACACATACGCACGCACGCACGGCCTTGTCCTTCACACGAGCACTGTCTCTGCAGACGGAAGGGCAAGACTCGGGACAGATATCCTCTGATCGGCTTTCACCGAGCTGCTTCGTCAGATGATGATAGCTAGGACACCAAACCCGCCTGTTTTTCAAAACGTGTTCTTATTGATGTCATATAACTGTCTACAGTTTGAAGGTTGACTGCTGCCTTTTGTGATCAAATAATATCTAAAGGTCGACTCTGGTGGGACTCGAACCCACAATGACCCAATATGTCATCAGATATTAAGGAAACATGATTAATTGAAGGGTGAGGCTATTTGCACCCCTGGTACAATTAGCAGTGTATGCTATTTGCACCCCTGGTACAATTAGCAGTGCTATTTGTACCCTGGTGCAATTAGAAGTGTATGCTATTTGCACCCCTGGTACAATTAGAAGTGTATGCTATTTGCACTCCTGGTACAATTAGCAGTGTATGCTATTTGTACCCTGGTGCAATTAGAAGTGCTAGTCGTACCCTGGTGCAATTAGAAATGAATGCTATGCTGTGTTCTATTAATACCCCGTCTGGTACAAATATCAATGTATGCTATTTGCACCCCTGTGCATTTACAGTACCTTGGCATATATTTACACACAGTTATCCACACTACTCATGTATTACACCTTTTTGGAATATTATCGCCCTGACATTCTTACCCTAACCATAACCAATCCCGCTCCTCTTGCCTACACCTAACCAACCCAACCAGAGCAGGCATATTCATGACTCTTCCCCTACCACCCTGCAAAAAAAACAAACCGTTCGCGGGTCCTGACTTGCGCAATTGCATGCAAATTATCCAATCCAAAATAAAAAAAAAAGATCACCTCACAGCGGAATCGAACTCAAAACAGCCAAACCATAGGTAGGCATACTAACCATTCACCTAACAGATCTTTCAGGAAGACGAGCAACTGTTTACCACTTAGTTGCTTCAAGCCTCGGTTGCTAGGTAACCATACTGTATACAAAAAAAAAGGTACTAA
>CM046808.1:3270018-3602518 GCA_025617405.1 Perca schrenkii
TCCGTTGATCCAGACTATTCTTCCTGTAATGATACGCGGGAAGGCAAGAATAAATGCCCAAGAAAACCAATCACTGAAAGGTCCTTTATTTATGCCCATCTTTTCCTTTCCCTCTTACCTCCCTTAGACCCACTGAAATCCTCCTAAGCAGAAACCAGGGGGAAGAAGAAGTGACAGGGAGGAAGGATGGACTCTATCTCTATGCTGGGCGGCAGCAGGAGCCCTGTGTTCCTCACAGCCCCGTCCTCCCACCACCTCCGACACGCGCAGGCCTGTTTCCTGCCCAACGGCGCCAAGAGCGGAGTTGGAGACACAGGAACTGCCTGTCTGCGCGCCCGGCCCGCAGTTGCCATCCTGGGCTCAGGTGACTTCTCCAAGTGCTTGACCACCCGCCTTCTGCGCTGTGGCTTCCACGTGGTGGTCGGCAGCCGCCATCCCAAACTGGCAGCCCAGTCGTTTCCTCATGTGGTGGATGTGACACATCATGAAGACGCTGTGGGGAAAGCCAGCGTTGTGTTCCTGGCGATCCGCCGTGAGCACTACTATGTCCTGTGGGACCTCAAGCATCTACTGGAAGGTAGCTAACAACACACACACACACACGCACACACACACACACACACACAGACTGAGAACCAAGGGCGTAGGTTGAGTTTCAACATTTGTGGGGTACATTGGGGTCCTCCACCTAAAGAAATGTGAGCGTCAAACACTTGATTTCCTGCTTTCTTGTGAATTTTTATGCAACAATTTATGTTGCAAATGTCTTTATTTATGTAAAGGATATTACTATTATTATTATTATTATTATTATTATTATTAGGTTAGAGAATGAGACCTTGTTAATGCCAGAAGCTATCTTTATTTGTTATACTTCTATTGTGTTCTTTAACCCCCCCCGATGTTGCAAAGTAGACGGTTCCTGTTTTCCTCACGTTTTGAGCCCCCTGAACGTTGTCTTTTATTATATATATATATATACAGTTGTATAACTGTAATATATATATATATATTTTTATTATATATATATATATATATATATATATATATCACAAGGAACAGGACTATCTCAACCCTTCCCCTTCACTTTTATACTGGTTTACAAGTGATGACTCAAATGCATTGCAAAAGTCTGAGTCTTTTCAAAGGAAGACACAATGTAGTACAACAGGCTAGTAGGCTGGTGAGCTCCTTGATAACACTGAACCATGGCCTACACTTATAATGAGTTAGCTCTATATTACAGGAAAGGTTCTGATCTTTTAAAATCTATCTTAACAGTAATACCCACATGCCATATGTACATTAAAAGGCCACTGTAATCATTCCTCCTGTCCACGTTGGCTATGAAGTAATCCCTTTTCAGTAGAATACAATGTAAGAAATGAGGGACGAAATCCACAGTCCATGTTCTCTGTAAAAACAAAACAAAAATAACATCCTATAGTTTAGCTTAAGATCTTCGGCAGCCTTAGACAAATGACTGAGGATCTTCCAAAGCTGCATTGTTTTTTTTTAAATAAAGTTGCTTCTTTATGGTTCCCCAGATAGTGTTTTGTAGCTGAGCTGCCATAGAGGCAGTCCTTCCAGAAAAATGAGGAGTTTTTTTGTGATTGTTGCAGGCAAAAATCCTTGATTATGCGGCACGTTTTCTTAAAAAATGCAATGGAATATGCAGGATATTTATGCAATTTTATGCGATGAAATTGCGGGAACTTGCAAAATTGCGGGAACTTGCAAAAACTGGGGTTTGATGAAAAAGAGAAAAAAAAGTAATTCCCCCAACACCCTGCTTTTCAATGATGTTCAAGTTGCGTAATGACGTCACTTCATAACATTCCCATGACAACAGGGGAAAATGGCTGCTCTTGTGTGAAGTAAACGCAACATTTTTCAACTTTCTGCTAAGATATATGTGACTTTTTTTGCAACAAAAATGTAGGGATTATGAAATCATGCAAGCCCTGCATATTTTGCGCAGAAATCGGCAATTTTATGCGGCGAAAGTGCGGTGTATTTGAAAATCGGCCCCCGCATACATATGCAGACTTTGGCTGATTATGTATTGAATTATGTGATCACATTATCGCGTTTTTCTGGAGGGACTGTAGAGGGATAGTTACACTAAAAGGGAGTAACGCAAAAAGACTAACTCTGGAGGATAACCATTTAATTTATCTATCTCAGACATTCATATGAGCTTCAGCTTTACTTTCAGATGCATTTCACACAGAGCGACAGCTCTAAATTCAATCCCCTTAACTACGGAAATGAATGTGTTTTGGGGGTTCATCTTGTTGACCTGCAGGCAAGATCCTGGTGGATGTGAGTAACAACAGGAGGGTGAACCAGTACCCAGAGTCTAACGCCGAGTATCTGGCTTCACTGCTGCCAGACTCTATCGCGGTCAAAGGCTTCAACGTCATCTCAGCCTGGGCCATGCAGCAGAGCTGCCCCAAAGACGCCAGCACACAGGTACAATCTGACATATTCTGTGCTTTGAAATAAAACCCCACAAACTTTACTCAAGGTCAACTTACATGTAGCGATGGCCACATGAAGCTTCATGAAGCGTTGTCTTTATTTTCTGAGCCCACTAGGTGTCTCTCTCTTTTCAACAAAGCACGCTGAAATGCCATTCCTTGAGCCTTTTTCTGTAACCCAAGAGCACCATCTAGTAGCCCCAACCAATACAACTAATGGTTCATGAAGCTTCATTTTGGACATCACATACTTAGAAGCTTTTTCCGGAGATTTCAGCGGCTTTTCACAATATTTAACAAGAAATGTCACTGACAAATGTCAGTTGTCACGTACTGAACAACGTCACGCAATTACAGTAGCGCAAACTGTATGCGTCACATTGCATTTCTTTGCCACGGGAATTTGCATTCAGTTGGTGATGGAGAGAATCTGAGACTGTACACCGGGCTATTTGCAAGGCTGTTTTGATCTCACTGAACTACTGATTGTGATCCATGTAGCTCAGCAGGAACTTGCAAGGTGGAGTCTCTGAAGTGCTGGGCACCTTGGGGGATCGCACATCCAACACCCATGCTTCCCTCTAGGGGCTCGGACCCCTAGATACCTGGGGGAAATAGCCAGGCCAACACATTCTCACTCCCATCGCGTCCAAAAGCGATGCTTGGTCAGGTGCCTTTGGCATTTTTTTATTGATGCAAAAAGTCTCCTTTAGCGTCATATCTAAACACGCTTTTGGTCGGGACTCTTGGCATCAATTTTTGACAGCTCTGGGTCGGGACTTACGTTTAACTGGCGGCACGCAATCGGTCCATTTTAGAGTCAAACGACGCACCAAATGCCCTTTTATGACAACACACAAGAGCCTGATAAAGAAAACCTTGGTTAATGAAGAATGTTGATAACCACAGTCGAGATAACCATTATCTCTGATTGGGGTCTTAGGTTTTGACGAGCAAGCTAAGATTAAAAAAATCCTGGCTATATCAAACTTGTTTATATTACACCCCTTTGGGTTATGCATTTTGTTTCCGTGAATTGAAACAAATCAGTATGCATTGGCAAGAAGTGGAACAACCTAAGTCAGTTTGAAGGCTACAAGACATCATGATTTGTTAGGATCTGTCTTTTCTTATAGTATGAAATGGCATCCAGTCTCTACAACTGGGCTGCTTGCTCTCTGAAACATTAATCCTGTTATAATTAAGGCACGGATTATAAAAAAAAAAAGCCTTCACATCCAAAGCAAATGAAATCCTATACAATGGAGCTCCTGAAATAATCCCCCAGCGAGCCAACTGTCCTTATCAGTGGTTTGGATTATAAAACTACAGGGCACAACATCAGTTCTGCCATTACGAAGCTTCTTAAAGCTAAAATGAAATGCATGAGTTTCATGGAGGACTCGTGCTATCAGGAATATAAAGGAATCTTATTACATAAAAGTTCAAATAAGTTCAGATGGCTGGAAAGAAAATGCATCATTGACAATCTGGCAACCGACTAGGGTAAAGGGGCCGGTAAATGTTAGAAGCCCCTAGAAGCATGGTTTGATATTAAGCATATAAGCAGGGTGTTATTTGTGAAAAAAGCAGAGGGGGGGGCGATGTGTTTAGATCATGCATGACAAAACATGCAAGAACTAAATCCCCCTTCCAATACCACCATGGATATAGTGCCACTCGGCTAGCCATGCCGAAACACTTATTTATGAACTTCAATATTCAGTGGAACATAATCTCAAAATGAAATAGCACAACGTGGTGTCAACATAAAACACAGCGCTTTCATGCCAGAGAGTGGCGTTCTTCTCTCGTGAGTGTTTTAAAGGTCCCATGGCATAAAAATTTCATTTAAATTTTTTAACATTAATATGTGTTCCCCCAGCCTACCTATGGTCCCCCAGTGGCTAGAAATGGTTATAGGTGTAAACCGAGCCCTGGGTATCCTGCTCTGCCTTTGAGAAAATGAATGCTCAGATGGGCCGATCTGGAATCTTCTCCTTATGATGTCATAAGGGGAAAGGTTACCTCCCCTTTCTCTGCTTTGCCCGCCCAGAGAATTTGGCCCACCCATGAGAGAGAGAGAGACATCATGGCTTTCAAACGAGCAAAGTGGCAGTTGGTCAAGGCCCCACCCCCCACCCTCCACCTTGCCCCCCCCTCTCCTCCTCAATAACTACAGACACAGAAATGGCACATCCTAAGGAAAGCTCATTGTGGGACTGGTTCTAGTGGCTGTAATTCTGCATCAAGGCTGAATTTCGGGAAAGAGACTTCAGATACAGTATTAGGGGACCACTAAGGCCTATATAAAAGAGACTTCAGATACAGTATTAGGGGACCACTAAGGCCTATATAAAAGAGACTTCAGATACAGTATTAGGGGACCACTAAGGTCTATATAAAAGAGACTTCAGATACAGTATTAGGGGACCACTAAGGCCTATATAAAAGCATCCAAAAAGCAACATGTCATAGCTGTCATCGCTGCATGATGCTCACTTTTGCTGGCTAAACTTCACTACCACGGCCCCTGAAAGCACCGTCATCTGGCTCACAGTCACCTGTTGGCAGCTGAACAAATTGCCACTGGTAGCCGGTCTGTAGAGGCTAAATACAACCAGCAACTGCCGCTCGGAATTTATCGTTCTATGGCACTATAGACTGTTCACATGACAGCGCTTTACGTAGTTTAGAATACTTTTATTTTAGGTATATAATATATGGTCTATTGGTGAAGTAGCATTGATCACTTTGAGGGTGGGGCTATTTTAGTCCTCCACCAAGGACAAAAATAATTCAACAGAGGCAGGGATATGTAGACCAGAAAGGGGGAACTCCCACGCATCCTCCCCGGACTGGACTGTTACACAGAATTTTACCACTAGTTTGTCTTAACTGTACGTCTAACCAATCTTCCTCTCTGTAATCCTGGCTCTGTGTAGGTGTACATCTGCAGTGACTCGGTGGAGGCTCGACAGCAGATTATGGAATTAGCCCGCCAGCTCAACTTCCTGCCGGTAGATATGGGCACCCTGTCCTCTTCGCGGGATATTGAGAACATTCCCATACGGTTATTTCCTGGCTGGAAGGGCCCCGTCCTTGCTGCTGTGGCCCTCTCCATCTTCTTTTTTGCTTACTCTTTTGTACGAGATATCATCCACCCATATATGAAATATAAGCAGAGTGACTTCTACAAGATCCCCATAGAGATTGTGAACAGGACACTGCCCACTGTTGCCATCACTCTCCTTGCCCTGGTGTACCTGGCAGGCCAGCTGGCAGCCGCCCACCAGCTCTACTTTGGTACCAAGTACAGGCATTTCCCACACTGGCTGGAGGGCTGGCTGCAGAGCCGCAAACAGCTGGGCCTCCTCAGCTTCTTCCTGGCTGCTGTGCATGTTCTCTACAGCCTCTGTCTGCCCATGAGGAGGTCTGAGAGGTATCTGCTGCTCAACACCGCCTACCAGCAGGTTAGTGCCATGTCCATGTCAATACCCTTGTTTCTCAAACGTCATGTGATACCTTACCCCGGCTAAAATCGGAGTTCTCATACCCTGGTTAAGAAACCAAGTTAACTCCTTTTGCAGTCTATATCAACAACATTCATTTCGGGGATTGTTCAGGTTCCACCAGAAATTCCGTGGGATGTCCCTCATTCTCGCCCGGATGTCCGTCCCCTTCCTCTTTCTTTGTGTTGGCGTTCTTACCTCCGGTGGATTTCTGAGGACTATGGTTAACTGCTCCTCAGATCTCTGCAGGGTAAATCCAGACAGCTAACTAGACTATCCAGTCCAGTCTGAGTTTTCTCTCGCACGACTAAAACAACTTTTGAACGTACACACATTCTACCAAAACAAGTTCCTTCCTGAGGCTATTTAGCAGAGGCACTGTTGCTCCATCCGGTGCTTAGCACCGCCCAAGACGACTGTGATTGGTCTAACGAAATGCCAATAAACCAGAGCATGTTTTTCTCCCATCCCAGAATGCTGTGTGGACTAGCCAGACCCTCCTCCGCAGCGCTGTGGAGGAAGGTCTTGCAATGCGAGACTTAAACGTAAACAGACCTAGATAACTCCTTTTGTTACCATGGTATTTGTGCATGTTTACACAGTCAAGCTATACTGTGTAGTTTCTGTCTCCCCATGGGGAATTCTAAGTAATGACAACAACACAAGCCTACCTTGATCGCGCACAATCCCCACCCCTCCGAGGATTAAAAAAACATAATGGACTCTTTAGAGGGGTAGGCCTAACTATCTTCACTCAAGCTAACAAAAGGCGCTGGACGATACCATTTTCTGAACATAGTCCTACTGAGAAATACAGAGAAATTTTTATGGAGCTCATTGTCTTAATAGCTTAGTAGCAACTCATTTGGCAATGGCTTGAATGTAACGGACGGTAATTAATTAATACTTGCCGCTTTGATTGTTTTTAAAGAACTGATTTTATTAACCTGGTTACACGTCTGTGCATGCTCAATATGTTTATGACTGCCCCTCCACACTCTGCTGCAGTGGGTTTTTTTTTTGTTCTGATTGTTCTCATCTCATCTCAGCCGAGACAAAATAGGCATGCCATTTCAAAAATCTTTCATTTATTGTCAGAAATATCATGTTTTCAAAAGCATCACTTTCATCAAATTGTATGTGACATATTTAGACTGCAAGCAGGCGCATCCGGACAAACGAGCAGGCTTATGTTCCAGGGCTGAGCCCCGGAGAGCCCCGCCCCAATTTAACCACTGCATACAGGGTACAAATGCGTTTGTTTCTCTACACGCAAAGCTCCAGTGACCGGGGCCTTTATTTGAGGCAGGCTTGTTTTAGAAAACATGCCTTTACTTCTAATTCATTTGATTGACACATTTGGTCAAATTTTTGTATTAAACTTCTTTCTTCTCCGTCTCCTCCCATTTGTCCTGGTACATGTTTGTTACAGCATTATGCTGTTATTTCTCAACCTTCAGTGCTTCCCACACACTCATTTATTTGTGGCGACCCGCCACAATATTACCAATGACTGCCCCATTTTGATTGTCCTTTTTTTTTTTTTTTTACTATTTAAATTGGTTAAATTTTAGAGCATCACGCAGCACATATATTTACTCAGTCCCTCACTGCCCTGCTCTCTCTCTCTCTCTCTCTCTCTCTCTCTCTCTGCTTCCTGTATCTGTTTCAAATGTTTGTCTGTAGACAGATTCAGGCTTTTATTATGAAACAGTAGAAGGAACTTGTGGAAAATGTAATGACTTGTCTCATACCGTACTTCAAATGTAGCTACTGCCATCCTGTGGCATTTCTCTGGTACTACAAATTACAGTTGGGCTGGGGCATTAACACCCGACTGGAAAAAGGACAATGACTCTTTAAATCAGTCATCCAGAACAACAAATTGTTGACAGTTGGGCCACAATTTAGCACACTGACCCCAGTGGCTTCGACAAGAGTTTGATAGACAGGTGGTTCATCCAATCACGTGCCAAGTATTTATATTTTTTAAAGTGCCTGCCCTTTACCGAACAGTTATCAATTACAGCTTCTCACATGAATTTGTCAGCTGTTTGGGCGGAGTTAGCAACTCCTTCAGCTGCACTACTTCCGGGAAGTCAGCTCTCATGTATCCTCGCCTATAGCTCCTCGATGATCCCTCCTCGATGCTCGCTGCTCGGGGCAGAAGTAAGCGCTTTGAAATAAGGGTTATGAGATGCAGCCCTTGTGAACTGCAACTCCAGCCCTTAAGTAGGAAGAGAAGGGCAATCAGGAAGAGTGGACTCAGGTGTGGCTCATCTTCCTGCCTCACCCGTGACACTCAGGGTGCCATCCACACGGATACGCTTTTTGGTGTAAACGCACATGTTCTGCATCATTTTCGATTGTCCAAACGAATCCTGTAAACGCACTGCCTGAAGACCCACTTTTTTGAAACCTGGACCCAGGTACGTGGCTTCAGGCTGCCTCCTAAACAGCTCACAGGGGAAATGGCAGGAGCCACCCACAGAGTGGGAGGGTCATCCCACCACGCATAAAACAAGTGAAAGATGATGATTGTGATGAATTGCATCTTGTGTTGGCAGGTCCATGCTAATGTGGAGAATGCGTGGAATGAGGAGGAGGTGTGGAGGGTGGAGATGTATGTTTCCTTTGGGATCATGAGTCTTGGGCTCCTGTCGCTGCTGGCCATCACATCTATTCCCTCGGTCCACAGCACGCTCAACTGGAGGGAGTTCAGCTTCATACAGGTACAAACATATTACCATGGGCGTAGGAAGCAAAAAGAAATTTGGGTGGTTGGTGGAAAGTCCGATTGGGAGGTAACTTTAAACATCTGCTAGCCATGTTGGCTGCTGAGCAAAGAGGTCATTTAAAGCCCTGCCTGTTACAGTATGTAACTTAAAAACAGAAACCTCAGACCGTGTTTGCCTCTTTTTTGGCGTCAGGAGTGAAAATGAGGCATCCTCAACATTTGCTGCATTCTGGTTTCAGAACAATTAGATACAAAACAGGATGCAGGCTCTACAGGATTGTTTTCTTTGGCAACTATCATGTGTTCCCAAATATGCACAAATTTGTAGGATTCCTATTATCTAACATTACCTTGCGATTGCGTGTGAATTGACGCTGTAGCGAGTAGTATGAAAAACCGTGAAAAACAGGACTTTCACCCAGGAGACCGGGGATCGTGTCCCACGTGTCACGTTTCCTTCTTGTCCCGCATGTCACGTTTCCTAAACTCAACCATCACTTTCTTCTTTTACTAAACCCAACCCGTCTGCTGTATACAGCGCTCCAAATGCGTGCAGATAACACGCCACTTGGCTTTAGAAAGTGCCGTGTATGTTTACGTCTGCTGTATACAGCGTAGACAAACACGCGGATAGTTCAAAATGCGTACAGATCTCACGCCACTTGGCTTAAGAAAGTGGGCGTGTATGTTTACGCAAAGTCATGATATCACGTTGAAATGTGAGAGATTATTCCGCATTGGGTACTTTTACTTTAAGTACATTTTTCCTGATGATATTTACAGACTTCTACTTAAGTAATATTTTAACTGCATGGCTTCTTCTTGTGACAGAGTATGTTTACAGTGTGGTATTAGTACTTTTACTTAAGTAAAGGATCTGAATACTTCTTCCACCGCTGCTGACATGGCTCAACATTTATATTACTGTATGTACCATTATGAGTCTTCCTGTCTCTGCTCCAGTCCACTCTGGGCTACATCGCTCTGCTCATCGCCACCCTCCACGGCCTGCTGTTTGGCTGGAAGAGAGCCTTCGAGGAGGAAGCCTACCGTTTCTACCTACCCCCCAGCTTTGTGGTGGCCCTGGCCCTGCCCGTGTGTGTCATCCTGGGGAAGGTGCTGATGCTGCTCCCCTGTGTGGCCCGCAAGCTGCACCAGATCCGCCGGGGCGTGGACAGCAGTCACTCCCGGTGCCAGCGCCTGGAGCCAGTGGGCTCGGCTGCCCACGTTTCGCCAGAAAGAGTCACCATCATGTAATCGCTGCAGCACAAAGCTGCCATTATTGAAGCAGATGTGTGAATTGGGTACTTATTAGCTGTTACCAAAATTAGTGACCTTGTATGCCTATTATGTTACGGTTTGTGCACCTCAATTGTAAAATGGAATATTATCTTTCCTTCCTAAGCTGCGGACGCAGCGCAGGGCTCAGCAGAGGAAGGAACTTGTTTTGGTGGAACATTTGCACCCCGCAAAAGAAAACTCCTCATACAATATTAGATCAAGTTAACTGTTGACACAATACAGTAACGTGAGCTATTTAAATTAGCTGATACATGGTTAAACCTCATTAGCTCTTACCAGTGTATCTCCGTGTGTGCTTCGTCCACAGCAATCCCACCAATCGGTCCCAAAACGTCCCAGTTAGAGAGGAAATGCCCTAAACATTTTCTTTGTAAATCTTTACAATCATTCCCCAAAAGAACCAAGCTAGGCCTGCCTTGTTGCACGGCCCAAATTATCTTCAAAACTTGACATTTTCAGCATATAGCTTGCTAGCTTGATGGGATTTTGAGAACGGCAACACACACACAGAGCGGAAGCGGAGGGGCTTCAGGGGATCCAGACTTAATATTTTACCAATACTTTGTTCCCCTCTTTGTGTTCTGATGTCAAGGAGGATGGAGACTATAGAGACAGAGCCCATCCTATCCCCACCGGGGGGGGGTGAAGGTTTCCTCCTCGTCAATTTCGTCTGCTAGCAAACAGAAAAATGCCTAAAAGCTGCTGTGTGGTGATACCAACAAGGTAAAGAACCCATAATTTAAGTTTCTATAAGCTGTCGGCCCGAAAAACTGAGCTTTTATTAATACAAAAGTGGATACACTCCTGAGGAATCAGCAGAGACAATGGAGAGACTGTGGGATCCCTACTCTAAAGCTAACGTTATGTCCGACGTTACGGGTGTTAGCTTAACTTACAGACATAGTTAGCCTAAAACTGACATTTGGATATTTTACGTTCTAACAAAATGCTTGCTGCAAACGTAATGTGGGACATAACGTTAGTTTAGTGGTTTCATTCAAAAAGTGAAGAATTTCTGCCATTGAGTTCTATCCATCCAACTCCTTAATCCTTGTGTTGTCTTCCCTTCGACCATGAACTTGTTGCCCATCCAGGTCAAAAGTGAAATTGAACTTTTGGTGCCTTTTTTCAGCATTTTTGGCTCTTTTTTTATGCTTTTGACACTTTAAAACGTTTGTGTCACTTTTTTTCAACGATTTGTTTTAAATTCATGGTCAATAAACCTAATAAAATGACATTATACCTCATTTTTGAGTTAAAAAGGCAGAAATTATTAATTATTTTGACTAATAGTTAAGATCAAAGGATGTTGAGTGGATCACCGCTTATGTCAAAGTTTAGTCAGGATATACAGTTTTAAAACCGTTTAAACATGTTGAATAAAACACCCAAAATTCAATGAAAGTAATCATTAATTTTACCTGCAAAGAATGCAGATCCATAACCTGACTCCGCCAGATGGATTGCTTCGCATTTGCTCGGCATATCCATCTGGGAACTTTCCGTTGGAGAACTTTTGGGAAGGGGCCGAAATACTGGTTAGCTGATTGGATGAACTATCTGTCTATCACCTATGTTGGTGATAGACGGGCCAAATCAACCAATCAGATCCACGAAGCGTATGAAAATACAACCACAAGCCCGCCCCTGCTGCTGCAGGCAAAGCATAGCTCGTTAGCTCAGCATGCAAGCAACGTGTCGGTAAAGGATATTTGCCGTATGTGTAACGAGAATTTAGGAATAAAAGGCCCTATTTCAGGTTCCCGGTCCATATTCCAAAAGAAGGATCCAAGAGAAAAAAAGCATTAGCGAGCTACCGCTGTTTGAAAATACTGGTTAGCTGATTGGATAAACCATCTGTCTATCACCACCCCCACCACAAAACCAACGCTGATTGGCCCGGTCGTTTGGCTAACGGCTCCAAATTTTCTCTGCCTCAAGATGCCAGACTGATCTGCGAGTGGAAAACTGGAGCTCGCGAGATCAGGACGGTCTCACGAGGCTAGCAGATCCATGCATCCATGTTACATTTGGGCATTTTGGTTCAAAGCAACCCATATTGCTGATATAAAAAAACTTTGAAAACAGGTCAAATTTGACCAGAGGACCACACAAGGGTTAAGTCAAAGTTGCTTTTCTTTTCTTTATACTGCCTTTTTTTCAACACTAATAGCAAATCTGCATTGGAAAAAAGTGCAAAAACATTAGCCTGTCTGTAGACGATCTTGTATTAAGTGATATTTTAAAACTAAACATGAGAATAAATGAATAGTTTTACCTGTAGCGGTGTCGAGTAAGAATGCCATTTCAATAAAGACTTTCTGTATTTTTGCAGTTATTTATTTGAATGTAGTGCTGATGCAGTTAGTGAAGTTGTCAAGTCAACTACTACTTCAGAGGACCTGGTCCTTTTCAGTGTATTTAATGTACTGTATGTGTACCATTCCATTAGCACGACTCTGTTTGGCGTGCCATA
The DNA here is from genome assembly GCA_025617405.1 of Perca schrenkii. NCBI lineage: Eukaryota > Metazoa > Chordata > Actinopteri > Perciformes > Percidae > Perca > Perca schrenkii. The sequence continues at coordinate 3,282,529 of CM046808.1, forward strand.
GTGTGCTGATGTGACTTTTGCCCTGTTGTCGTGTTCACAGTATGTCACATAAATGCAGCGGTTTCTTACAGCAGGAAGACGATCGGTGAATACATTCACTCATGTGACTCTCACAAAAACTTTCAAATCTTTCCGTCCCTTCACTTGCATTACAATGCTGCAGTGATGTACAGTAACTGTAACAGGAAATAAAACTAAAGTGTGATGGATCCTTTATCTCAGGCGTGTCTAGTCTCTACTGGTTGGTTTTCAGACTCTAGTGAAATGCAGCAAAATATTTTAGACAGTCTTGTTTGTGTTTTCTGCTCTATATCTTGCCAGTTAATTCACCCAAACGTAGAGTTTTATTCACATTTCATCTCTTCTGGACTTTGAAAAATATTGAAGCTGTGTTTTAATCAGAGTCAGAGACCTATTTATGTATTTTTAGGCATGGCCACGCAATCTTAAAATGTATTTAACCTTTATACAGGAAACCTCATTGGGACACACAGGGGACAGTTTCACAAAAGCAGAACTTATAAATCCAGGATAACCGATAAAGCGAGGCTTGACCTAGACTAATCTGTGCAGCCTGAGGAGGAGAGACTAAGTTGAGTCGGGCTGAGGAGGAGAGACTAGGTCGAGCCGGGCTTAAGTAATTTGGATAGATGCACGTTCATGGCTTTCTGTAACAGAACGCAAGGTCTGCATTGTATTTTAATGCAGGCTAATAATAATAATAATAATAATAATAATAATAATAAGGTAAAGCTACTGCTGGGTGAACAGAAAAGGCCCCAGGGTTAATAAATCCTGGCTGTTAGCCTGGTCAGGAGCAGACTAGCTGTACAGAATAAATCTCCATGGTAATTTAGGTGCCTGGTTTCATTCTCAAGGGAGACCTGTTTGGGACAAAACACAACATCAGTTACAGACAGAAACAGATTACGACAGTATATACAGTACAAGATTTACCAAATAGTATATACAATATTTAAACTAAAGTGCCAAGTAGACTTAAAACACTAAAATACTGGGGCGACCTCTAGCTCACCAGAGCGCGTGCCTCATGTAGGCTGAGTCCTTTTCAACGGCCCGGGTTAAAGTCCGACCTGCGGCCCTTTGCTGCGTGTCATCCCCCATCTCTCTCCCACCTTCCCTGTCTATCCACTGTCACTACCAAATAAAGGGGAAAAAGCCCCCCAAAAATAATCTAAAACACTAAAAACAAGAGCCCACAGATTTTTTCCCCCAGTGCCCTTAAAAAGATCCCCTAGCTGGTGGCCAAGTTAACTCAGTTGGTGGAGCGGGCGCACATGTGTAAGGGTGTGTACCTCGACGCAGCTGGTCCAGGGTTCGAGTCCGACCTGTGGCGATTTCCTGCATGTCATCCCCCTCTCTCTCCCCTTTCATATCTAGCTGTTCTTTCCATTAAAAGGCAGAAATGCCCCAAAAAAAGATTTTAAAAAATAAATAAAATTAAAAAAATCCCCTAGAGAGATCAAGCTGGAAACCGATGGGACGATGAAGGCATAGGCGTAGATTTCGGGGGGTGGCAGGGGATATGTCCCCCCCCCAATATTTAGAAGACATGATTTAGGGGGCTCAAAACAGGGGGTAAAGAACACAACAGGATGGTGACAAATTTGTGATTTCTTGAGATTTTAAATGCCTGTAGATTTAAACATAGGAGCTGTTGGCTTTAACAAGGTCTCATTCTCCAATAGATATGTTGTTGACTGTTGAGATGTACAGTAGAGGATTCCTCAAAAACATCCTGAATCACGTGGTGATGTTCTGAATGTGCAGATAGTTTTGAACAACACAGGAGAATAATTATTCCCCTTTACATAAATAAAGACATTTGCACTATGAATTGTTGCATTAAAATTCACCAGAATGCCAGAAATTAAGTGTTTGACGCTCAAAATCTTCTGGGGGACGACCCCCAAAACCCTCTGGTTATTAGTACCCCCCCAATGTTTTGAAGCATGACCTAAGCCCTTGTATCTACTGTATGTCTATGTTCTAGATTAGACAGGGCTCTTAGTTTTTCTCTCCGAAGTTGTTTGAAATAGCTATGTAAAAACTGCTTCTTGGAAAAGGCCCCAAGCACAAAGAGCCCATCTAAACGCGAGACGGCCCTGGGTTTGAACACACCTTACCGGCCGTGTTCTTGCCGAGTGGAATTCCCATGTTTCCTCCCAAAGTCTGAATGCACGTCAGGTAAGAAACTCCGAAATAAACGGGCGCTGCGTTTGTCTGTCTGACCTGTACGCGTTCGCCCTGAGACAAGCCGCTGACCTGCGAAAACATGATGACAAGAAGAGCTGAGACGCCAAATACATTGTATAAAAATAATTTTAATGAACCTATCACACTTAAATGTCACATTACAATCTCATCGTGGCAAATAAAACTCGATTCACAACACATTTTTGATTCCATAGCTTAAGAAAAATGGCTAAAACAAAGTCGGTTAGAACTCTGACAGTAAATGACGCATGGATGTTTTTTGAGTTGTCAAATGAAACGACAATGATGGGTCATCAGTGCAGGAGTAAAACTTTAAAACTGGTTTTTATTTAGAGGGACCTGTAATATAGTGTGATGGCAACGTGACCATTTTAACCAACAGTAGGGGGGTAAAAGATATTCTGCCATTGAGTTGAAATAACCATCTATCCATCCAACTCCTTAAGTCAAAGTTTGTTTTCTTCATGCAAAGGAGTATCTGCCTTTTTTTCAACACTAATAGCAAATCTGCCTTGGAAAAAATGTGCAAATACATTAGTCTGTCTGTAGACTGTCTTGTTTTAAGTGATACTTTAAAACTAAAAGTGAGAATACATGAATAGTTTTACCTGTAGCGGTGTAGAGACTTTGTACCAAATTCCACTCAAATATAGGACATCTTTAAAGATGCCTTTCTTTGCTACACGATTACATCATACTGCTAAGAAAACAACTGTACAGTGTCTATTCTTCATCATTGTGAGCCACTTCAATTAGGCACACAATAACCAACGCTGGTGCACAATACATTTTACTTGAGACTAGTATGCAACCAAAATGCATGAACCCAGAAGGAGTGAGGGTTGGACAACTCTTTCAAAGCTGTTTTCTATTACAACACGTGTTTTGTCGTGGGTTCAGCATGTGCCGAACTGAACCATTATATCATCTTATGGTAGTCTATGGATTAAAATTATGAGTTACATTCTAGTTTCGCCATAAAATAAGAAGGCACTTAATTGTTTGCTTTTTTAAACCAGGTTCGGCATTAGCCTATGGTGACCATAACAAAATCGGTAGTCCACGCTTCCTCCTGTAGGCTACTGACACATGCCTTCTAAAATGTTCCTAAAACATGTCCCATTTTTTTATGAAACGCACATCTGTGCACCAGTTATATAAAAAATAATAAAGTCATACGTCGGAGCGCAGCTGCTCCAGGCGAGGCAGCAGCTCCTGGGCGCTGGGTCTGCAGCGGCCGTCTCCGCTCCAGCACCGGCCCAGCAGAGTCCTACACAGCCGCCCCCGCTCCGTCCCAAACACCGGTTGGTCCTGGACGGACGGCCGCAGGTTGTGCGCCACCACCGCGTAGAGCACGTGCTGCCTGTCGCCGGTGTACGGCTGCTCCCTGGTGATCAGCTGCCACCAGGTGATCCCGAAAGAGAAGATGTCCGCTTTGGGAGACAGCCCCTCGCCTTTCAGCAGCTCCGGGGCTCTGTGCGTGTACGTGCCGCCTACGTGGCTCACGTGGGGGCTGATAGCGCTCTCCTCGCACCCGTGGTCCAGCTTCACGGAACAGCCGAAATCGCAGATTTTGCACACGTCTTCGCTGGACACCAACACGTTGGCTGGCTTTATGTCCAGATGCACAACGCTGTGGGAGTGCAGAAAGCGCAAACCGCGTGCAATGTCTGCGGAGTACCTGAGCCATCGGTCCTCCCCCAGCGGCTCGGCGCATCCGTAAATGATCTGCTGCAGATTTCTGTTCCCCACGAACTCCATCAGTATCGTCCCGATGCTGCTTTCATCTCCAAAACCCACCGGCACGCAGGTGGTCGCCGCGATGACGCGCACAATGTTGCCCTGGCGCAGGTGTGCCGCGTTCAGCTCGGCCCAGAAGCTCTGCCGGGACGCCAGCTTGTTCTTGGTGCACTTCTTGACCCTCTTCAGCGCGACGGTGTCCCCGAGGTACTCCGCCTTGTAGACGGAGCCGAAGCCTCCGGAGCCCACAGGCTCCACGGAGCGCAGCTCCTTCCAGTGGATCACGGTGGACCAGAGCCGGCTGGCAACCTTGCCGTGGGGCCGCTGAGCGGGGACTTGTAAGGTGTTGCCGAAGGCGTATTTGGCCAGCGGGCTGCTACAGGTCCCGAGGTCCAGGGACTGGTTAGGCAGCAGGCGGGTTATGGGGATCGGAGAAGGCATCGTGCTTGGTTGGAGACTGTTTCTGTGTGTGTTTGTGTGCGTGTGTGCGCGCAGCCTGGAGTCTGCTGCGGACTGATTGGCAGCTCTGCAGTCTCAAAGCATTTCAACACACACACACACACACACACACACACACACACACACACACACACACACACACACACACACACACACACACACACACACACACACACCATCCAGCCACACCGCCACTTAGTGTTGAGGAGTATGTAATGCTTTCTGTTTGGGTTCAACAAGTTCATCCCGATGGTTCAACTCAGTTTACACTTTCTGCAGGAGGGGAGGGCGTTGTAAAACGAGACCCCTTCTTTTTTCTTTTTTTTTTAACATTCTGTGATAGTAAAGCACACTAATATTTAGCCTATGTGTGTCAAAAGTAACTACCACACGTGTGCGTGCCACATGGCTGCCTAATTAGCAACTAGACAATGATAGTTGGAAATAAAACATAAAGGCTTTTTTAATATTCAACCTATCAGACAACTTTGTGCATTTACACAGTTTAGGAAGTGTATAGGACAAGTTGGACTTAGCATGAGGCTGGGGTGGGGTGGGGGGGGAGGAGGAGGAGGGAGCACCACTGAGAAACATGTAACCCCAGCTCAGAGCTTGTGTTTGTCCTGTTCAGTCGTTTTCACTGAGACTTTTTTTTTCCCCGGCATGCAAGGAACAGATGATCACGTTCTTAAACCCAACTTCAGTGTAAGATGGGGATGATAGCATCATCTGTCAGTCTGTCTGCGGTGGAAGAAGTATTCAGATCCTTTACTTAAGTAAAAGTACTAATACCACACAAATAAAAATACTCTTACTTACAAGTAAAAGTCCTGCATTGAAAACGCTACTCAAGTAAAAGTATGTAAGTATCATCAGGAAAATGTACTTAAAGTAGTAAAAGTACTTAATGCAGAACTCTCCTCCCATTGTAGTGTGTGTAAAGGATCCAACCAGTTGTGTGTTTAATGGTCTCATCATCTCAGCTGGACTTGTAGCCGTTATATTGTCGGCTAGTTTACTTTAGAATCAAACATCAGATTTTATAAACTTCATGTGTTTAGTGTGCAGGAATCTTAATGTGTAAAGTAACTAGTAACTAAAGCTGTAAAAGATGAATGTAGTGGAGTAAAAAGTACAATATTTCTCTCTGAGATGTAGTGAAGTAGAAGTAGAAAGTGGCGTGAAAAGACTGCCTGATAATAGATATAACACTGAACTTGTTTCTCTAACTGTAGAGCGAACATCGGCTAAGTAAAAGAGGATTTACACGTTATACATTCTTCATTCATGCATTCTCTTTAATCCCACGTAGCTTGACACGTATCTTACTCCCCTTAGCAGTAATGCACTAAATATCTCTTTTTTTATCTTATTTTGGCACTTGCTTTCCTCACCTACCTCACTTCCTTTCCTCTCCTTTCTTCACCACTGATTGGTTCCTGTTTCCACCCTGACAGCCCTATTTACCTGATTGAGTTCACCTGGACGCTCCTCATTTGAGACCGCATACCTCTCGTGCTGGGTCCTCAATCACTCCCAACTCACTATACAATGCATTGAAGTGGACATCGATGGTCACTCAACCAAGCCCTATATGCCATCATGCATTGCGCTGGAGGAAAAAAAAAGGGACGAGAGGATAGAAAGCAGCGTGACTTGCAACCTGGTGTAAACTGTGTGGAGGAGGGGGAGGTGCGCGATCGCAGAAGGCTTGTATCGCTTGGACTCGCCAACAGTTTTATTGTCATTAATTTGAATTCCTCATGGGGGAGACCGAAACTACGCACTATAGCTTTAATACTTGATAACATGTCCATGTTGATAACGTGTCCGGGACCCCTAGGGGGTCCTCAGAGTTGCTGCAGGGGGGCCAGTTGATTATTGTTTGATGATTGGGAAAAAAAAAAAAGATGTCTGACAATATACATTTACATGAATCCAACATATTACCTCCATGTGTGCCAGAGCCTTCAGCCTTATTATTGTTACATTACAATACATGTCATTTAGCTGACGCTTTATCCAAAGCGACTTACAATTAAGTGCTTTCAACTATGAAGGTTCAAACTCCAGACAACAAGTAGTAAGTGCAAGTACATTAGCTTTGAATAAGCAAAGCTACAAAGAGACATATGAAAGTGCAGGTTCAATAATAATTTTTTATTTTAATTTTTTTTATTATCCCAGGTGTAGTCGGATAATGTAGGCGGATAATAATAATGTAGGCGGAAGATGTGTAAGCTTTCAGCCATCCTGATGTCGGTGGGGAGCTCGTTCCACCATTTGGGAGCCAGGACAGAGAACAGTCTGGATTTCGTCGAGTGATTAGTTCTCCTCGCTGTGGAGGGGGCCGCAAGCAAACACTGCTCTCTTCACCTGGAGCGGTGTAGTGTCAGATAACTTGGGGAGGTTGAAGACAAGCCGAGCTTCTGCGTTCTGAATGAGCTGCAGGGGTCGGATGGCACATGCAGGCAGGCCAATCAGGAGGGAGTTGCAGTAGTCTAGACGTGAGATGACTAGAGCCTGAACCAGAACCTGAACCGCCTTCTGCGTTAGAAGGGGACGTATCCTTCTGATGTTATGCAGCATGTCTCTGCACGATTGGGTGGTTGCCGCAATGTTGGCAGTGAAGGAGAGTTGGTCGTCAAGTGTCACACCCAGGTTTCTAGCAGTCTGGGTGGGGACTAATTATTCAATTCAATTTTATTTATAGTATCAAATCATAACAAGAGCTATCTCGAGACACTTTGCAGATAGAGTAGGTCTAGACCACACACTATAATTTACAAAGACCCAACAATTCCAGTAATTCCCCCAAGAGTAAGCGTTTAGCGAGGAAAACTCCCTTTTAGGGAGAAACCTGGGACAGACCCAAGCTTGTGGTAGGAGGTGTCTGACAGTGCCGGTTTGTTGGTGTGATGAACAACGACAATGATAGTCAGAATAAAGATAATGGAACAGTGACCAGAAATAGTAGTTGTAGTAGTTCATGGCATAGCAGGACACTGCAGGTCATTACAGGGTGTAGCAGGGCACATCAGAGCATAGCAGGACGTAGCAGGACCCTGCAGGACACTGCAGAGCGTAGCGGGGTGTAGCAGGGCATAGCAGGGCACTCAGCAGGACCACGGCGACAGCTGGGACCATGATTTAGGGGTCACCCTAATCCAAGGAAACATGCTGGGCGAAAAAAAACAACTTAAGGACTCCGGAGGATAAGCTCCCCAGAGCTAGGTTAGTAACAAGCATTTCTGGGACAAGGATGTACACAGATGGAAAGAGAGAGGAGAGATGAGCTCAGTGTGTCAAAGGAAGTTTATTTGAATAGCTTATTATTGTATGCATCATAAAAATGTATGTATGTCTCTCTTTCAGCTAAGGGGTCCTTGGCCAAAAAACGTCGAAGACCCCTGGCTTAGACATTATGGCTGATAATCAAAATCCTCACGGAGAACATGAACAGAATTTTTACATCCGGAACCACACTGTTGACACTATTTCTGCGTCCTGGCCTCTGCGTTGTGGTCGCCCTACGACTAGATGTGTCTAACTCAAGGTCCGCCGGCCAAACCAGGCCCCTCGCACATTTTGATCTGGACCGCGTATCAATTTAGGTTCACAATAAATTTTGGGCCTCCTAGTTGCGCGCCAAACCAAAAGGACGGTAACTGTTTTCAAGCTGTAATTACGCGACACTCAAAGCAGAATTCGGCAGATTTGCTGACTTTGAGAGTCAGAACTTCCCCCAGAAGCAGAGAGTGTATATTCAGGCTGTGAGTCGGCAGCCTGCTTTTAAAAATGTAATCTTTGTTTTGCTGGATTTGCTAAACTCTACGATCGCGAAGGAAGTGTTCTGCAGAAGTTTTTAGGGGCTTTGTTGGCCAAACTGTAAGTGAGAAGACTATATGAAATCTGTAATAAATCATGCAGTCAAAAATATTGGACTTTTTCCAAATAAAAGCATTTTATTAAACTAAACATGTCTGGCTCTTGATGGGATTTTCATTTCCCAATGTGGCCCTTAGTGAAATTGAGTTAGATGTTCTGTTAATGGAAGACACTAACAGTTTACTGTTCATCAGTAGTTCTGCTGGCGATCTCCCACACTCTAGCGCACGTGTCAAACCCAAGGCCCGCGGGCCAAATCCGGCCCCTTGCAGATTTAGATCCGGCCCGTATATCAATTTAGGTTATAGATTTTGGCCCGCCTAGTTGTGCGCCAAACCAAAAACACGGGAAAGTGTTTTTTAAACTGCATTTACATGACATTCAAAACAGAATTTGGCAGATTTGCAGACTTTGAGACTCAGAAATTCCCACAGAAGCAGAGAGTTTTCATATTCAGCTAAATTCTATGATGGCAAAGGAACGTTTTCGCAGACTTTTGTAGGACTTTATTTCGACAAAAAGCGTCAAATGTCTCAAAAAGCCACACAAAGTTGGAAGAAACATAAAAAATGAGGAAAAGCATGTTAATAAACGTGATGTGATTCTCTTTTTCCAGTGTAGCCCTTAGAGAAATGGAGTTTGACACCCCTGCTCCAGCAGTTCAGCTCTGTAATTCAGAATAGCAGAGTAAGGGTCCTCCTTGCTTTCTGTAGCCTTTTTCAGCAGTCTGTTCACCATTTGCACTCCCTCATTGACTGTGGGTAGTGCGGGCTCGATGTGTGTAAATCAGAATTTCCTGGAAAACAAACAATATTCTTCAGTCAAATGTTTAGCCATTACAGTATTGGATACCTCTGTTTCGGGAATCCCACGTCTGGAGATGATTGATTTTAAGGCCCGGACACACAGAGCCAACGGCCAAATATTGGCAGAAAAGCCAGTCGGGCTGATCAGTCTCCACAAGTTGTAATACGTCTCTATAACAGCAGGCGGCTCTAATCTATATTGTCGCCCAAAAATGAAAACCGGCAGCCGATTGGACGAATGTGTCACGTGGGTTTGGTTTCTCCGGAAATTCAAAGCCAGACTGTCATGGCGGCCGTTCAGAATACGATCTCATATTGTACTAAAATAGTTCACAAAACATGTTTCTGAAAACATTTTAAGCGAGAAATAGGCCATGCAGTTGCTGAATCTGTCTTCATTTCAGATCAACAAAGTTCAGTTTAAAAGATTTTCGTCAGATTTTGAGAGACTCTAGTCACGCTCATTCCGCTCCCCGTTTCCCGGGTTAGCTCTCCACCAATCAGATGGGTCATTTGAGTCTGACTGCCGGCAGTGCCCGCCTCGCCGATTATACATGTCAAATCGGCCAAAATGAAGGCCGACGGCCCCTCGGACGGACGACGGCACGGAACACAACGAACAGACTCGAGTCACCGACCACGCCAGACTGTCCAACGGCCGATTATCGGCTCTGTGTGTATACGCTTGACCACCTGCTTTGCCGTGAGGTCTGAAAGAAGAGCTAACTCTTGCTTGAGTGGTGATCTCAAATAGATAGTCTTTGCCACATAGGTGGAACATGTCTGTTCCCACCTTTCTCCATTGGCCCTCTGTCCTGCTATGTGGTAAAAGTGGTTCTTTCCTCAGTTTATATCTGCTATTTCTGAAGTTTTTGTTTCTTTTTATTGTTTCCTTTTTATTTTTGTCACCTTTTTTTTGGCATGTTACCACCGCATCCTGACAATGCTTAACTGATAGCAGAATCTTCTTTGTTTGTTTTTGTTTTAAATTATATTTTAGGGGTGCCGGGATAAAGTTTAAGGGTGCTTCAGCACCCCTAAAAACGGACTAAAATCGCCCCTGCTGCACATCTGTTCACTGGAACTCATTCCTGTGTCAGTCAGGGCGTGGGACAAGAAGAGGGGCACGGGGTGGTACCGGCCCCCTCTGAATGATTGGCCCCCCTGGTGCCCCCCCACAATCCATTGGGCTAGACAGCTGTCAATCTGACAATTGTGATTTCCAATATTCCTATATTTCTAAGCAGATTGTCTATGCTGTATTCTGATTTTCAGTGATCTAGCTAACTATGTGGCCCATAAAAAGTGTAAAATAGTCATGAACCTTGATGTGATTTTCCAAAAGCTTTGGGTATTGCAATTTTATTCAGCTTATGTGTGTTATGTAAATAAATGTAAGTGAAGTGAGGCAAATAGCTCTTGACCACTTTTTTAAAAGTAGCCCTTAGATAAAGAGAGGTTGGGGACATTGCTAGCATTAGCTGGTAACTTTAAAGGAAAGTCTGCAGATGTTCTGTCCTGCCGTACATGCAGATGAATGTCTCCAGTCCCCAGAGGTCTGTGTTTATCTGCTGGTTAAACTCCCGTAGGATGACACTCTTCAGAAGGGTTGAAAATCAGCAACTTTCACTCTTTAGCCTTTAGCTTAGCACAGCCCCAAATCAACCATAAACAACACTGGCTCTAGCTGTTTGCTACTTCCTGTTTGGGGCTGGAGGGAGCCCACCCATTGGTTGTTGACAATGTCCACGTGATTTAACTTCACTACCAAGACTTTAAACTTAGGATACTATCAAATATGTTTTGATTTTGTCTGAACGTCCAGACGGGAGAAAGACTGGGACTGAGTTTTATGACCTTACGCCAAACGATGGAGACGACGGGAGCGCCCCGACTCTAGCGAGACTCTCAGCGTTTCATTCTGAAATCGGGAAATTAGTCTGGGACAGTGGAATCGCTCGAAAAGTGGTTTGGTGTAAAGTCGGCATTACACAGAAGCAGACAGAATCGTAGTGAATGACCCGTTTCTAGGAATGACCAGACAGACCTGCAGTTGGATCCTTCTTCTTATGTTTATTAAACTTTCATTACATTGTGTAAAAAAAACACTGGAGTTGACGACTGCAGCTCTTCTCTCTCATAGCAGCAAGGTATGTAAATCAAATCAGGTTATTCTGCCAGACAATAAATAATCTGCCTCTTTGGATGATGTCAATGTTTAAAAAAACAATAGATAAAAAGCTGCAGCATTCATTTTTTATTTCACACAACCTGTAAACATATATATATATATATATATATATATATATATATATATATATATATATATATATATATATATATAGTATATAAATATATATATACACATATATGTTTATGTGAATAACTTTGCCCTATATTTATCAAAAATACAACAGTAGTTTGTAAAATAGATTTGAAGTAAAATATTAAGAATTAGCAGAGTCCATCATTGTCACATGGATGGCATCGTTGAAATGCAACAGGTAACGAAACCAACACAACTGGACTGTGCCCCTTTTTTTTTTCGGGACTTCCTCAGCTCACGTGGAGTCGCGTTTTTCTCAGCGTCAGCACCGATGTCTTCATATCTGCCGAGTGACTTTCACTCAGAGCAATGACTCCGTTTTCCCATTATATCACAACACAAGTGTGTGGGGGGGGGGCATTGTGATATTACAGGCAAGTCTGTAAAAAGACTACAAATGTCACAGTACAATAAAAAATATATGTAGCTATATATATATAGTACAACCAGGCACACGCTCCCAACTGTTCAGCTAAACTGGATACTTTTGTATTTACAAATGATACATTTTAAGAACTAGAAAAGAGGTCTGTAGCACCTTTTTTTAGGAGCTTTAGAAGTATGTTAGCAGCTTGATCCAATACCAAAAATATATTGCAGTATTGCAGTGTTTTCTTTTACATACACATTCAATAAACGTTCACTGGTACCACTGAAGCTTATCAAGAAGTTTGACATGAATTGCTAAAGGTCTGGGCCTCACTGAAGAGCATCTCCTGTCTCCATGGTCACCACACTGGGAACCTGTGGGAGACAACCCCCCCCCCAAAGTTTAGCTTAGCTTTAGAATGATGAACTTAATCTGATTGAGTGCGTTCCATTGGTACTCTGAAGACCTATAGGTCAAAGTCCGTAACACGCCCTCCCACCCAGGACAGTTTAGTTTAGCTTTAGAATTATGAACTTAACCTGATTGAGTGTGTTCCATTGGTACTCGGAAGACCTATAGGTCAAAGTCGGAAACACCCCCCCGCCCCCCCTGAACTCTGATTTCCAAGCTTGGAAGTCGGACAACCTCCAAGTGCCCCAGGCTCAAAATCGAACATGGCTGCCCCTTGCATCAACAGTTGTGAAAGCTGTGCTAAACGGCTAGCAGATTAGTTACCAGCCAGTCGTATTTTCCACCAGCCACGTTTGTTTGTTTGTTTTCTCCGTAACTAACTGTACTTTACGGTTCGTCTTCTCCGTTTCAGCGCAGCTCGTAGTCGATACCGCACGCTAGGCGCGTAGCCGACAGTTGTACGGCACGTCACAGCGTAAGTGTTCATGGGGAAATGTAGGATTAGAACTACAAGCAGCGTTGCCAGCTAAAGATTATGTTTCCAAGCCAAACGCACACAACACCGCCCACATATTTTCGCGCAAAACGGACTAATCCTGCAACCTGACACATGGTTTCTGCAGCCGGCCGATTCAAACAGACGCAGTGTTGTTTGCTTCATTCATCAACGGCCAAATTGGCCAGTAACTTTACAATGTTACCCGCCAAAGTTAATTTTCACCCACATTTAGCGTGTTGGCGGGTGTCACTTTAAAGCTGTGGTAGTAACATTAAGTTATTAGCACTTCCTTCTTATTTGTCGTACACACAGTCCTGTCCATATTCTATCAGTGGACGTATTGTTACGCTGTTTGTATGCACAAAAAACGGCGTAATGGATTGTTATCAACTGGTATTGCTAACAATGGCTAACCTGGCTAGAGCTAACCCCACAATGAAAAATCTGACTTGTAAATGGAACGTCTTCAACTTGGGTGTGACGTCATTCCCAGCTCCGGCTTCCGAGTTAAAGGGAACGCACTAAGATACCCGACTCCAAATCTGGATCTGCTTTCTCCAATGTGTAGAGATTTTTTTTTTTTTTCAACTTTTTGATCCACAGTTTTTATCTTTTTCTTTTATTCTACCCCAGATCAAATCCCTAAATGATTTCATACAATCCATACAGTATGAGTTATACATCGAGTTCAGACTGCAGTTCGCTGATTGGAAAAAAGAAACTGGTTTTCATCCAACAGCTTTTCAGGCAGAAACCACTAAGAAATCAAGTAATATGTTTTTCATATAATGTCACACTGAGGTCAAAGGATGATAGAGGACGACAAAACCACCCTAGGAGTTATTAAACATACAGTATATCTTTATGTTTGTCGTTTTAACAACTAATTTAACAACCAATGAAAAGATGATATAATTAAGTGCTATAAAATCTTTCATGTTAAGCTTCATTATTGGTTGTGCTCTCGCCTAAACCAGCGGTTGAATAGTCAAAGAAGGCCTTCTGAAATAGGCCAACAATAATCTGTGTTTAAGGTACATTGTTGGTTAAAAAAAAAAAAAAACTCAATGAGATACACAGAACACTTGTGCAAGTAAAGCAAAAATGACACTTTGATAGGAAAAAACACTGTCAAAATTGTACCTGTAAAAATAAAACATTTTATATTGTATTTACATGTTATTGTTCTCTAAAAGAGCTAAATATATCATCTATACATTTGTAATAAAGGTTTTAAACAAAAAGGTATTGGAGGAAATAAAGGCATTCAATTTACAAAAAAGTGCTATGATTACAACAACCAAAAAGCAGCTTGCTAACATCTCTTGTAAAAACAACAAACCTTCACAAGATACAAAATATATAGCAAACTTCCATAAATGCTTTGAAACATTACACATTCAACTCTATATTTCACATAACCCAGAACAATATTGTGTCCATTCATGTCTTATTCAGGAAGAGAAAGGGGGAACTTAACACTTCTAGTTCGTCATCATGTTTTGAATTTCAGAGCACAAAAACAATATGAGTATGTGAGGTAAATGATAGCACTATTGGGTTATATATGAATCAAACATTTCATGGAACCAAGATGCACCATCTGTTGACTGCTGTGGTGGTGGTGGGGAAAAGGTAAAGGTGCAGGCTGTACATTTTTGCCATATCATGTGCAGTCCAATGTCTCTTGAAAGTATTAAAAGTGTCCAAAAATCATTTCTGTTTTGCAGATGAAATATGTAATTTAAGTTTCATGAAATAGTATAAATCAGCTAACATCTGGCACAACCTTTGTGACTTTTCATCTTTCAGTTGCCTTGTTGTTATATGGCTGGGTTAATAATTGACATTTTTCCAATATGTGTCAACATGATACCAGAGTTTTGATACTTCTACCAAAACAATATATTAACCAACTTTGTCTACAAAACCTTGAATTCATTTTACAAAAGAAGCAGAACAGGACTCAAATGGTGAGCATGTATGTCATTCTTGGGAACCTTGGGAACACTTAAGGTCCCCTTACTAGATTATGGGCTGCCCATTAAACAGCATCTCATCTTCATCAAAACATTGACTTTGCAGAGTTTTTACGGAGTTTGTTCACTTGTCATAGTGTGACTTAAAGAGTAACTACCATTTTATTTTTCAACCTGTACCTTATTTCCAATGTTTTTGTGTATAAGTGACTGATAGGAACAACAATCTTTGAAATTAGTCCAGTATTAAGCGTGAACTCTGTAGCCACACCGGGCTGCAAAGTAACCCTATGGGGTACATGTGCATCGTCAATTTAGTCCACTAAAAGTGCTTTATTTACCACTGAAAGGCTTAGATTATTTTTCTAAGTGACAACATTATGGAAAGGATCCCTACAGAGATAGAACTTTTAAAAACCAAAACTCAGAAACAGCTCTGAAGTCGCTAGTGCTAAACCCACCAGACTCCAGTTTAAAAAGCAATACTTTTAGCGTGTATAGAGCCAACATATTTTCACATGTAAATCGGTAAACTATGTGTTTATTTCAACCCAATCTAGAGTTGTGGATGGTTGGAAAAGTGGAAAGACGAAACGGCTTTTCATAGTTTGATTTTGTTTCTGTCGACTTTGAACGAAGTGTATTTTACGATGCTAAAATGACAGTTTATTCTCACGGAGTCTGGTGGGTTTAGCAAATGCAATTTCGTGGATGTTTTTATGTTTTATAAAAGGATCTTACTCTTTAACAGAAAGGTCGACCTCCTTAGAAATCCTTTCCATAATGTTGTCAGACACTTAGAATATTAATCTGAGTCTGTCAGCGGCTAAACGAGCACTGTAGTGAAGGTAAATACATGCTGGACAATTGCCCTATTAACTTACATTGTAGCTTGATTCTCCGCTGCAGACTGCAGCGATCTCTCTTAATACTGGACCAATGTCAAAGATTGTTGTTCCCATCAGTCACTTAGACACAAACACATAGGAAAATAGGGTCCGGGTTGAAAAAAACGGTAGTTACCCGTATGGGATTTTGGTCACATGATCAAATATAAATGCCAAATGTCATCCAAACGTATAGCAACCAAACGAGAACTTTTAAAAAACTCTGAAACAGCGTTTTAATCAAAAGTTTGATTAAAATCAGGAAGTATTGGGTCAAAGAAGAAGTCAAAAAAAATATGGATATCTGACCACAGCTTTGATGTCAGCTTTCAGTACACATTTGGGTATTCAGTGCTAGACAAACATTTCATTCGATACCCAGCTCTACTTTGCTGCACGGTGATGGATATAATTACGGTAATTGTATGAGACGTGAGACTAGGGCCCATAAACCCATGACTAGCAACAGCTGGAAAACCCAGTAACTGCAACAGGACTGCCAACTAAGCCAAAGATAGCCCGGTTTGTGACTTCAGAATCCTGTATATTACATCATTATTTGGAGTTCGCTACGTAGACCTTAGCTGTAAAAGTTGTAAAAGCAGCAGTTGCATCTTTAAAGGTATTTTTGTGACCTCACAAATGTTTACTGTCAACCCAGAATGAGAAAACTTTGCCCAGTGTGAAATTTCTTTTAATAAAAATGAAAGTTTTGGCTTTTCCCCTTAGGTTTGCATAGGGAATGCTATGTGACTGGATAACAGAGTGACATACAGTATGGGGCGCTGAAGTCACAAATGAGGCTAACCCAAAACTGATGACGTGATGTCAAAGCGATGTATCAGTGCTCACTGTTGTTTACTATGATTCTGTTAACATTTTGTTTGCAAAAACATCTCTTGAACCTACATTTTCCAATCAAGATACCAACTTATTATCACAGATGTATTCTGTATCTGCTTGAGCCAACACTTTGTTGAAGCTGTATAATGTTTACACTGTCCAATATACATGTTTTCACTGCCATCCAAAGATTCCAGCATATATCTTTGGAAATGTTGAGATTGTGTGTGAAAGGTTATCCTATGTGAAACAATGTATAAAAATATGATGTGCATCTGTTCCAAAGCAGCCATTATTTGAGCCATTTTTTCCATATGTTCCACATTTAAATCACAGCAAACAGCTATGTTATATTATATGTATGGTATTAAAAATAAGGCACAACTTCTGCTTAAAAAATATATGATTTGAATAGGATTGTGTCCATAATGATGACTGAGCAGTGAAGCAACTGTGCATGACTTAAAGGGTAACTACCGTTTTTTTCAACCTGGATCCTATTTTCCTGTGTTTTTGTGTCTAAGTGACTGATGGGAACAACAATCTCTGACATTGGTCCAGTATTAAGAGAGATCGCTGCAGCGGTGAAACAAGCTCCAACTTAAGTTAATAGGACAATTGTCCAGCTTGTATTTACCTTCACAAACGTGCTTGTTTAGCCGCTGACCGGCTCAGATTAATATTCTAAGTGTCTGACAACATTATGGAAAGGATTTCTAAGGAGGTCGACATTTCTATTAAGTAAGATCCTTTTTTTTAATTTTAAACATAAAAACATCCATGAAATTGCGTTTGCTAAACCCACCAGACCCATTTGAATAATCAGTAATTTAAGCATCATAAAATGCACTTCGTTCAAAGTCAACAGAAACTAAATAAAACTATGAAAAGCCGTTTTGGGTCGTTTTTCCACTTTTCCATCCATCACAATTCTAGTTTTGGTTCAAATAAGCACATATTTTACCAATTTACATGTGAAAATATGTTTGCTCTATACACGCTAAAAGTATTGCTTTTTTAAATGGAGTCTGGTGGGTTTAGCTAGCGACCTCAGAGCTGTTTCTGGTTAAACAGAAAGGTCTCAAAGAGGTTTTAAAGGTCTATCTCTGTAGGGATTCTTTCCATAATGTTGTCAGACACTTAATAATTAATAAATATTAATCGGAGCCTGCCATTGGCAAATAAAGCCCTTTTAGTGGACTAAATTGACGATGCACTTGTGCCCCATAGGGTTACATTGCAGCCCGGTATGCGTTCACGCTTAATACTGGAACAATTTCAAAGATTGTTGTTCCTATCAGTCACTTAAACACAAAAACATTGGAAATAAGGTCCTGGTTGAAAAAAAGAAAATGGTAGTTACCCTTTAATGTTGCGTTCATGTCTGTGTGGACAGGTTGAGGCACTAACTGTCCATCTGAGATGAAATGCAGCTACTGCTCATTGATTCTCTTCACTACTCATGACCAACCGTCAACCTGTTTCATTAGCAGTTAATGCCATGCTGGGCGGAGCTCTGCTACATACAGTTTTCAGCTTTGCTCTAAATCTCTTGACATGTAACAGGGAGAGTGGTGCCTCTGTTGTTCACACTCTGCACAGTCTGGGTGAATACTCGATTCTGACTGGCTGTAGGGGGTCAGAGATTTGTATGTATTTTGCCAATCTCTGCTTATATTCTATATGTAGCTCTTGGTTCAAGAGCGGCTGGAATATTTGGTAATCGGAGCACACCTTTTGTTTCATTTGCCATTAATCTGGCAAATGCTAACTTCACTTTTAACGCGCATATTGATTGTGCACTTTGTCGAAACTAATGTTTTCTTTAAATATGAAATGTTTAAGTTGGAGTACATCATCTTAGATTGTTTATGCTTTATCATTAGTGAGATGCTAGGCAGAGGGCTATTTTTATTTTATTTTTAAGTCAAGGGGGGGATGGAGGTCCAGTGAAAATATGAATTAAGCTATGGAGACCCTTGCCTTTTTTACAAAGAAAAGCGTTAGGACTCCTACCCATCCTAATCGTTTTTGTAGATACATTTTTGCATACCTCCCTTGCAATGAGCCTTTATGATACATACAATACAATTGTACAAGGTAGCACGCATAAACACTTAATGATTTGCAGCTTTCTGCACCTTCGCATCCGGTCAATAACTAACTTTCTTTTGTTTCAGTCCAACAGTCGCAAACAAGGTCATCTAACTACACTAATTAGAAGTTTGTCAGGAGTGTGACGTTTGATAAAATACCTGTTTTTATTAACTTAAGGCACAATGACGCAAGCAACAGCTCAGTAGCCATGTTCACAACCACCAGCAGTGACACATTGAGCCTGCAGTAAAGATAACTGGACTGGGGGGGGCTGATAGGGATCCTTTCAGCTAGATGACTGGGTGAGGCTCCTCAACAGTGAATGGCAACGTGTGTGTGGATGTTACGATTCAGAGCCTAATTTCTGGTGTGTGTGTGTGTGTGTGTGTGTGTGTGTGTGTGTGTGCTAGATAGGGTGTTAAGGGGGGGAATTGTAAAATGACAGCCCTTGGTATCCATATAATCTCCATATTGAAATGATGCAACACAATCTCACTCCCATCACGTAACATACGGACGCTCGGTCAGGTGCCTTTTGGCGTTGTTATTAAACGCCAAACGTCTCCTTTAGCGTCAAATCTAAACACGCTTGGTCGGGACTCATGCCTCACTTTTTGGCGCTCTGGGTCTGGACGTACGTTTACCTGACGTGCAGCACAATAACATGACAGTTAGGTTTAGGAAAAGATGGTGGGTAGGGTTACAAGATGTACGTTTCAGAGACACGCGGGACAAGAACGGGACATGAACCCCGGTCTCCTGGGGGAAAGTCCTGATTTACAGGACTTCCCCAACAATTCTCCTTCAGCGCCATTTCGGCCTTTCGTACTACTCTCTACCATTGTCGCTGTTTATACTACATCATCTTACAGCTGCTCTGCCCGGTGCGTCCCATACAGACGCTGAAGGGAGATTTTTGCATCGTATCTGACGCCGAGAGCCACTGCCCAAGCGTCAGTATTTTACGAGTTGGGGGAAAACTAACTCCAAAGACACATTACGTCAGCTTTCATAAAAATCTCCCCACTCCCCACTGAATCAAGATAAAACTCCAACCAACTGCCAAAATGAAAAGTGAAACTGTAATACCGGCACGTCAGACCAAGAGCCCGGGGCTGTCCCAGGTTTCTCCCTAAAAGGGAGTTTTTCCTCACCACTATCGCAATAACTGCTTGCTCTTGGGGCAATTCCTGGAATTGTTGGGTCTTTGTAAATTATAGAATGTGGTCAAGACCTACTCCTATCTGTAAAGTGTCTCGAGATAACTCTTTTTATGATTTGATACTATAAATAAAATTGAATTAATACTGTTGCTCAGTAGTTTTTACTCTTGCCTATAATCATGTGAATGAACTTCTGCGGTATGGATTGCTCAAAAGGACCAGATTGATGTTTGCATTAGCCTTTTTACTTTGAGTTTGAGATATTTGGAATAGAGTTTCCCCAAATTCCAGGAAGCCATTGTTTTCCTATCATTTCACTACTTATTGCAGAGACTTGAAATCGGTTCGTGTAATCATCACAGTGAACGTTAGGTCTGCTGCTGCTGACAAGGTGGCCGTGCACGTTACTGTATAATGCAAGTGCATACATTACAGTGATGGTATTGACAAAAATACAAGCAGACAAGGTCACTGTAACGGATTAGCTGACTCCAGTAAATGGATTTTCCATACTGATTAGAAATGAATGAAACACAATAGCTGCCTGGAACATTGCAAAAACAAATCTCCCAAAATTTGGTACGCTTTGCAAAATGGTCAGCTGTCATTAATGGTATGTGATGTATTAAATAGATGTAAATGGGCAAAAGACATCCCAAAACTACAGTTTGGTCCCTACAACAAATAAGAAAGACGTAAAACAACGGTCAACCGTGATGACAGATGAAATCACAAAGTTCAAAGTGCTGTCCGAACAATAACGTACATCCCAAAATCTGCTTACTAAGGCCAATCTATTCTAAAGCATGGGGGGGGGGTTAAGTAAAGAAAAAATGTCACTGCAATCAAATGACTATTAGCATCCATCTATGTGAAAATTCTCCAACCCCAAAAGACTTAATCATGTTGAAAGTGACACAGCAAAGCCATGTTCACATCATGGCAGAAAAACAGGTTTTGCTCCATTAAAGTGTATGTGGCCTTTGTGAGCACAGCCACAACCATGGCTGAATTCTCCATACTCGCGCTACGATTAAAGATGTTTATGTATATTGTAGCCGGCAGGCCTTGGAAATAGTTATTTCTTTCGGTCATCACAACAGACTATGTTAGGTTGTAAAACTTGCAAATAGCAAGAATTTGGATATTGTGTTTGCACATCCACACAGCACAAGAGGATCAGTTTTTTCTGCTATTATGTAAACACGTCATTAGGGAAGAGGGGGGGGTAAAAAAGTTGCCAACTCGTCAATAAAAAGCTTCATAGGTGAAAAGAAGACATCCCAACAGTAGCCATTAGAAAGCGTTTGTGTGTGTGTGTGTGTGTGTGTGTGTGTTTTCTTTCAGTGCTGATTGCCGTGTGTTTATGTTTATGTGTTGTTATATGAAAAGTGTAGCATCTTTTTTCATTGTCTGAGGGGGTCGTTGTGTAGCTGGACGTGTGTGTGTGTGTGTGTGTGTGTGTGTGTGTGTGTGCCTTCTTTCAGTGCTGATTGCCGTGTGTTCATGTGTTGTCATATGAAATGGATAGAAGTGCTAATATCTTCAAACACGTGCAGCATCTTATATGAAAAGTGTAGCATCTTTTTTCATTGTCTGAAGGGGGTGGTTGTGTAGCTCGACGTGTGTGTGTGTGTGTGTGTGTGTGTGCGTGCGTCAGGCCCAGCACATACTGGATTACTGAAAAGCTTGGTGGAAGCGGGGCAGTGTAGTGGGTGTGCTCAGGTTGGATATGAAGGAGGAGGGCAGCCTTTGAAGCGGACTCTCCGCAGCCTCCGGGCCTTCGGGGGGCTGGGGGGGAAGCTGGCCCAGAGGCGCCGGCTCTTCGTTGGGTGGATAGGCCACGCCCTGCCCCCCGCTGCCGCCCCCTGCCTGGCTATACGGGGGCCCGTTGAGTGGCAGGAAGTTAAAAAGCTGCGAGAAGTCCATCAGGGAGGAGGATGAGGCCAGTGAGTCGCCCGCGGCGGCGGCGGCGGCTGCCGCCATCGGGGTGGCCATTTTGGACAGGGACACGCCCTCGCTCTCGTCCTCCAGCACGCCCACTTGAGGCTCCAGCTCCAGTTTGGAGGAGGAGAGTTGGGGTTCCTGGGCTGCAGAGGATGAGGAGGGCATGCTGCTCTGCAGCTCCATCAGGTAGGTCTCCAGTTCTCCCTTTAGATTCTGCTCCCGCTCCTGTGAGACGCTGTATGAGGTAAAGTTGGAGCCCAGTGGGTACTTAAAAGAAAACGAGTGTGTGGGGGTGGGGAAGGGCTCTGTGTCCAGGACGGGGCCCGCGTACATGTTGAGCTGGTGCGGCCTCATCGTCAGCATTCCCGGGAGCTCGTCCTTGATGCCCCCGGACGCCATATCGTAGACAACGGGCTCCAGCGAATCAGCTGGCTCAGTTTTGACCCTTAGCAGCTCCCGAGCGTGGCTCTTCTTCACATGACGCGTCAGGTGGTCCTTCCTGCCGAAGCGCTGGGCGCAGTACTGACAGAGGAAGTCCTTGCGTCCGGTGTGCACCACCATGTGGCGCCGCACATCTTTACGGGTGTAAAATCGCCGCTCGCAATGCTCGCAGCGGTGCTTCTTCTCTTTGGTCCCGCCGGAGGACTTGCCAGCGTGCGTTTTGAGGTGCTCCAGAAGGACCCCGGTGCTGGGGAACGGCTGCAGGCACACTTGGCAGGTGAGGTCTCCGCTGTTGGCGGCGTGGAGGGCCAGGTGGCGCTTGAAGCCCAGCTTGGTGTTGTAGCTCTTGCCGCACTCCTGGCAAGTGAACGCCTCCTTGTAGGGGTCGTGAGTGTGCAGGTGATTCTTTAAGTGATCCTTGCGGTGGAACATTTTCTCACAGTATGAACACTTGTGGTTTTTTTCTGGCGAGTGAGTCGCCATATGCCTTGGAACACAGACACATTCTATAAGCACTCAGAAATTGTTGCAATCACGTTTTAAGTAGTAGGCATGCGTTACATCACACAAAAACACAAAACCTGGAGAGAAAAACTAAACTAGTACGCATGAACACATCATTCTGATTACTGCTGGGCACTATGTTATGTTACTATGCCCTGCTTGGCTGCGGCCACGCTGGCTCCCGATAGCACCGGACGTTTAACAAGTGAGCAAATGAACCACTTAGACCAGTGAGTCCAGGGGATTGTTTCAACCACGATCTTTCTCCTAAACTTATCTAGTCGTTTTGGTGCCTAAACTTAACTGTCATTGCCGCATGATGCTCACTTTTTCCGTCTAAACTCCACTACCACGGCCCCTGAAAGCACCGTCATCTGGAGGTGCCTGTAGCCGGCTCCCAGTCACCTGTTGGCGGCTGAACAACTGTCGCTGGTAGCCGGCGTCCTGGAGCTCTGTAGAGCTAAATACAACCAGCAACTGCTGCTCAGATTTATCATTCTATGGCACTATAGACTGTTCACATGACAGCGCTTTACTTAGTTTAGAATACTTTTATTTTAGGTATATGATATATGGTCTATTGGTGAAATAGCATCTATCTATCTACAGTGCTAAGCATAAGTGAATACACCCATGACTAAAAAGAGGAATACAAAATAATCTTTTGGAAATTGATCTTAATGCCTTAATTAAGAACATTAGGAAAAATCCAACCTTTGAGAACACCAATTTTCTTTGTGAATG
Source organism: Perca schrenkii (assembly GCA_025617405.1). Lineage (NCBI taxonomy): Eukaryota > Metazoa > Chordata > Actinopteri > Perciformes > Percidae > Perca > Perca schrenkii. The sequence goes on from CM046808.1 coordinate 3,305,871, forward strand.
AATAATGTATAGTAAATTAATAAATGTTCTTCCTTAAAATACAGGGGGCATAAGTGAGTACACCCCTATGTTAAATTCCCATAGAGGCAGGCAGATGTTTATTTTTAAAGGCCAGTTATTTCATGGATCCAGGATACTATGCATCCTGATAAAGTTCCCTTGGCCTTTGGAATTAAAATAGCCCCCCCACATCATCACATACCCTTCACCATACCTAGAGATTGGCATGGTTTTATTTCAGTTAGCCTAATAGCTGGTTTGATTTGCATTGAGAGATGATGTTATGAAAAGTACCCCATGCCAATCTCTAGGTATGGTGAAGGGTATGTGATGATGTGGGGCTATTTTAATTCCAAAGGCCAAGGGAACTTTATCAGGATGCATAGTATCCTGGATCCATGAAATAACTGGCCTTTTAAAAACAAACATCTGCCTGCCTCTATGGGAATTTAACATAGGGGTGTGTATACTTATGCCCCCTGTATTTTAAGGAAGAACATTTATTAATTTACGATACATTATTCATTCACAAAGAAAATTGGTAAAAGGTTGGATTTTTCCTCATTTTTTTAATTAAGGCATTAAGATCAATTTCCAAAAGATGATTTTTTTATTCCTCTTACCTCAACTTTAGCATGGGTGTATTCATGTATGCTTAGCACTGTATCTATAGGTATAAAGAGAAAAGCAACATGCTGCAGCCTGCTGGGCACTGCTGCGTGTCTGTACCGTAGCAGCTTGTATTTGGAGACGAAAGCCTTGGTGCAGTCGGGGTGGGAGCAGCGGTACGGTCTTTCTCCTGTGTGAGAGTACGAGTGCACCTTCAACTTCTCCAGACTGTTGAAAGCCTTCTGACACTCCTGGCAAGAGAAATTCTTCTTGGGCTTCCCCTCGGCTCTCCTGCGCCTCCCGGCGGGCGGCGCGAGCTTGGTTCTCTCCAGGAGGTGGTCGCGGTGGCCCTGGGTTCCCGTGGCCATGGCACTCTAGGGCTGAGCAGCTACATGGACAGGGGCGCAGTGCCCAACTAGTACTGATGCAGTTGTTCTATCCAGTTTTATGTGCTCAACACCGCCCGGACTCAGGGGCCTGAGAAAGAGAGAGAGAGAAAAGATCATCTGAACGGTTCAATTTCAGGGTGTTTACTGAGTTCCTGGCAGTACTAAAGACACTAAAACCTAAGTCATAAATCGACTGATTTGAGGCCCATCTCACACAACAAGTTCAACTTAATCTGGCCCTGAGCTCAGAGCGTCCATGTGACCCATGAGAAGTTCTTAAACAACCCTCTGGGGTCTAAGGGCATTTTCACATATCTTCTTAAATTTACCTTTTTAGTGTATTTGCATATAACTGACCCCCATGTGTTTCATATCAAAATGTTCCAAACAACCTCAGCTTTCCGTATAATGACGCCCACATTTCTCATAGAGCAATGTGTTAAAAGATAATTTGCGAAAAATTTTTGTAAAATAGCTTTTTGAGTAGTTTTGTCAAACGTCGTTCGTCTTTCGTCGTCAGAGGGTTAATTACAAGCAATATAATCAGAAAGTGGGGTTCTTAGTATGACATGAGCTCAAATGATACCTGTCTGTCTGTCTGTCTGCCTGTCTATATCTGTCTGTCTGTCTGTGTCTGTCTGTCTATCCGTCCATTCAGACGGTTCCTGCTGCCAAATAGTGAGGAGAGAAAAAGTAGTTCATGTCTGAAGTTTATCGGCTCGAAATAATGCATTTATTTGTATATCGTGTGAGTTTATTCATTTCTAATAAACAAAAAACCAGCAGGTATATGTTTTATTTCTAATTATTATGAAAAAGTCTCCTCCTATTATTCTCAGCTGTAGTGATGAAATAATAGCATCGACACCGTCAGGAATCCTGTTAATCGTCAGTGTAGTGAACTAACACATGGAAAGCCTGGAACAACCAAAGGATTCTTCAGACCGAGACAAAATATCTGGAGCTCTTTTAGTATTTCGTCACTTCATTGTGAAGTCAATACTTTTGTCCCTGTCAGGATCCTGTAGGCATGATGACTCCATGTTTCCACTGATCTGATTGGTCAGCAGTCAGGCTGTTGTCAGGTTCTGATTGGATCGTCTCATGGTAATCTGCTCCATAGCCAGTTAGCCATGCAGGTTAGGTGACCATGGTGATTGACACGGGTTAAAAGAGAGCCTGCTTTGTTAAAGGGTAATAGCGTTTTTGGTTGTTTTTTTAACCATTTTCCCCATGCATCTGTGTCTAATAGACTGATGTGATCAAAAACCTTTGAAATTGGTCCAGTATTGAGCGAGAACGCTGTAACCGGCTGCCGCAAACCGGACCACAACGTACAGGGCTGTAGTCAAGTCCACCTGTGTCGAGTCCAAGACAAGTCCAAGTCCAGGACTAGTCGAGGCTGACAGCCTTTCTCCACACCGGTAGAGTCTCAGAAGCGGAGCGTCTTGCCTGCCTGATTTTATTGTCTCTACCAGTTTACAGAACAATCAGAGCTAGTTATTATTGAACTAGTATCTACCTTCCGCTCCAAGCACTCCTACAGTTAAACTCCATGCCTTCTCTCTTCTGGCGTTGTCCTGATAAAAAAGGATCTGTTATGTCGTATTATGTTTTCCACCTCCGAGATGAATCTCTCGTCGTCCATGGTGTTGTAGAGGACATTAAACAATATTGGAACTGAACGGCCCGCAGCTCGCCTGAAAATACACCCGCCGCGTATCTTTAGCGGAGCGGAGAGCCGCTTCACGCACGCTTCTGGGACGCCCCGTGGCGCGGCTGGTGGAATATCAAGCATTGACGTGAATGGCAGCGATTGCACGCGGAGCCTCCGGAATGCAGCGCAGACACGCCCGGTGGAGAAAACCGGTGAGTCAGGACCGAGTCCAAATGAGAGACAGTCATGGCAAAAATAATCCTGTAAATTATTGATACCTGGATAATCATCAGGCGTCAATCATTTTCAGGATATTTCAAGTACAGTACAGGCCAAAAGTTTGGACACACCTTCTCATTCAATGTGTTTTTTTATTTTCATGACTATTTACTTTGTAGACTCTCACTGAAGGCATCAAAACTATGAATGAACACATATGGAATTATGTACTTAACAAAAAAGTGTGAAATAACTGAAAATATGTCTTATATTTTAGATTCTTCAAAGTAGCCACCCTTTGCTTTTTTTGATAACTCTGCAAACCCTTGGTGTTCTCTAGTCACCTGAAATGGTTTTACCTTCACAGGTGTGCTTTGTCAGGGTTAATTAGTGGAATTATTTCACCTTATTAATAAAAAAGCAAAGGGTGGCTACTTTGAAGAATCTAAAATATAAGACATGTTTTCAGTTATTTCACACTTTTTTGTTAAGTACATGATTCCATATGTGTTCATTCATAGTTTTGATGCCTTCAGTGAGAATCTACAATGTAAATAGTCATGAAAATAAAAAGGAAACGCATTTGAATGAGAAGGTGTGTCCAAACTTTTGGCCTATACTGTATATGATGCAGCCAGGTGTATGTCAGGTGACCAATGTCAATGCCTGTTCTAGATGGATTTTTAATTAAACCAATACCTGCTTTCTCAATGGGTTTGTTTTGAAGGAGAAAGTTACTTGTATAACTTCACCTACAAATCCTGCCAACATATTTATCCTGTTGCTTGTCACGCAAGCACTGCAGCCACAGCCTACGCTCCCAAGCCTTTATTACCGCAGAGTCTGGACTCAAGTACTACAGCCCTGACAATGTAACCCAATGGGGAAATAGTGCACCCTCAATTTTTGTCCACTAAAAGTGCTTGCGAGGGGATTTATTGACTGAAGACAGCGGCATGGAGTGTGGAACGTGAGTCGGGTGAAAGGCATTCTGGGAGTCTGTTGCAAAGCTGCGAGCCTCGGGAGACTGGTGGTGCTCCTGTGGGTGCTGTGCATGATGCTGTGCCCCTACATGCCCAAAGAGGAAGAATGCCGATGTTGTCAGGAGCGGGACCTGTTGCTGCCTGATATTGGTGGTCATGATGTGCAGGGGCGATACCAGGATTTTTTTAAGTGGGGTGGCACAGGGGTGGACCAATAACCAGTCACGGACGGCAGCGTTGCAGTTCAGCGTGGCTCAGTGACTCGCGCAGATCGCTCTCTTTCAATAATCAATAATAATCGATACAAGAGCAGCCTATTCGTTTCCTGCTGCGGTGAAACGCTTGGTTACGCTGTAACCTCGGTTCTCTGAGTTTAGATTCCAGTCATATTTCTTAATTGAAGTTTCCTTTTAAAATAGTGTTAAAATCTTGTCTCGTCGCGCCCCTATTCATTATTAATTCCCCTTGTTTTCATTTTAAACCCGTTTTATATATCCAAATACAATACACATTGTGTAAAGGCTCAGTCTGCCACCCCCCCATCTAATCAACAGGGCTGTGCTAGAGACATGAGCAAATATGAACCATTGTTTTTATTGAAAATCTTTTACATAACAAACACTCCGCAGCTGCTGCTGCCTCTCTCTCTCTCTCTCTCTCTCTCTCCCCAATTTGTAAGAGCTCCACTTCCACAGGCAGCCATCAAATTATGATGACCTCATCCACATTCCTGAAATCATTTCAATATTAAAGGAACACGCCGACTTATTGGGACTTTAGCTTATTCACCGTAACCCCCAGAGTTAGACAAGTCGATACATACCCTTCTCATCTCTGTGCGTGCTGTAACGCTGTCTGACGGCTCCAGCGGCATCAGGCCAGCACAGATCCTGCAGGTGAATGGTTCCAGTAATCCTACTGCTCCGAATAAGTGACAAAATAACGGCAACATGTTCCTATTTACATGTTGTGATTTATAGAGTCACAGCGTGTACAAAAAACAACGTAACATGAGACACAGCCGTCTTCTAACTGTAAACAAACCGGGAACTATATTCTCAGGCGGAAGAATATAGTACTTGGGCGGAGTGATATGCTCGCAGCAAGCCTGTCTGAGAATATAGTTCCTGGTTTGTTTACTGTTAGAAGATGGCTGTGTCTCATGTTACGTTGTTTTTGTACACGCTGTGACTCTATAAATCACAAGATGTAAATAGGAACATGTTGGCGTTATTTTGTCACTTTTGTCACAATTCGGAGCAGCAGGCTAGTTGGAACCAGTTACCTGCAGGATCTGTGCTAGGCTAAGCTAATGCAGCGTTACAGCACGCATGGAGATGAGAAGGGTATGTATCGACTTGTCTTACTCTGGGGGTTACGGTGAATAAGCTAATGTCCCAATAAGTCGGCGTGTTCCTTTAAGCCACCATGGCACTGAAACTTTTAAGATAACACAAACCTATAATTTCTGTGGCCTACTCCAAAGCAACAGACTTCCGGAACGCCTTTTTCCCGATTCACGTTCCACTCTCCACGGCGCTGTTTTTCGGACAAGTCCCCTCGCGAGGTGGATAATGTTGTCACTTTTAACAACACTCTGAGCCTGGCAGTGACAAAAACAACCACTTTTAGTGGACAAAAATCAAGGGTGCACAATTGCCCCATTTGGTCCGGTTCACAGCGGCCCGTCACTGCGTTCTTGCTCAATACGGGACCAATTTCAAAGATTTTTGTTCACGTCAGTCTATTAGACGCAAATGCATGAGGAAACTGTGTCCAGGTTGAAAAAAAAACCCTGAAATTACTCTTTAACTAGAGTGAAGCCAAGGTTCAACATTAAGGATTTTTTCACTGTCCAATCAAAGTTTTCTGTTGCACGACTAAAACTACTTTTGAACGTAGACGTGTTCCACCAAAACAAGTTCCTTCCTGAGGCTATTTAGCAGAGGCACCGTGGCTCCGTCCGGCGGTTAGCGCCGCCCATGACGATTGTGATTGGTTTAAAGAAATGCCAATAAACCAGAGCACGTTTTTCCCCCATCCAGGAATGCTGTGTGGACTAGCCAGACCCTCCTCCGCTCCGCAGTGGAGGAAGGTCTTGCATTTTGAGACTATACTGTATATGATTTAACAGATGATAGCTTCCAAATCCATAACTTATTTTGATCACACCTCCTTGTCTGTGCAACAAGGACAACATAATCTCTCTCTCTCTCTCTCTCTCTCTCTCTCTCTCTCTCACTCTCTCTCACAGCAGGGCCCTTCTCCTTCACATGCTGTCTTGTCAGCTGCTCATGTGGTTCGCCTTCTTCTAGAAATGTTAGAAACACCAAAGCAAAACCAGAAAACCCAAGGGCCCGCAAATTTAGTGTTACTCCATTATTTCTGAGACCAGAAAGTGTCAGCGAGTTTCACTCTATTCACGCTATTCTGTCCAATAGACCAATAGACCAGCGTCCATTTCGACCGTGTCACATTTATTCACAATGTTTGGTGCCCTTGACAAAGCGCAATGTAAACGCAAAGCGAACCAAATTGAAAATGGAACAATGTTGCAACTTCACCGCTGAATTGCACCGAGTCTACTCCCTCAGCACTTGAAGCATATTTGCTGAAGTTGATGCATTTGCATGATTCTTGCAATTTTTTTTTATTGTTTGCGATTTGTTTTGGAGAAAATAAATAAATGTAATGTGATGTAACGTAACCAGTGCATGTCCCAACATAGAGAAAAGACATGACAGTCAAGACTCCACTGACAAAAAGTGTGAAAAAAAGTATTGATGGAGACTTTTTAATCAAACCAGGAGTTAGCACTTAGTCACAAAGCTTAATGACTAAGGATACATTTCCTGTAGGCGATATTACGAATCCCACTATGGGCACGCCAAGACCCACCATTCAATAGCATTTATTGGCCAGGCATCCATGCTTACGCAAGGTAACGTAACCCCATTGGTTCAGGTCCTATCCCCTGATCAATCAGCTATCCTAACCTTAACCAATCGAGCTGCTTCGTAGGGTGGGACTTGGCGTGGCCATAGTGGGATTCGTAATTTTGCTTCCTGTAGCTGCTTCACAAAACAAAGACATAGGCGGAAAATTGAGCGGGGGGGTCGGGGCCTCAAGCCATCTAAGGGTCCCCCTGTTGAAATATCATTAAAACCACGCTGTGTATTGTAGATAATAAATACTTCAAATAATTGTGTAAGTATTAAAATAATACAAATCCACTTGCGTCAGAAAGTAGGCTGTTCAATTCACTTTAAACTAGGGCTGGGACGATTCGTCGACATAGTCGATGTCATCGATTACGTAAATGCGTCGACACAAATAATTTGCGTCGATGTGTCACTAAATAAAAAATAAATAAAACTTGGTGCTGCTGGCGACACATGCCATGAAGACTGCCGGTGCAGATTACAAAACGAAGAAAGAGCGTAAATAGTGAGGGGCTAAGAGAAGAGACGGGCTGGAGAAAACGACAGAAAGTGTCCAGAATTTGGAATCAGTTCAAATGTAATTAAAACGAAAACTCTGTACAGTGTGTCTACTGCAAAATCAAACTAGCTTACCACAATAATAACACAAAGTCAGTGCTTCAGCATCTCAACAGAAAACATTTGAGTCTAACTTAATCATCCATTCCACGAAGCGGACCCAACAAAAGTAAATCACAGAGTCATATGGACGATGAAACTACACCAAACACAACAACTACCAAAATCAAAGACAAGAAAATATGTAGTGGTGACTACAATTTGATCTAAAGAGCTGACGCGTTGACATCCCTTCGGAAAAACAGCTGATTGTTGCGCACCATTTTCTCTCACTCTCTCTCTCCACGAAGAAACAGCTGATCAACGATCTACTAGCATAAGTGTAACAGAGCGGTTTAGCATTGTAATCAAATATATAGATGAAAATAGGTTGAGTATAGCTAATATTTACATATAGGCCTATATACAGATCAATCTCAGGTTGAAACATGTAGTTCTGAAAGTTAAGTTGGTTAAGGTAATGTTTATGTATGTTTAATGTAGTTTGAGGTTGGTATTGCATTTCAGAAAGTGTTTTCTTTAAAAAACAATGTGATATGGCACTTTAATGCACTTATATGTTTAGTTTTTTGAGCGATGATATTGTAAGCAATGTAGGCAATAAACATGTTGCTTTTTCCAAAAATTAAACCAAACTATTGTTTATTATTGCTCTTCAATGGCTCTCCAATTCGATGTTCAAATTTTTTTAAGTCCTGGATCTTCACAATCCCAACTACAGCACTTTTAATTCAAAAATGAGGTAGGCCTTAATTTCATATAAATGCAGTTTTGTTGTCCATGAATTCCAAAAATAAACAACTTTATAAAAAAGTCAAAAACATTTGAAAAAAGTGTCTAGAAAAGGGTTGATTTTCAATTTTTACCCGGGACGACAACAAGTTGCAAAGTCGACAGGAAGACAACACAAGGGATAAAAAAAAGCTTTTTCCCAAAAAGCTCCTGCGCCGTAGCTCCTCTAACCTACAGTTAACCAGCTGGCACTACAGACCAGGGACGTCACTATGATTTAAAGACAGGGGGGTGCTTAGCCCCCAGGGTATTTGTAAGATGTTAACAAGTAAAAAGTGACAGACATATCCTCTTCTTCCATTTCTACTCTGTTAAACAAAAGTTACGGTAATGTTAGCTTTTAGACACATCGAAGCTGCATGGGGGAATGTACTTAGGCCCGACTTTGCTCCTGATGAGTTCTTCTGTAAGCAATGACTTAAATGCTATCTGTCTGCTCATGTAAATGTGTGATAAAGTAATAGCATACTATATCTAGTTCCTCTCTCTATAAGATAAGTTGTCTAAAGAATGCTATTTAATGACACCAATTACTGTAACTGCGCTGTGGATTGGTTCAATCAGTGTCATTTCACTGTGTGTTTGGCTTGCATACAGTATAACCCAAGAACCAGAATTTTAAGGTCATAGGGAAATTTGACAACGCAAGTTTGAGCGTATTCTGCCAAATGATGTATACAATTAGGGCTGTGCTCGATTAAAGAAATTCTTAGTCGACTAACACTCATTCAATTGTATCAACTAATCGATTAGTTGATTTAATCGACAGATCTGTAAATCTCATGCAAAAGCACCACTTTAATTATTGTGTTTACCAGAGATGTGCTCGTACGTTTCTTGGAAATAAGTCGTTCAGCATGAAAAAAGCATCAAACATGACTAATCGACTAAAGAAATCTAAGTTGACTAAAACCAAAACGACCGATTAGTCGACTAATCGACTAAGAGGGAGCAGCCCTACAATGTATGACTTAAATCAACAATTATTGATATTGATAAAGCTATTAACTATTAGATAAGGATCCTATTTAAAGTGGCTACTGTCTAAATATAATAACCTGATGACGGAAGGAATAAAAGATTTGGAGTAACGATTACTGTATGTATGTACTGTATGTAGGACTGCTTTCATTTTATTTTCACATGTGTATCTGTTGGCATATGCTCATGTTTAACCTAGCCTACATGTAATCAACATCTACATATTTATTTAATTTACCACAGTCAGTGAATTCAGAAAGTTAAGTTGGTCAGAATACAGCTAGCATATATAATAAATATAATAAAATCATTTAGTTTAGGCTATGCCATAGTGCATAGACCTGCCAACAAATGCTTATGGTTAGAAGAAAACAAAACCCCCCACATCTCCTTAGACCTATAGACCACTACTGACCTCAATCAGAATCAACTGCTCTGCCAATCTCCTGCTTCTCTCTCTCTCTGCTAAAATATCCTCGAATATCCATCTGCTCAATGAACTGAAAGATACACCAATAGGCTACATGCAGTAGGGAGTTCAGACCAAAGAGTAACGACGAAACGAGATGAATCCTCCAGTTACTTGCAACGCTCTGAAAGCTGCCAGTTCACACCAATGCAACCAGACGGCGTGGTGCATCATCTTGATAGCACAACGACTCTTTGTCTAACGTTTGACTTTTCATGAGCCTCCAACACTGCCATTTCGACCAGCTGACAGTTGTAAAATAGAATTAAAACAGACACACTACACAGCAACACACATAGATGAATGGTGAAGGAAGAATGATTCACCGTAGTAAGTGATAACGATGGTTTTAAAAAAATAAAATTATTGTTGTTATTATTATTTAGGGGGGCTTAGGGACATTTTAGGGTAGCTTCAGCACCCCAAAAATAGGCCTAATGAGGTCCCTGCTACAGACTGAAGATTCTGACCCAATCAGCTTTGTTTTAGTATCAGGCTAGAAACCCCTGTTAACCCACATCTGGGATTCCATATGCGGAGAGATGCATACAAATAGGTTAGCTTATTACATTTGATCATGCAGCTATTTCAAACCGAGACGGATTTTAGCTCTTGATTTAAACCCAACCGATAAGTTTTAAAAAGACACATTTAGCCACACACGTACCAAAACGATCTTTTTTTTACCCGTCTTCCCTGGATTCGTTTCAAGAATAGTTGCGTCCAAATGAATCCACTTGTAAATGACTCAATACGCTACTTCATATGCCAGGCCTATAGGCGGCGCTATTTCTGCTACAGAAATTCACAAAAAAACGGAGAAGAGCATAGTTCCCATCATGCTGTCTATGATCATAACATAACTAGCTAGGTTATAACGTTCTCTTAATACATCCGTGGACTATAATAACTTTCACCATTGCTCATTTTATAAAGGCCTTTGTTTATATTGTATAATGTGCTGTTGGATTGCTTTTTATTTTGCAAGATTGCAGCGCGCTAGCAGCGAGCTAACGTTAGCGCGCTAACATTAGCTAGCTCTAACATCGGCAGTCAAACAAACATCAATGATCCATGAATGATGTCTTTTTAATAATCTATACGTTTTTCTTGCAGTAGCCTTTCTACAATAAGCCGTGGTAAAAGGTACTATAATCCGTTCAAGGAGTTTATAAGCAGACAGATTAGCTAGCTAGTTGATAAGTTGTCTACTTCCACTTTATAAACAGATAGCCATAGCAGCTAACGTTAACGTTACTTCACTGCTGGAGCGGTCAGCTACTTTAGCGATGTTTAACGTTGACTACATAACGTTAGCAATATATCTTGTGTAGAATCCAGAGGGAAGGGTCAGGGAGCAGAGACACAGTATTTAGATGAGTGAGCTGGTTTGACCCATAGACTGTAATATTAACAGTCTATGGTTTGACCATGGAGATGGGACATGCTCGCTTCACCGCAGTTGTGTGCGTCAGCGGCGTGGCAGAAGGTGTAAAAGAGGGGTGTGGCGATGACATCATCGATACGGATCCGTATTCACCATCCATACGAAGCCAAACGAGAGCCGTTTTCCGATTTTTTCACCCTGAGACCTGGTTTCAAAAAAGTGCGTTTTCAGGCAGTGCGTTTGCAGGATTCGTATGGACGGTCGGCCCAAACAATGCAAAACATGTGCGTTTGCACAAAAAAACGTTTCCGTGTGGATGGCCCCTTAATTCAATAAAACACAAATAGACGAAACTGTGCTGAACAAACACAGGAGATCTCCAGCAGATAAATAGATCACATCTGCCCAGCGGTGGAAGAAGTATTCACATCCTTTACTTCAGTAAAAGTACTAATACAACACTGTAAAAAAAAAAAAAAAACTCTGTTACAAGTTAAAGTCCTGCGTTGAAAATGTTACTTAAGTAAAAGTATCCGAGTATCATCAGGAATTTGTACTTAAAAGTATTAAAAGTAAAAGTACTCGATGCAGAACCCTCCTCCCATTGTAGTGTGTGTAAAGGATCCAACCAGTTGTGTGTTTAATGGTCTCACCATCTCAGCTGGACTTGTTGCCGTTATATTGTCGGCTTGTCAAACATCAGATGTTATAAACTACATGGGTTTAGTGTGCAGAAATCTTAATAACTAGTAACTAGGAGATGAATGTAGTGGAGTAAAAAGTCCAATATTTCTCTGTGAAATGTAGCGAAGTAGAAGTAGAAAGTGGCATGAAAAGAAAAGACTCGACACAAGACTAAAAATACTCCACATGGAGAATTGTCAAAAGTTGACATGATAACTCTTTTTACGGGATATCCATCAAATCTGACAAACCCCCATACCGTACATCTATACTGGTACAAAGTGTTTAGTGCTTCACCCATGCAGCACACTGCCTCATTGTGAGTGTGGAAAGAAGTGAAATGCATGTATTACTGCAATTAAATTAAACATGGTGTGTAACTTTAAACCATGAGAGTTGTTAGAGCAGAGACCTTCAACAAGAGGTCTGGGACCCCTAGGGGGGTCCTCAGAGATGCTGCAGGGGGGGCCAGCAAATTATTGTTTGATATTTAAAGGTGCCCTGCCACACGTATTTCATTACTTTGTGGTAATGTCTGAAGTTCTACCATGGACTCTGTAACATTCTTTGTGGAAAAAAATGCCTTGGTTACCTTGTTTCAAGCCATTCTAGCGTGGTATAGAAAGCCTACAGGAAGACTCGGCTCGATTTGTGCCAGTTCTCATTAATATTCAACGAGCTAAGCTGCTTTACACTGATTGGATAACAGCTAGCCAATGAGAGCCTGGCTGTCAGCATCCTTTACCCAGCGCAACTGGGCGAGCTCATGAATAGTTTCTTAGTTTCTTGCATATTGTATAATTACTCATCTACATCACTACCAGACCACTAACTGTATATTGTCTCTTCTCTACATTCAGCATTTATATAGACTGATTATTGCTTACTGTGTTATTACTGATGTACATCACTTAATAGACCGCAACTTGCACTAACTGTTTATTTACTCTTCACTACACTTCAGCATTTATCTAGACTGTCTATTCATATACATTGTGTTATAACTGATCTACTTCACTAACTAGACCACTAGACTAACTATTTATTGACTCTTTACACCATCTCAGCAGTGATATAGACTCTCTGTTCATGTATATTGCATATCCATCGACTTACTTACACCTCACTACGTACTGGCATTTATAATGCCCACTTATTCTCCACTTTATGTAGCATATTGTATTCTGTTTTCTCGTGCTGTATTGAATGTGAAACTGTATGTTGTCTTGCACGCCTACGCTTTTCTTGGCCAGGTCGCTGTTGCAAATGAGAACCTGTTGTCAACGGTTAAATAAAGGTTAAATGGCGTCGAGGAGTAAACCTCTATATATGGGTGCGCGCACTACCAGGGGACCTAACCAGGCACCCGCTTAAAGCATTTAAAGCAGTGTTGGTGTTTTCTGACATTCCAAAATCTTAATTTTGACTTAAAGATCTCATTTTCACTGTAAATGCATATCGGCTCCAAATATCTGTTGTCAGTTTCATTAAACTACTAATAATCGTTATTGGCCTTGAAAAACCAGTATCGGCCGATCCTTAGTATGAATATATGAATATGCAACGCATTCTCATGAACAGGTTCGTATGATATTAGTGCTTATTTTTTCGTAGCTTTTCAAAATGTTTGGTTCACGAGAACAGGTTGGAATATCTCAACAATTATTTTGAATAGCTTAGTATTGTATTGCACCATAAAAAGGTATATCTAAAGGCTCTAGGCTGCCCTACATGTTATTGTAGGCCCAATTTATAATGCAGCTCAATTGTATACTACATACATATATATATATATATATATATATATATATATATATATATATATATAAAAGGGGATCCCTAATCGTCTCTTTTTTCAGCCAAGGGGTCCTTGGTTTAACCCTCCTGTTGTCCTCCGGTCAAATTTGACCCGTTTTCAAAGTTTCTACATCCGAAAATTTGGGTTTTCTTTCAAGCAAATTGCCTAAAAATAACATGCTTTGTTCCATACAATACTCTTCTCATGGACAGATCTCGTAGCATTTGAAAAAACAACAACTATGGAATGGTTTTCTAAACAGTCTCCTGACTAAACTTTGACAGTCTGAGATTATCCACTCAATCGTAACTACTTGTCAAATAATTTAAAATTTCAGCTTTTGTTTTTTACTCCAAAATGAGGTATAATTTCATATAAATAAGGTTTATTGACCTTGAATAAAAACAAAAATAAGGGAATAAGTTGATGTTAGTGGTATATCTGGAGGTAGTGGAAAAAAGGGCAGAAAAAAAGCCACAGAAAGGTTAAAAAAAAACTTCAAAAAGGTACAACAAGCTGCATGGTGGACGGGAAGACCACACAAGGGCTAAACACCGCTGAAGACCCCTGTGTTACAGGAACGAGCCCTCGAGTCTTTCACTATTTAAGGTGACCAGATGAGCACTTGTCTCTGATGTGATTCGTGGATTTCTAACAGAAATGAGCTCAATCAGTGCACATAACTACACTGACAACAGCCAAGCATTTATGCAATCATTAGGACGTATCCGCGCTTGGAATTATTTCAGAGAATGTATGTGCATTCCTGATTCATATTTTGTACTGATAAAAAGTCACTTTAAATCATTATGAGTAACATTAAGGATGATAATAATAATTATAATAATTCATTTTTTTCGTTATTTTGAACAAAAATAAACAAAAAAAATAAATATATATATATATATATATATATATATATATATATATATATATATATATATAAATAAAATATGTTACAAATAATATTAAAAATACTATTACAACTGTCAATTAAACTTTCTGAAAAGGAGCAGGATGAAGCCGGAGCTTGTGATGTTTCCCTATCTCATTCAACTTCAACTCATTCCTTTATACATCAGATATTTTTACAACAGGATATCAAATATACACAACAACACATCTCTAATTTTACACGCACCAAACTATATATTTTTTAACGTTTTAAGTAAGTCAACAAACCCATTTCCATAATCCACCACCCCATAACAATGCGTACACTAACCCACATTCAAAGTCATCTCTCTTCCTCGTCATATCCGTTTAATAAAGTGTTTTTGTATAACTTTTTTTTGACATGGAATATATCGAAATCAGGCTACATCTTATAGCCTCAACTAAAAGCAGCATTTTAACTCCCATGTGGAGCAAACAGCAAACATCTGAATCAAAGAAAGAACCATTGCTCTCGTGCAACTCTCTGTCTTTTTCTCCAGCTTACATCAGCATTCTCAGGACTGGATTGTTTTCTATTGATGAAGACAAACGCAGTGGTGGAATGGAACTAAGTACACTGACTCAAGTACTGTACTTCAGTCCAAATGTTGAGGTACTTGTACTTTACTCAAGTCTTTTCTTTTCATGCCACTTTTCTACTTCTGCTCCGCTACATCTCAGAGAGAAATATTGCATTTTATACTCCACTACATTCATCTGTTACAGCTTTAGTTACTAGTTACTTTACACAAAAACACATGAAGTTTATAAAATCTGATGTTTTATTATTAACGATTAAACACGCAACTGTTTGGATAGTTTACAGTTTCTAAAATGTGAGGGTTCCATACTATAAGTACATGTTCTGGATAGGCTACTCACATACTTTTAGAAAACATTTTCAATGCAGGACATTTAGGTTACTTGTAACAGTGTATTTTTACAGTGTGGTATTAGAACTTTTACTTAAATGTCCACCCACTGCTGAACACATGCAAACAGCAGCCAGTTCGCTGTATAAAAGTCCAGAGGCAAAATCATGGCATGGCACTATCAGAACAATTTGAGACTATAATTCCTGATCAGATCAGAGTTTTAGGTCTGGTTTTAAGGTAGAGGACAGGTGGAAACACAGACTTGAGACAACACATGCACTTCCTCTCAAAGAAACATTTCAATGTCAGCTTTCTAACCAATACACCGACACACTGGCTACAAGATGCTTCTGATCTCCAAACTGTTCCGACGTTCAGAGCCGCCATGCAAGCTTATGTTTAACGCTCAATATACGTGACATGACAGGCTTTCTCTTTCACCCTGCACGCTGTAGCCTAACATCCGCAGCAGCTATCAGGCTATAGGACCAGATCTAGTAAATCCGAATTAGGCTACTAATGTGCACACATGCAGTGCAACCTGCCACGGCAGTCACACTCAACACAAGTTCACTTTTGGGTCTTTTTAAAAAAAAGAATCATGTGTCAGCGGCAAAGCTGGGATGCAGGCTGCCACAAACCACATCTTAAGCATCGCATAGACTTAAGTCTGGGAAGTTCTCCCTCCATTTTTGGCTACTTTTATCGATAAGCAGTTTCTTGTGTGTTAGCCTTGCAGGCGGCTCATAGCCGACCTGTCATCAGTAGCCTATGACATCGTGATCAATAGGGCTACTTACAGAGGGGTTACGAATGCGTTATAGCACACATATAGCCTCAAAGTGAAGCGTGACAAAATGCCATAGCCGCTGCATGGTTGCATTTAGCGTTATAGGCTACTTTTTTTTTTTGGAAAGGAGATGCGACTCGATAAGGACAATGTTGACGCTTATGATGAAGTGTGTGTAGGCTATATAGCAAAAATACATGTGATTGCAGATGGCAGGAAAAAAGGACATTAGCCTATTGGTGAATCCAAGTGCGCCTGTTGCTGTCGGTGGTCCTCGCGCTGCCGCTGTTATTATATTTAAAAAATAAACAAAGTGAGAAGGCTATGTTCAACTTTCCTCAACTTTCCTATTCTCCTGGCTCCCGTGGTCTTTTAATGTTCGCGGACGTGCACCGTGACACTAATATCACCAGTGACACAATTTTATTTCATTACCAAAAAATAAAATAAAATCCCAAACGTGTGCCTTGCCTTGGTTTTCTCTGTGGTCCCAAACTGGGTAGCCTACTGATTAACACAAACTTTTTCCCCAGCTCACCCCTCTCTCATAATTTAAATAACCCCGATATTTTAATTCAAGAACTGAATAACCGTGGACTTAATTTACATCAAACTTACCCCGGTCGCTTTAACATCCTTTCTGTCGGGTTTTTCTTCACTTTCAACTATTTTCCGAATTTTTAATAATTTTTTTCTCATATTTTTTGCTAGACGCGGCGGGCCTGAAAATTGTTTGCTTTCCCCTCTTTCGAGCAGCCATTGTGTATGCGCTGCGATGCAACCGCACTATGGCTTAGCCCCGCCCATTCGAAGTCCCGCCCACTTGTGCTTTTTTTGATTTGTGTAAGGCGCTGCCACTTTCACTTCAATGTCAGTTACAGTCCGTTTCAGTAAAACTAATATTTTGGACTTGCTAGATGTGCTGTCAATCGTTTAAATTTGGTTTAGTACAATTTACAACGACAGGAATCCTAACCTGACAGCAAAGAGACCCTATTGGCTCATTGGATTGTCACTCCACGTGGTTAGTCTTCAGGGGTTCCCGTTGGCTGATGTGGCTGTCAGTTGTCGGTGACGGTGCGGGTGATTTTCCTGGTGCGCTGTTGCAACAACGAGAGTGGAGTTGTCTTGAGCATGACGGGGAGGTTGTAGCCTATGGCTTGTGTAGCTTTATTAGTTAGCGTTAGCCACATGTAGCCTATGCTAACGTATAGCTGTTCACTAGCTTTTGAAGCAGGACGCTCGCTAGCATTCCAAGGGGATATAGGCTAAATTACAGCATAGGCTACTTTTTTAAATAGCTATTATTAGCAGTTATTTTTGGTAGCATACTTAAAAAAAAAACTGGACCGTCTTCACTGGTGTTGGATATTGGGCGCATCTACAAGTCATTACACTACCGCTGGATACAAGTTGGTAGGCTATTTTAAAAGGTAGGTAGCCTATTAACGTTTAGCTGTATCTCCATTCACCGTCACGTTAGTCATTCCAGCTAAATGAAAAGCCGTTCCAAAGTGTCCCCTGTTTGGTAACATCAATGAAGGTCAACGTGTTACAATGCAGCAACGGTAGGCTACACATCTAGCCTAGTGGAGGACACCTGTCCCACTGAAAAATCGGACAGTTGACCAAGACGTGTTTATTAACACTACTGGTCGATACGAATAACGGTAGGCTATTTTCTACAAAAGGAAGAGACACTTTTAAATTTGGCATACATTTAACGCCAAACTGAAATAGTTTAAATAGTAGTAGGACAAATAGGCTAGGTTTCAGGTCTATTTTAACTTCATTTTTTTTATTCCACTAATACACAATGTGGTTAGAGATAGCAAAAGGCTAGTTTTAGCTAGTTCAGATTGACTTTGTGTAGAAGGCTACAACTTCTGACCTCCAGTAGGCATTATGCATAATGTAGCTAGCTAGGCTATCCCAAACTGTCGGTATATTTATTTTTGCGAAAGATTGAAAAGATTGTGATGTGTTTTCTCAACCTAGTTATATGAGCTGCACAGCCAATACGTGTTGCCAATATGTTGTCGTTGGGCCTGATATAATAGAGAAGTTACAGTAAACACAACTTTTATTTAAATGCTCTCTGAAACCTTTGAAAGTTTGTAAAGTTTGAATTATCCTATCCTTTTGTATTTAACTCATTAAATAGCCTCAGATATGCAATATCTGAACATTGCTTAAAATCGTTTTGAAAATCAATTTGTATTGTGATATACATTATATCAAATAATGTATTCAGTAGAATTTTAGCTGCAAGTATTTCTGCATGGACATGCCGTTGATTTTACCAGTCTGGTAAAATGGTACATATATTAGTGACATTTTCAGTCAAACTTCGACCCTAAACAATATATGTTTTGGACAGGTTAATAAAATGTTTTGTTTTTAAATATTTGTTTTTTATTTAGGCTACTCATTTTTATATATATATATATATATATATATATATATATATATATATATATATATATATATATATATATATATATATATATATATAGTGATATAAAACATGTCTAGCTATATATCTTGTTAACAACTCTAAAATAACCAAATAAGGGATCCTTAGAAAAATAAATGTGTTTACGTTTGAATTAATATGGGCTCGCATACGGCTGGGTGATAATTCAATATAGAGCCCGGCCGATAAAGGATTTTTAAGGCCGATATCAATACAAATATTTGGTGATTTAAAAATCTGATATTCCGATATATTGGCCTATATATATATATATATATATATATATATATATATATATATATATATATATATATATATATATTTGATATTTGGTGATTTAAAAATCTGATATTCCGATATATTGGCCTATATATATATATATATATATATATATATATATATATATATATATATATATATATATATATATATATATATATATATATATATATAGGCCAATATATCGGAATATCAGATTGTAAAAATATTTTGTGAAAGCATAATATTATAGTCAACCCGACAATATCATCGCAATATTGATATTTGGTCAAGAATATGGTGAGGTTTGATTTTTCTCCATATGGCCCAGCCCTATACGCTCACCAGGGGTGTCCCCGACTAAGGATTTACACATTCGAATCAGAATTGACGAATCTTTCTATAGTCGACTGATAGTCGAATCGTGTGTGTGTGTGTGTGTGTGTGTGTGTGTGTGTGTGTGTGTGTGTGTGTGTGTGTGTGTGTGTGTGTGTGTGTGTGTGTGTGTGTGTGTGTGTGTGTGTGTGTGTGTGTGTGTGTTGGGAGGGGCACGACACTAGTCAGCAGGAGGGTAACATGTAACCGTCTCTATTTTGGTTACTGTGTATCCTGGCTCAAGTGTGCGCAATAATTCTTTAAAACCTTCACCGTCCACAACCTTCACTGGCCTCATTGTGAAGCGAAATAAACTCTGCAATTTTGTCCGGGATTTCTCTTTTCCTTTTCTATTTTTTGGCGCAGCTCCGGTACTACTACTACTACTACTACTACTACTACTACTACTACTACTAGATGAACTGCTGTCGTCAGTCTGATACTGTGGGTGGATCTAGAAAAAGGACTAACATATTTTAAGTCCAAACATATGATATTGCTATTCGTAAATTAAAAGCACCATTATATATGAAAAAGTGAAACGTCTTTATTGGTAATAAACTTACCCGTTTTAAGTGGAAAGCCATGTTTGTTGTTGACGAGTGGTAGGACATGAGCTGTTGGCACAACTTGCATTTTACTTTTTTTGGATCATCTTTTACCATTTGAAAGTGCATCCACACTTTAGATTTTCTTTTTCCAGACATTGTTAAGTAACATTAATCTCCTCGTCTGATGCTCCTCGTCTGTCGCGGATCAGGGAAAGTGAAACTTAAATCTTTCACAGGGGTGGTTGGATTTACACACACACACACGTAAAAAATATTTATTGAACTTTTCTTTCTTTCTTTTCACGTTTTCTTTTTTACAGCATTATCATAATTAAAGGCTGTATATAACTTAATATAACCGTACAAAACCAGTAGTTCTGTGTGAAATTAGACATTGAGCACCCCCATATTGCCAAAATGGTATGATCCTCGTTTCATAATAACACCCACGAAGATCCGACTGTGAGATTGGTGGTCGAATCAGGCTCCGCATATCGATGCATCGAATCTTCGACTATTCGGGGTCACCCCTAACGCTCACGTGTAGTTATCAGATTATTTTTACTCTCACATGTCAAGATTGGTATCGTCCTTTTGACCCTTTTTTTTCAACTTCAACTTTGTCGTTATTTTCCGATGTTTTTGTCACTTTTCTTATGTTTTGGGCACTTTTCCCGACGTTTTTGATGTTTTTTTCTCGGTGTTTTTTATGTTATTTGTCATCGTTTTTGTCGCTCCTCCCATCGTTTTGTCATGTTCTAATTTTTTTTACCTTTTCTGCGCTTATTTCGACGGCCCATATTTTCTGATATAAAAAAACTTTGAAAACTGGGTCAAATTTGACCAGAGGACAGC
Organism: Perca schrenkii; assembly: GCA_025617405.1. NCBI lineage: Eukaryota > Metazoa > Chordata > Actinopteri > Perciformes > Percidae > Perca > Perca schrenkii. Next base: position 3,326,515 of record CM046808.1, read on the forward strand.
ATCAATCACACTCTGGTCACAATGCACATCTTGCAGCTGGCTCTCATTTAAACTAGTGCTCAAACAGTTAGTTAGTTAGTTAGTTAGTTAGTTAGTTAGTTAGTTAGTTAGTAGAGGTGTAACAAGATCTTGTCCCACGAGCTATCACAGCTCTGTGCCGGCTCCAAAAAACTGAAGAAACGACAACCATCCCAAAGCAAAAGCTCTCCGTCTCGCCAGTGACTCGCACAATCCTACGCCATGCGTGCGCAGCAGATGTAGCCAGTTAAAAGATACATTCAGCGGCAAATCAGTGTATTTTTATTTTTGTTTTTCATTTATTTTCAAAAATGATTTGCACTAAACTGCAGTTGTGCTAATGGTCACACAGTTAAGTGTTTGGACACCTTCATAAATGGTTGTGTGATGTGTAAATCGACACCCCTTGTTTCTTGTCAGCTTGATGTTGGAAAACGCAAGTTGCTTCTTGCTTCTACGACAGCGTTCTAAGGCCATTGTAGGAAAAAAAAAAAAATGTTACGGACCCGGGAGTGAGGGGTAATATTCTGAGGAAAAACTCAGAATTTCTAAGATTAAAGTCGTAAATTTACAGAAAAAAGATCTCTGATATTCTCTCAGATTAAAGTGGTCTATTTGGAATTGGGATTAATTACTTCTCTGCAATTTTCACACTTTGCAAAGTCACCCAGTGCTCCAGATTGGACCCTTTTGGCGGGTCGGTTCTGGCCCAAGGGCCGAATGTTTTGACATCCCTCAAGTAGAAAGTACGGAAAAAATCAAATATCTCGATATTTTTGACCAAATACATGGATGTCGATATTGCGCCCATACTGTAGGCTTTACTGTTGCTGCTTTCACACAAATATTTACACAATTGGATTTTTAGATAAATAATCCTCAGTAATCATGACTAAGTGGGTAAAGGCAAATAATAGAACAGCTATAATATAAGTTAAGAAGATGACATCACTTTACTGTAACGCAGCCTTTAAAACCAGTAAAGGCAACACTTTTATTATATTACGGTATCCAAAATCTAAGACGATAGCTACCCTCGTATATCGATACTGATATAATATCCATGTATTGTTAAGCAAAATGTGTTACAGTCAACAATCTGTTTTTATCATTAATATGCTAGCTGCACTTTCACAATTCTAAAAAGAAACGTCCGTCTCAGTTCCCCCAGAGTCCAAGCAGCAGTCCAAAGCCCAAACGTAATCCGATTACTGTGAAATCAAACCAAGTCGTGCAAAACTCCTCAACTCTGAGAAAAAGACCCAAGAAAATGTTTTGAACTTTTCCTTTCAAAATGACATAAACTATTACTTGGTTATAAAATATTGACGTATAACATTCATTTCCAGTAGAATGGTTAATTGAGTAATCAATTAATTGTCCATGCCCTAAAATGAATGTTTTATTGTTGATCCATTTTAATCCTACAATATAAAAAGCAAATGTGTGAGTTGCTCAGTAACACTTTCTGTAGCTTCTAAAAATACATGGCACATTAATAATGCTTATTTACAATAATACAATTGGTTCACACATTTAGAAGATGCCTTCGTCACAAATATCTGCTGATTTTATTAAAGTATTCAAATGAACTGAGCCGTAGAAAAATCATCAGTATCATTCCACTGTTTAATTCATTACAGTTACATGTGATGAATGACTTGTAATAAACACACACACACACACACACACACACACTCAAACTCCCACACAAAAGAAGTAATTCATGACCCTTGTGCAAAAACTGAACCTGTTTGTATTGTCCATCTCTTACACAGATCCAAATGGATAAAAAAGCAAGAAAGGTTCGGAATCAGGACATCAACCCATGCATCGAGGTAAGCTGACCGACTCTTCCCATCCTGCATTGTGTCAAACATCTGCCTGCTGCTGGGATGTGACCAGAGCCATGTTTCCATCCACACGTCTTTATGGGAATTGGGTAACAATCCTTATGCCTTAATGCCTTATGTAAACTGTAAAATTCGATTGAATCCCATGATTATCCACACCAAGTTTGTATGTTCAATCTCATCGGAGTTTATCTTAATCGGTACACGGCTTATGTGATCAACAGTGACGGAAACGTTATTTGCGGAATAAATAAGGAATTGCGATTATGTTTTAGGTAATTTTATGGTTGCTACCTGCTGTTAAAACAAAGAGGAAGAAGTTTTTGGGGCATTTTTAGGCCTTTATTGACAGGACAGCTGAAGAACTGAAAAGGGAGAGAGTGACATGCAGCAAAGGACCTCAGGTCGGAGTCAAACCTGGGCCGCTGCGTCGAGGAGTAAACCTCTATATATGGGCGCCCACTCTACCAACTGAGCTATCCAGGCACCCAAGTTTTAGGTCTTGGTATTTGGTATTTCTGCTTTCTTTGCAGACACTGCGGCTGTCAACAAAGACAGATATGAGTGGACGACCGAGGAGACGAGAGACTTTTTAAATTTCATTCACAATAGCCAAACAGCTTTTTCAGATAGCAAAACCCTAAGAAATGCCATCATTTATCGTCATTGTCTTAGTCTAGCTTTATGTGTCGCGAGTGTTTACAAATGTAAACTCGGATGCCGTGTGATTAAGTGCAAAATGAATGGGAACACCTTAACCCTTGTGTTTACTGGGTCCAAATTTTAAATTAAGTTTTTTTTTTTTTTCAACGTTTTGGTCGTCTTTTTCGACCCTTTTGTGGCGTTTCATGATGTTTATGTCCCTTTCTTGGCCGATTTTGTCACTTTTCCCGACGTCTTTTAAGCTTCTCCAGACGTTTTTGTCACTTTTTCCCACGTTTTTGACGATTTTTTTCCCACCCCACGTTTTTAAATATTTTCCCGACATTTTTGTCACTTTTTTCAGCCTTTTATTTTTTTTCAAATCTATAAAATTGATTTAAACACCCAAAATAAATGAAAGTGCTGGAGTGATCATTCATTTTACTTGTGTACGGAAACCACAACTGTCGGATGGATAAAAGTAGATGGAAACACAGTCACTGTGTCTCCAAAGTTTCTAATCCGGTTCTGTTGTCGGAACTTCTTCTCTTTTCTTTCAGGAAAGCGATGCCTCCCAGAAGTGTTTGAATGCCTACAACTACGATAAGAGCATGTGTTCGGCCTACTTCCAAAGCTATAAGAGCTGTAGGAAATACTGGGTGAGTGTTAGATCCCAGCGTCAAAGAAACCAAACTGAGGAATGGGAAGGGAAAAAAGAATTCACAGATCTTTAAAAAAAGATGAGTTGGTTGCAGGGGAAGGCATGGTCATCTTCAGGGGTGGAATGTAGCTCAGTATGTTGTTGGCCAAGTGAAATAATGAAATGTATAGTCCGACCAATAATCACATACATAATTACAAGTTGGCATATCTAAACAAAAAATCAACAATTCCCATCAACAGTCATACGTCTTAAGATCTTAGCTAATGTTGGCAGTTCATTGCGGTTTAAACAAAGAAACCATGATTATCCAAAAAAAATTGACAATTATGTAATACTTGCTACAGGCCTATCTGCAACACAGAGAGAACTGGGCACATAGGGAGAGAATAGAGGAAGTCAATAGAAAAATTAATTAAAAAAAAATAGTTTCAAGCAATTGCTGTCCTTCTGTTTTCACCAAAAGGTTAAAAGAAGTTCTCAAATTGAAACATGGAAATATGTTTTTATTTTTATTTTTTTATTAGAGCTCTCCAGTGACTTAGTATTGCATTTCCCTAAGGTTGTGGGACTCACGAGAGACAGATTTTTGGAGAGAGTGGTCAAAGTTGAAGCAACAGAGGCCAAGATATCTCGACTTTTAAACCTCTTTCAGACACATAGATGTGGTGATGAGTTGACATGTCTCAATATGAGCTAGAGTCACCCAGGACATTTCTGTAGCCCCTTTAACACGCCTCAAGTCTGAACTCAATGCTGTCCCATTCATTTCAAAGTCCCAGCCGCGCCCTGTATACCCTTGAATACGCAGAGACCCAAACTACCACTGTAATACATGTGTCCATTAATTAGGGCTGCACTATTAATCGCAATATTATAGAAATCGCAATATGGACTAGTGCAATGTCCAAATCTCAGAGGATCGGGGGGCGGGGGCGCAATATTTGTTAGAGGCAAAACGTTTCAACCCCTTCTGAATGAAGTATCGTGGTGCTGCAGAGACCTCCCATTTTACAAATCCTATCCTACAAACTAAAGAAATAATCTCTCTTTGGTACAGATCCTCGCAGAAATCACACTATAATTTACATTATTTTTTTCAATTCAGATGCAATATCCGTCAAAAATAATGGCAATCAGATCTTTTCCTTATATCGGGCTGCCCCACCATTAATTATAACTTGTTATGGACAAAGACAATGGAATCCGTTTAATAAACTCTGAAATCCTTTGAATGAGCTAGTTAGTAGTAGAGAAGATTCTTCTATGTGTTGGTTGCAGGTTGTTTCTTTCATGCTGTGAGCGAATAGGAATGAAATCGGAGTTCCAACTCAGTGTCTTGCAAAAATATCACGCAGCATTGTGGATTTTTCTGCAACGATCATGTCTGATTGAAGACATAATGTACATTTATGTAATGGACACCTATGTCGGAATGAAAGAAGCCATTACCTAAAGTGCTCATGTTATGCTTTTTGGTTTTTTTCCCTTTCCTTTATTTATATGTATTTTTGTGCACGTTATAGGTTTACAAAGTGAAAAAGCCCCAAAGTCCAGTCCAAAGGGACTTACCATCTCCAACAGAAAACACTGTTCACCAAACTGCTCCAAACAGCTCTACTGTAGTCCAGCCTTTACTTCAGAGACAAACGTGGTCACTTTGGAACACACGTTATAATGCTCGCCTAGCTGCTAGCGTGGTACACCCTCATACTCTGCTTCTGACTGGCTAGTAGTCCTTACCTAGGTACAGAGGTGTCAAGTAACAAAGTACAAATACTTCGTTAACTTACTTAAGTAGAAATTTTGGGTATCTATACTTTACTGGAGTAATTATTTTACAGCATACTTTTTACTTCTACTCCTTACTTTTTCACACAATTATCTGTACTTTCTACTCCTTACATTTTAAAAATAGCATCGTTACTCACATTTCAGTTCGGCTTGTTTTCATTCCGGCTTGTCATCGTTCAAAAACACACACAAAAAACCCTATCCAGATCGCTCCATCCGGAGAGAGTGACTTTGATTGTGGTTGGATGAGAAGTATAAACATAGCTATTCCGACACCCTATTGGTTTGTACATGATCCATTGCACCTGCACAGACCCGGTGCTAATACACCACGGTGCCTTAACGACCGCCAACTACCGGGCCAAATAGCAACACGGATTTCGTTGCCTTATTTAGGTGCCACTTAAATGGCTGCGATTCTCTCTGATGCTCCGAAAATGGACGTTAGAGGGAACTGAAACATCGCCGCACGGGTCGCTAGTTAACACTAGCTACAGTTGACAGCAGGTAACGTTAGCCTAGCGTTAGCTAGCAGCTGGAGTAAACACAGTTAAAATGCTGAGAGCTAAACGGTGCAAAAGTGTGTCTGTATTTCACTGGAGAGGATTGTAACACCAGCCTGCAGCTGCCATTGTCTGAAAAACACAGAAGAGATGTGTCACCTTTTTCAGCCCTGAGTTTGCAGGTACAATTTTAATATAACAGTATTATAGTCGTATGATTTTGTCCCCACGTTTTGGGGTTACGTTTTTGTCCTTAATGGCATTTCCCCCCCTTACATCAGGGTTCTTCAACTTTTTTAAACCAAGGACCCCTTAACTTAAAGTGAGATGTAGCAGGGACCCACTACATAGTGTATGAAATTAAGTTGCATATTAAACTGGGCCTACAATAACTGTTAGGGCAACCTAAAGCCTTCTTATGTACCCTTTTTTCATAAGCTATTACAATATTAATTGTTGGCGTGATCTTATAAATAATATTTTAATTTTACATATGTGGCACAGTAAATCTAGGATTAACTGTATCTGTGGGCTGATATCTCAGTGACTACCTTACCTATAGGCCAGTAAGCCTATCATCAGTGGGAATTTATATTTGCTAATAATATGTTGGAATTATGTTAAGGCATTTTATTTGTTATTGTTTTTAAAGACTGCCTTACATTACTTTTACTTTTATACTTTAAGTAGTTTTGAAACCAGTACTTTTACACTTTTACTTAAGTAAAAAGCTTGAGTTGATACTTCAACTTCTACAAAAGTCTTTTCAAACCCTAGTATCTATACTTCTACTTGAGTAATGTATGTGAATACTTTTGACACCTCTGCCTAGGTACTGTCAGGGCACGCCCTCATCCTCTGCTTCTGACTGGCTAGTAGTCCTTACCTAGGTACTGTCAGGGCACGCCCTCATCCTCTGCTTCTGACTGGCTAGTAGTCCTTACCTAGGTACTGTCAGGGCACGCCCTCATCCTCTGCTTCTGACTGGCTAGTAGTCCTTACCTAGGTACTGTCAGGGCACGCCCTCATCCTCTGCTTCTGACTGGCTAGTAGTCCTTACCTAGGTACTGTCAGGGCACGCCCTCATACTCTGCTTCTGACTGGCTAGTAGTCCTTACCTAGTAACTGAGCATGTGCAACTCCCAACAAAGATGTAACAGAAGGTAAGATGTCTCACTCTGTAGCTAAAACAGAGAGCTCAACACACAGGGTGAAAAGGGGAGCTGCAGCAATGTGCAAAAATATGGTGTTTTTTGAAAATTATTCCGATATAACCTCTAAATGCAATTATGAACCTGAAAATGAGCAAAATATGATAATTTTAAGCAGATAGAAGTCAGAAATGTTTTATATAGCGCTTTACATGGAACTCAAAGACGCTTTACGAAAGAAAGAAAGAAACAAACAAACAAACAAACAAACAAACAAACAAACAAACAAACAAACAAACAAGTAAATTATGGATAGGCCAATTGAAACAAGTGAGTTTTGAGCAGTTTTTTATAGGTGTTCAGTGAGTCCGAGTTTCTGATGTGGATGGGGAGTGAGTTCCAGAGGGTGGGGGCAGCTATTGCAAAGTTCGGTGGGTTGATTTGGTGGAAATGTTGATTAATGTGCATTGTCCTAATGAAATAAATCTTAAACTTTTTACTAGGCATGTGCCGGTATGAGATTATGACGGTATGATAACCTTCAGCAAAAATACATCACCGTATTACGGTATCGCAATTATGGCTTTAAATGTATCATTTTTTTTCAATGTCTGGATAAAAAACAACATTCTTTTTCCAGTGAGCACAATGTATTTTATGTTTAAACACACTGCACACTGGCAGGGAGAGGGATTACTGAACTGCACGTTCTCTCCTTGACCAGGCATATAAAGCAGCTCCTACCTTACCTTGAAACCGGTAACAGGCCCATGCCAACTTTGCACATACTTGTATTATTGTAGATTAGGTGTGAATGTGTTTGTAAAATTCTATATTGTGTATATTGTGATGTTTTGTACTCTACTTGCATTGCATATTTATTGTTTCACCCACCTGCCCAGGGGCTATGGGTGGAAAGTAGCAACCTGGTGCAATGCATTTCTCCTTGTCCTCATACCAAATAGTCAAAATGTATTTTAGTTTTTTTTTTTTTTATAAATAAATCTAAATGTAAACTGTGTGCGGTCTATGTATCCGTCGCAGGCCCAAAGAATCAATATACCGGTAATATCGTATCGTGATTAAAGAAAACGTGTCATTTGGACCCTTTGTGTCTTTTGTAAGGCTTTTCTACTAATACTGGATACCAATGCTAGCAGCTAGTCATACAAGTATTATTTTTTGTTAACCTTTTTTTTAAACAAATGACAAAACCTACAACTCGCAACATTAAGCTAGATTTTCCAACGTTTTAGACACAGATATGGTGTTAGTAATCGTCCAAAATGATGTGAAATTTCATTTTTTAATTTTTTTTTATTGAAAAACATCCAATTTTTTTCAGGAATGACCCCTAAACCCCTGGCAAATATGGGCGCCTAAGTCTTCCACAAACCATAAGCCCATCATAAACCTCTCTCCCCAGCACAAAGCTTCCTAGGAGCCGTCCAGAAACGTTCAGGTCATGTGAAGTATTTTTAAATGAAGGCCATTGAATCCTTTGGTGTTTGTTTTTCCTCGCAGCACAACATCATGGTGCAGAGGAGAAGAGACGGCGTGAAGCCCGACATGCCCACCGCTGCAGAGAGGCAGGAGATGCTCGCCACTGTCGGGGGCAAACCGTACTGAGAGTCAGCAGGGTGACGCAGAGACACTGGGAGGACATTCTGCCGATGCCAAGGACTGACCTCAGGCTCAGGCCGTCTGGGTGGGACCATCTGGAACGGGTCTCTCCTGAAATGAAAGGGATAGAGAGGGAAGTCACAGAGAGACGAGATATAAGGTGTATTATTTATTGAGGTTAATAACAACGTGACGTGAAGTGACACAACATGAAAATGACCTGTCTGAAATAGGCGGCCAGCGGCAGGCTTTTATACCAACAGTCTGCATCCGGTGAGTCAGGCTACTGCTGCCCCAAAACAGTTAAAGAGAAGCTTCACCACCAGCGCATGACCCCAGGCTCTTCACTGTGGCAGCCTGTCCCGGTCAAGCAGCAGCACAGCTGCACAAAAATACAGAAACGCATAAGGCCTGATATCTATCAAATAGATTCTGAGACGTATTAAGGACCTGCAGACGCCCTGCTATTTCACTTCTTATGTACTTCATGTTGTAAATAGTTGTAAAGACCGCTGTAATTGAAATAAACAATGTATTTAACAATTATTTGAATTCAGCATTTATTTTTCAATTAATCTCTCAATTAAAGAGAAGATCCTCTCTATTCTCTCTCTGCAACCTCATGTCTATGAGCTGAAGAAGCTCATCTCTGTCTCTCTCTTACGTGTGTGTGTGTGTGTGTGTGTGTGTGTGTGTGTGTGTGTGTGTGTGTGTGTGTGTGTGTGTGTGTGTGTGTGTGTGTGTGTGTGTGTGTGTGTGTGTGTGTGTGTGTGTGTGTGTGTGTGTGTGTGTGTGTGTGTGTGTGTGTGTGTGTGTGTGTGTGTGTGTCCAAGCACTCATGCCCGGCAGTTAACAACAGCAGCAAAACAAAATTCAGCAAAACTGTGTTTATTATTAATTGTTTTTGGGCTCAGAAGGGAGTCACCTTCTCCAGCAGGCCCATTTTGTCGATTTGAATCACAGTGAGAAAACAGGAGACATAGAAATCAGTTATATAATCATGTTAAAACACACACACACGTTAATTTGGGAAGATGGAAAAAGTGACACAGCAGGACAGACACAAAATCCCCCAGGAGTCATTATTTTGGATGCCTTATTTGGAGTTGAAAAAAGAAGGTGATGAAGAAGACAAAAGGTGACAGCCACATTGCATCATGTGACAGCGCTATTGCCCCATCTACTGGCTGTCTTACGGTTGTGTAGGCTATGTGATGAGGGCTACTTTAACTGTAAACTTAGGTACAATTCGGTCCAATAGAGATATTGAAGATGGGCTTTTGTTGCCGTACCTCCGAGCTACGCAGTGATTAAGAAAAACCCAAATTTGAGAAAGTTTTTCTTCACACCAGTAAAGAAAGCCCGGCAGGGGGGGAGATGTTCGGCACCACACCGGCTCCCAAACGCCTATAGAAGTCACTATTTCTACCATAGACTGTAATACAGTCATCGTTCTGTCTGTAGGCTACACACTCAGGAAGAACAGACTTGAACACAACACACGGATCCGAGCGGCGAGCTAACGGTCACAGGTAGGCTGGAACTTCATTACCCCGTCGACTGTATCATTTTACAACGGATACAAATAACCGAATGTTAATTCAGTTATATTATTTTGAGCAGGCTTACGTGTCTGAAATATTGTATATTTGAACCGCGGTGAAGATAGTTTAATATTTGACATTCGTCGGTTTTCGCGGATGTTACCTTCAATAGCTCCGTGTCAATACTTCGATTTCCCCCAGTTTCTGGGTATGTTGTAGAGCTTATTTAGACAGACGTTTCACACTTATTTTTAACTCAAAATCACCAAAAATATCGACACAGTTTAGAGCGCAAAGAACTGAATGTCTGTCCAACGCGCCCGTCACAATAGGCGTACTTAGGGACCGTCGTAAAATTGCAACTCCACTAATTTTAATCTTCATTAACTTTTTTGTTTTACAACATAGACATCTCAAACCACTTCCATTAAAGAGAGGGAGAGCCATTAAACATTTCACACTTGTGAATTAGTAAAAATAAATAAATGTAAATAAAAATGTAGGCTATAGTTACCAATAAATATGGTAGTTTCAACCATTTTCTAATTAATGAATATATTGACATCAAACCACCTGTAATATGTCTCAGACATCTTATCACAACTTTCACAGCTGTTAGTTTGTGAAAAAGTCTTTAGCAAATCCCGTAGAATCCTCATAAGTGACCTATAGTCTATAAATGCATATTTAAAGCTTTTCAATTCAATGGCTTCCTCATTTTTGAATATAATCACATCAAACCACCTGTAATATGTCTCTGGCATCCTCTCACAACTTTCACAGCTTTTAGTTTGTGGGGGAAAAAAACTTTAAAATACGTTATCAATATCCCTGATCTGTTGGCTATTTAATGCATATTTAAAGGTTATTATTTCAACACTTTTCTCATTTCTGAAAATATTGACATCAAAACACCTGTAATGCCTCAGACATCTTATCACAACTTTTAGAGCTGTTAGTTTGTGAAAAAGTCTTTAGCAAATCCATTAGCATCCTCATCAGTGACCTATAGTCCATAAAATGCATATTTAAAGATTATCAATTTATCAAAAATGACTTATGTAAAAAAAATATTTACAAAGAAAATGCACAGCACATCATAGAGGCTAACCTGTTGTGCTTTTTGAGACAAGTCAACCTTGCTAGAGGGCCTCCTTATGTACTCAGGCCACGTCGCATCAGAATATTAAATTCTGTGTTCAGCAAAAAACTGAACAGCGCAGACTGCCATGTCCCGATGCCAGATTCCCCCCACAGGAAAACACAGCCACACTCCACAGCTGCCAGCACCCCAACCACTGTGTCCAATCCAGCCACCAGCCAACGGCAACGCAGCGCCCCACACATCGATGCTGCAGGCACCAAAACAAGGAAATGAAACCCCCGTCCCTATTCGGCCCCGCCACCACCATCAGAAATGAGAAATGTGTTGAAATAATAACCTTTATATATGCATTAAATAGCCAACAGATCAGGGATATTGATAAGGTATTTCAAAAAAAAAAAGTTTTTTTTCCCCACAAACTAACAGCTGTGAAAGTTGTAAAAAGATTTCTGAAAAATATTACAGGTGGTTTGATATCAATATAATCATTAATGAGAAACCTATTAAAATAATAATTTGTATTAAATATGCACTTCATAGACTTTATCACAAACTAACAGCTGTGAAAGTTGTAAAAAGATTTTGGAGAAATATTGCAGGTGGTTTGATGGCTATATATTCAGAAATGAGAAACCTATTAAATTGCTAACCTTTACATATGCATTTTATAGCCTAGTCAATAGGTCAGTTATGTGGATGCTAAGGCATTTGCTAAAGACTTTTTCACAAAATAACAGCTGTGAAATGTATAATCGGATGGCTGAGACATATTACAGGTGTTTTGATATGAATATATTCAAAAATGACCAACCTACTAAATTGATAATCTTTTAATATGCATTTTATAGACTATAGGTCACCGATGAGGATGCTAGGGGATTTGCTAAATACTTTTTCACAAACTAACAGCTATGAAAGTTGTGGGAAGATATCTGAGAAATATCATAAGTGGTTTGATGTCAATGTATTATAAAAATGAGAAACCTATTAAAAGAATAAGCATTAAATAGCCGACAGATCAGGGATTTTGATACAGTATTTTCAAAGTATTTTTTTTCACAAACCAACACCTGTGAAAGTTGTGAGAGAATGTCTGAGACATATTACAAGTGGTTTGATGTCAATACATTCATAAATGAGAAACCTATTAAAATAATAATCTTTATATATGCATGTTATAGACATCATGTCAGTTATGCGGAAGCTAAGGGTTTTGATAAAGACTTTCACAAACTTACAGCTGTGAAATTTGTAAAAGGATGTCTGACACATATTACAGGTGGTTTGATGCCAAAATATTCATAAATGAGCAAGCCATTGAATTGATGACCTCCAAATATGCATTTTATATATAATAGTAGGTCACTGAACAGGATGCTACGGGATTTGCTAAAGACGTTTGCACAAACTAACAGCTGTGAAATTTGTGATAGGATGCCAGAGACATATTACAGGTGGTTTGATGTGATTATATTCAAAATTGAGCAAGCCATTGCATTGAAAAGCTTTAAATATGCATTCATAGACTAGGTCACTGATGAGGATTCTATGGGATTTGCCAAAGACTTTTTTTCACAAACTAACAGCTGTGAAATTTGTGATAGGATGCCAGAGACATATTACAGGTGGTTTGATGTGATTATATTCAAAATTGAGCAAGCCATTGCATTGAAAAGCTTTAGATATGCATTCATAGACTATAGGTCACTGATGAGGATTCTATGGGATATGCTAAGGACTTTTTCACAAACTAACTGCTGTGAAAGTTTTGAAAAAGATGTCTGAGACATAATGCAGGTGGTTTGATGTGATTTTATTCAAAATTGAGGAAGCCATTGAATTGAAAAGCTTTAAATATGCATTTTAAATGCTATGGGATTTGCTAAAGACTTTTTCACAAACTAACAGCTGTGAAAGTTCTGGGAGGATGCCTGAAACATATTACAGGTGGTTTGATGTGATTATATTCAAAAAATGAGGAAGCCATTGAATTGAAAAGCTTTAAATATGCATTTTAAATGCTATGGGATTTGCTATAGACTTTTTCACAAACTAACAGCTGTGAAAGTTCTGGGAGGATGCCTGAAACATATTACAGGTGGTTTGATGTGATTATATTCAAAATTGAGCAAGCCATTGCATTGAAAATCTTTAAATATGCATTTATAGACTATAGGTCACTGATGAGGATTATATGGGATTTGCTAAGGACTTTTTCACAAACTAACAGCTGTGAAATTTGTGAGAGGATGCCAGAGACATATTACAGGTGGTTTGATGTGATTATATTCAAAATTGAGCAAGCCATTGCATTGAAAACTTTGCATATGCATTTATAGGTCACTGATGAGGATTCTATGGGATTTGCTAAAGACTTTTTCACAAACTAACTGCTGTGAAAGTTGTGAAAAGAAGTCTGAGACATAATACAGGTGGTTTTATGTGATTATATTCAAAATTGAGCAAGCCATTGCATTGAAAATCTTTAAATATGCATTTATAGACTATAGGTCACTAATGAGGATTATATGGGATTTGCTAAGGACTTTTTCACAAACTAACTGCTGTGAAAGTTGTGAAAAGATGTCTGAGACATATTATAGGTGGTTTGATGTGATTATATAAAACAATGAGGAAGCCATTGAATTGAAAAGCTTTAAATATGCATTTATAGACTATAGGTCACTGATGAGGATGCTACGGGATTTGCTAACTACTTTTTCACAAACTAACAGCTGTGAAATTTGTGAGAGGATGCCAGAGACATATTACAGGTGGTTTGATGTGATTATATTCAAAAATGAGGAAGCCATTGAATTGAAAAGCTTTAAATATGAATTGAGGATGCTATAGGATTTGCTAAAGACTTTTTTCGCAAACTAACAGCTGTAAAAGTTATGAGAGGATGCCGGAGACATATTATAGGTGGTTTGATGTGATTATATTCATAAATGAGGAAGCCATTGAATTGAAAATCTTTAAATATGCATTTATAGACTATAGGTCACTGATGAGCTAAGGACTTTTTCACAAACTAACTGCTGTGAAAGTTGTAAAAAGATGTCTGAGACATATTATAGGTGGTTTGATGTGATTATATAAAACAATGAGGAAGCCATTGAATTGAAAAGCTTTAAATATGCATTGAGGATGCTATAGGATTTGCTAAAGACTTTTTTTTCGCAAACTAACAGCTGTGAAATTTGTGATAGGATGCCAGAAACATATTCCAGGTGGTTTGATGTGATTATATTCAAAAATGAGGAAGCCAATGAATTGAAAAGATTTAAATATGCATTGAGGATGCTATGGGATTTGCTAAAGACTTTTTTTACAAACTAACAGCTGTGAAATTTGTGAGAGGATGCCAGAAACATATTCCAGGTGGTTTGATGTGATTATATAAAAAAATGAGGGAGCCATTGAATTGAAAAGCTTTAAATATGCATTTATAGACTATAGGTCACTGATGAGGATGCTACGGGATTTCCTAACTACTTTTTCACAAACTAACAGCTGTGAAATTTGTGATAGGATGCCAAAAACATATTCCAGGTGGTTTGATGTGATTATATTCAAAAATGAGGAAGCCAATGAATTGAAAAGCTTTAAATATGCATTTATAGACTATAGGTCACTTATGAGGATGCTACGGGATTTGCTAAGGACTTTTTCACAAACTAACTGCTGTGAAAGTTTTGAAAAGATGTCTGAGACATAATGCAGGTGGTTTGATGTGATTTTATTCAAAATTGAGCAAGCCATTGCATTGAAAATCTTTAAATATGCATTCATAGACTATAGGTCACTGATGAGGATTATATGGGATTTGCTAAGGACTTTTTCACAAACTAAATGCTGTGAAAGTTGTGAAAAGATGTCTGAGACATAATACAGGTGGTTTGATGTGATTATATAAAACAATGAGGAAGCCATTGAATTGAAAAGCTTTAAATATGCATTTTAAATGCTACGGGATTTGCTAAAGACTTTTTTACAAACTAACAGCTGTGAAAGTTCTGGGAGGATGCCTGAAAAATATTACAGGTGGTTTGATGTGATTATATTCAAAATTGAGCAAGCCATTGCATTGAAAATCTTTAAATATGCATTTATAGACTATAGGTCACTGATGAGGATTATATGGGATTTGCTAAGGACTTTTTCACAAACTAACTGCTGTGAAAGTTTTGAAAAGATGTCTGAGACATAATGCAGGTGGTTTGATGTGATTTTATTCAAAATTGAGCAAGCCATTGCATTGAAAATCTTTAAATATGCATTCATAGACTATAGGTCACTGATGAGGATTATATGAGATTTGCTAAGGACTTTTTTCGCAAACTAACAGCTGTGAAAGTTATGAGAGGATGCCAGAGACATATTATAGGTGGTTTGATTTGATTATATAAAACAATGAGGAAGCCATTGAATTGAAAAGCTTTAAATATGCATTTATAGACTATAGGTCACTGATGAGGATGCTACGGGATTTGCTAAGGACTTTTTCACAAACTAACTGCTGTGAAAGTTTTGAAAAGATGTCTGAGACATAATGCAGGTGGTTTGATGTGATTTTATTCAAAATTGAGCAAGCCATTGCATTGAAAATCTTTAAATATGCATTCATGGACTATAGGTCACTGATGAGGATTATATGGGATTTGCTAAGGACTTTTTCACAAACTAACTGCTGTGAAAGTTGTGAAAAGATGTCTGAGACATAATACAGGTGGTTTGATGTGATTATATAAAACAATGAGGAAGCCATTGAATTGAAAAGCTTTAAATATGCATTTTAAATGCTACGGGATTTGCTAAAGACTTTTTCACAAACTAACAGCTGTGAAAGTTCTGGGAGGATGCCTGAAACATATTACAGGTGGTTTGATGTGATTATATTCAAAATTGAGCAAGCCATTGAATTGAAAAGCTTTAAATATGCATTTATAGACTATAGGTCACTGATGAGGATGCTACGGGATTTGCTAAGGACTTTTTCACAAACTAACTGCTGTGAAAGTTTTGAAAAGATGTCTGAGACATAATGCAGGTGGTTTGATGTGATTTTATTCAAAATTGAGCAAGCCATTGCATTGAAAATCTTTAAATATGCATTCATAGACTATAGGTCACTGATGAGGATTATATGGGATTTGCTAAGGACTTTTTCACAAACTAACTGCTGTGAAAGTTGTGAAAAGATGCCAGAGATATATTACAGGTGGCTTGCTGTGATTATATTCATAAATGAGGAAGCCATTGAATTGAAAAGCTTTAAATATGCATTTTAAATGCTACGGGATTTGCTAAAGACTTTTTTACAAACTAACAGCTGTGAAAGTTTTGGGAGGATGCCTGAAACATATTACAGGTGGTTTGATGTGATTATATTCAAAATTGAGCAAGCCATTGCATTGAAAAGCTTTAAATATGCATTTATAGACTATAGGTCACTGATGACAATTATATGGGATTTGCTAAGGAATTTTTCACAAACTAACAGCTGTGAAATTTGTGAGAGGATGCCAGAGACATATTACAGGTGGTTTGATGTGATTATATTAAAAAAATGAGGAAGCCAATAATTTGAAAAGCTTTAAATATGCATTGAGGATGCTATAGGATTTGCTAAAGACTTTTTCACAAACCAACAGCTGTGAAACTTGTGATAGGATGCCAGAGACATATTCCAGGTGGTTTGATGTGATTATATAAAAAAATGAGCAAGCCATTAAATTGAAAAGCTATAAATATGCAACTATAGGTCACTGATGAGGATGCTATGGGATTTGCTAACTACTTTTTCACAAACCAACAGCTGTGAAAGTTGTGATAAGATGTCTGAGACATATTACAGGTGGTTTAATGTCAATATATTCATTAATTAGAAAATGGTTGAAACTACCATATTTATTGGTAACTTAGCCTACATCTTTATTTACATTTATTTATTTTTTACTAATTCACAAATGTGAAATGTTTAATGGCTCTCCTTCTCTTTAATGGAAGTGGTTTGAGATGTCTATGTTGTAAAACAAAAAAAGTTAATGAAGATTAAAATTAGTGGAGTTGCAATTTTACGACGGTCCCTAAGTACGCCTATTGTGACGGGCGCGTTGGACAGACATTCATTTCTTTGCGCTCTAAACTGTGTCCACATTTTTGGTGATTTTGAGTTAAAAATAAGTGTGAAACGTCTGTCTAAATAAGCTCTACAACATACCCAGAAACTGGGGGAAATCGAAGTATTGACACAGAGCTATTGAAGGTAACATCCGCGAAAACCGACGAATGTCAAATATTAAACTATCTTCACCGCGGTATATTTGAATGTATTTTTTTCAATAAAGTTGTGGGGGAAAAGCAGTTAGGCTATCTATTTAGCTACCTGTTGGGCTAGCTAATCACTTTTATAATGCAGGCTAACTGATGATGAAGTTGCGGTTGATACATTTAAGTTGCATTTGTTGCACTTTGTAACTATTTGTAACAACTTACAGACGTGTAGTTAAGTTATTAACAGTGGTGGAATGTATGTAAGAAATGTACTCTTGTACTGTAGCCTTCTTAAGTATAATTTTGAGGTAGGCTACATGTACTTGAATCTGTTCTTTTCATGCCACTTTCTACTTCATTTCAGAGAGAAGTATTGGACTTTTTACTCCACTACATTCATCTGTTACAGCTTTAGTTAATAGTTACTTTACACATTAACACATGTAAAACACATAGTTTATAAAATAGGCTACATTGTTTTATTATAAACTACACTACCCAACAATATGCATAGGCTTTTAAGTCCAGCTAAAATGATAAGCCGATTAAACACTTGGTTGATTGACAGAACTGTGAGTTGTTTTTGCATTGAGTAGCCTACTTTTACTTGTAATACTTTATGTAGAGTCTTCTAACAGCTCCTGCATTAGGCCAGTAATGAGGGACAAAGGAAGAACTTGCTTTGAGCGTGTTCTGGGCTGCCATTAAATAAATGTCCATACATTGAATATCTTTCAGTACCTGTGACCCATTTATTCCAAGACGGCCTGCTCACCGTAGCACAGGTAACATAGTCCATTTCATCTCTTGTTTAGTTCTCCTTTTCATACACAAATCCAACAATATATTGACACGCCACGCTAACATGATGAAAAGCTGTTTGCTTTCTTCTTAGACACACACAGTATCTCTGGCTGTTACCCATGTGTTGTCCTCCGGTCAAATTTGACCCATTTTCAAAGTTTTTTATATCAGAAATTTGGGTTTCTTACAACCAAATTGCCCCAAAATAACTTGGATGCATGCATGTACGTTGTGTATGAAACATATACAAACATGCATCCCTGTTCTTTGCAGGTAAAATTAATGATTACATGATTAATTAATAAATCAACCATGATTGGTTGATTTATTTAATTTCATAGCATTCATAGCACTTTTAAATTTTGACCCAGAATGTCAGGTTCATGGACGATGGTGAAGACAACACAAGGGTTAATTACCTTTATATTTTTCCGTTAGCAATGCTCCAGTGATTAAACATAAAATCGCATATGCATCACTAATGTGGTGGGATGGGGGGGCAAATCCATACAGCGTAGTATCGCGATATTTTCCGTGGCAATATCGATACACAGACGCCAAGTATGGATCTTTTATTATATGATGTGTAATGTATCTTTTTAGATAAAACAGATGTCGACAAAGTTTTCTTTTGGGGACGTCATTTGAAACTGGGAAAAAATTGAAGTTGGGAAAAAGGTAATAAATTGCAATATATCGCAGAATATCGCAATATATTTAAAACTGCAATAATAATGTATCGTGACATAAGTATCGCGATGATATTGTATCGTGATATAAGTATCGTGATGCTATCGTATCGTGATTTAAGTATTGCGATGATATCGTATCGTGATATAAGTATCGTGATGCTATCGTATCGTGATTTAAGTATCGCGATGATATCGTATCGTGATTTAAGTATTGTGATGCTATCGTATCGTGATATAAGTATCGTGATGCTATCGTATCGTGATTTAAGTATTGTGATGATATTGCATCGTGATATAAGTATTGTGATGCTATCGTATCGTGATATAAGTATCGGGATGCTATCGTATCGTGATTTAAGTATGGCGATGATATCGTATCGTGGCATAAGTATCGCGATGCTATCGTAAGGTGAGGCCTCTGGTGATTCCCACCCCTACAACGTAGTATATAAACAAAACAAAACACAAAGTTGCATAATGGCTCCAACACACCAGCCCCCAATTGTTAATGGCAGGGGGGCATACACACTTCAAAACATATTAACATATTGGAGCCAACAACCCATTTGAAATGAATCAATGAAAACACCTTTATAAGTCAGAGGTGACTAGTAGTGTCTGTGGAAATGCCACTTATGTTGCGGCTTCTTGCAGAAGACAAAGGGAGAAAGACTGACTGGGACTGAGTTTTATGACCACCTTACACCAAACGATGGAGACTCTAGCTAGACTCTCAGGATTTCATTCACATTTGGGTAATTAGTCTGAGACAGTGGAATCGCTTAACAGGCAAGGGTGGACAGAGAAATACTGGGGGAATCGTCGATCCATTTGATTTAAAAACCGATATTGTGACACCCCTAGCGTTAGCTGTAAGTCGTGTTCAGACAAACTGTGTTTTGGTTCACAGACCTTGTTGCCCTCCAACAACCTTCTCATGGACGTGTATGTTGACCTCTGCTGTTCATTTGGGTAAGCTTAGAGTTTCCAGCACCTTCTTCTGACCTGCGTTAATCCATAAAAAAAAAGCTAAAAGCCTACATATGAAGAAACGGGCCAATTTTGTGCCAAATGTCTGCATCTTACTTTATTAAAATATGTGCAAATTTGCACAGCAGCACCGAGACGCTGTTTGCTTTACAGCGCCGTTACAGGTGCATTTCACCCTTTGCGGAGGCTTTGAGATTTACTATTATTTTCTTTTTCCTTTTGTGTCTGAGATCTACAGCGTCAACCATTATCAGACGTTGAGGTGATAAGTTGTGTCATCATAAACAGCTCAGAAGAGAACCATCTGGATTCATTTTAAATGTCTAAATCCTCACCTTTCCTCAGACTTCCTGTGTGGATGGCGTCACTGCTCCACGCTGCCAAACGCCTCAGGACTGACCTCGCCCGTCGCAGGAAGGTCTACAGGCTTCTGCAGAGGAAACTGGTCGGTACCCATGTTGTGTAATTAAATGCAAATATGTGTTACAGCCGTTGCTTTCTTACATCATTTATAAGTTTTGAACATATATAACGGACTTGCTCCAGTGTTGCCTGAAACTCCGCCAGATGTCCGCCATGTGGACACGCCGACAGTGTTGTTGTCCTTACTTAGAATTCCTCATGGGGGAGACAGAAACTACGCACTATAGCTTTAATGTAGAGCCCAATAGTTTGTGTCATAACAGAATCATGGTCAGAATCCGGAAATTGACAATTTAAAAAAGCACTAAGACAGATTCCATAGGGGCCATAATTAAGTCAGTGCTAAATGCTAACTGGAGATTTGAAAATACAGCATGACTATGTCTAAGTTTCCAACTTGATGAGGGCTACTTTAACTGTAAAAGAATAATTCCCAGTGGCTCAGGCCTGGTAGGGGGCAACTTAGGCCTGTTGGGCCACCAGGCTTACAACACACTGGGGGAAGCCCTGCGTTGATAAATGGTGGTTATGAGGACGGTGAATCCTCAAGGATTAGTCGTGCGTATTCCCAGCCTTCTGCAGTTATGAAATATTGCCGCAGCTCTTCCTCCGTTTTCTTTCTTCATTCTCCTCTCACTTTGATTCCAGATGTTTCACAGGGTCGGTGTGAAGGAGGGGGATCTGTTCCAGCCCACGTATGTTTACCCTGAAGAGGTGAAGATGCTGATACGGTCTGTCTTCTCACAGGACATCTGTGACTACCCCGACCCCTGCCATGATCAGGTGAATAGGAACTCATTTGACCTCCGACGTCATTTCAGTTCTGCACGTAGTATGCATGCACTTTTTACACCACGTGCCATTTCAGAATATATTAGGCTCTCTAAGTACCACCATTATGGCCCACGTTAAAGGAACACGCCGACTTATTGGGACTTTAGCTTATTCACCGTAACCCCCAGAGTAAGACAAGTCGATACATACCCTTCTCATCTCCATGCGTGCTGTAACGCTGCCTGACGGTTCCAGCATTAGCTTAGCCCAGCAGAGATCCTGCAGGTAACTGGTTCCAACTAGCCTACTGCTCCAAATTGTGACAAAAGTGACAAAATAACACCAACATGTTCTTATTTACATGTTTTGATTTGTAGAGTCACAGCGTGTACAAAAAACAACATAACATGAGACACAGCCATCTTTTAACAGTAAACAAACTGGGAACTATATTCTCAGACAGGCTTGCTGCGAGCATATCACTCCACCCAAGTACTATATTCTTCCGCCTGAGAATATAGTTCCCGGTTTGTTTACAGTTAGAGGCTGTGTCTCATGTTACGTTGTTTTTTGTACACGCTGTGACTCTACAAATCACAACATGTAAATAGGAACATGTTGGTGTTATTTTGTCACTTATTCAGAGCAGTAGGATTACTGGAACCATTCACCTGCATGTTCTGTGCTGGCCTGATGCCGCTGGAGCCGTCAGACAGCCTTACAGCACGCACGGAGATGAGAAGGGTATGTATCGACTTGTCTAACTCTGGGGGTTACGGTGAATAAGCTAAATTCCCAATAAGTCGGCATGTTCCTTTAAAATAGAGTAGCATAGGCCTACCCTATTCAGCTAGGGACAGTTCACGCAGGAGGCAGGTTTATTCCTAAAAACATTATTTATTGTTGACAGCCACAGTCACGCTGTACTTCCACCGTCCCAGACTGGCATGGTCTGGCAATGGTAGACTAGCTTCAGCCCTAATCAAACTTAATATCTATTTGTAGCTGTTTTAATGAGCTATTGTATACAGTACATACTCCGAAAATGAGCTGTGTGATAAATGATCTTTATTCTTTAGGCCTCCTGCTCACTGCCTGCATGTCAGCTGTGGGGATTTTTCTATGTCTTTACACACCAGAAACGTTTCTGACGTAGCCTTGTCTGGACACATGTATGGTTCCCATTGATAAAATGAAATACCATGTTAAACATAAATATATACTGATTTGATTACAGCAAAGACAACGTCGGCAGTATTGACGGCAAATAGGCTACAGAATTTTTCCTTCTGTATTGACGTGCAATATTTGAAAATCGATAATTATAAATTTTTTTTTAATTACATTTATATCTGCATTTATGTCAAAACCTAGAGACTTTCACACATCAACATGTCATTTATTAAATGTATTTGTTTCTAAATGACATATAAACATCTTTTCCTATTCTATTTTGCCTGGAAATGCTTCCAACACGCAAGCGTGTTGGAAGCAAAAATAGGCGTCGGTCCTGTTTCTAGCACGCACACGTTTTCCTCACGCAGGCAGTGTGCAAGCTCTAACCTGTTAACATGGGAGCCGAAATATAAATGGACACGCCACGCAGCTGACACACTCACACCATGCTCACGCCACGCAGGCAATGTGCAGGAGGCCTTAGTCATTGTTACAAAATGGCCATAATGTAATGGCGTGTAACTGTGTTTGTGTTGTTTCAGGTGGTGTACCTCACTGTAGAGGATCTGCACAAAGTTCCCATCAAGTAAAGTGTGCGTCTCTTAAAATGTCTCATCTCTGCTAAGGTACAATTTAACAGTTATGGACCAGTACCAGTTTTTGAATGTGTTAGGTTTATTGTAAGCATGCTTCGAGGTGAAAATCCAAAATCTATCATCGGTTGTTCTGTGTGATACATTGTGTACCGATGGTCAAGTTATACAGTATCTAGCCTACTGCATGTTTCAGGGCTGAATGTTCTCTTTTTCTGAGTCAGTCCTCTTTGTCAATCAGCAGTGAGCTCGCTGTAATTGGACAGAAACCATTTTAAATAAAAAAAATAAGTAGTTCCCATTCTGTAGATCGTTATTGCTCTCTAACAGGCTCCGCACACCTGACACGTTTCAGCTGAAGGGTTCAATTGTCCACCTCACATACATCCTTGGCAGTAATATTCTCAATTCATATTACTCATTAGTCCCACTGAGTGCAGTTTGTTATGTTTAACGAGGACAAACTCTGTTGCATTATACAGGCAGGTGTTTCTGTGCCTCGTTTTATTTATACACTCGTTGATATTAATTGAGTGGACACAATAATAGAAACACCTCCAATATAATGCAATGCATTTCACCAAAGACTACATCCTCCAAAATAATCATGACATCCCACAAATCATACTATGAATCAACATAGTTTCTACACAATGCCGACATTATGACCTTCATGAAGGGATCATTTATTGCAGGACTGCTGTGTTGGGCCCTGTTTACACGACAACGCTCGCGGGTGAAAACGGCAACATAGTTTATCAGATGTGCCTTTTGTTTACACGGCGGCAGCGTTTTTTGGGGGCTTAAAAACGCAAAAAAAAGTGAAACCACCCACCAGAGTGGAAATCTTAAAAACGCTCCACCGTCGCGTTCCCGTCTAAAGGGTAAAAATGCAAACGTCTGGTCCAATCTGCTCACGATGGCTCCCCATATTTCGTTTGCGTCACAGGCATGCGCCAGTACAGGAAAATAACAACAAACATGTCGGATTATTTCCATACGTCGGACCTTCAAGTTGCCCTAGCAGCTCTGATAAACATACAAGAGTCTTTTCAGCAGTTGACTCCCAGTCCAGGCCCTGTTGTGCCTTTGTGGCTTTGTAATCTAAGGACTAGTTAGTCTAGACTGCATTAGTTGAAGCAGTGTTGTAATGTAACGAAGTACAAACACTTTGTTACTGTATTCTCACGTAGCTGTACTTGACTTTATTTATATTTCTGGAGGCTTTGACTTTGACTCCACTACATATCCTAAATAAAATGTATCCTTTTACTCCGATACATTTCCCCCTAAGCATCTTCGTTGCTCCTTACTTGCAAGAAATGTTTTTGTACATTGGAGTGAAAAAAAAAATGTTTTTATGCTGTTTCTGTTTTACAATTTCTTGATGTCAGACTTTGAATTTGATGTTTAAGAAGGTTTGGATTTCTTTTTTACTTTTAATTTTAATTCTAATAGCTAAGTACATGTAATATCATAACATTACTTTTCATACTTAAGTACAGTAAATATCAGATACTTTAAGACTTTTACTCAAGTAATATTCTAAAAGGTGAGGTTAACTTCTACCAATCATTTGCTGGTAAGATAGCCGACCTTTCCTTTTACTCAAGTATTGCTTTCAAGTCTACTTTATACAAGACTGAGTTGAAGTCAATGTGTAAGTGCAGTTTGCGCTGTTAAATAACAGGGGAAGATACCATGTAGTGAACGTGTTAAATGGTTCTGCCAACATGTGGCGCTGTAAGCCAGCCAGGAGACTGTGTCAGGCTGCTGGCGATGAAAGGCAGTACATGCATACTTCAGCTTGGCTGCAGAGGACAGTCACGGGACTTTTAATTTGAAAAGTGAAATGCGTTTACACTTTGTGTTCCGGTCCCAAAGTTGCGGTTCAGTTAAATCGTGGACGTGCGCGTGATTAGCTCGGTGCGACTCTCAGCAGCCGCAGCAGCCGCCGCCGCCGCCGCCATCATCACCGTCAAGTGTGTAGGGGGTGGGGGGGGGGAAGAAGTTGACAATCGAGCCGACAGTATGGGAGACGTTCCGCAAAGTACCAGACAGTGCTCCGACACAAGCCCGAAAAACTTGTAGGTGAACAGTGAACTTTTCCCTGAGCCGCATCCAACCTTCCACCATCGGGGAACGTTAATGGATAACCCGGGTAGTAGCGGAGATTCGGCCGCGGAGAGCAGCAGGTCTGCCCGCAGAGAGGAGTCCAGCAGCGGGTTCGGAGCGCAGTCGGAGCTGCCGGTGTATCTTACCTATCTACCGGAGTCATACTGCACCGCCAAGTTCAGCCTGGCGGCTTACCTTCTCTGCTGGGCTCTGCTCAGATGGTACCAGGTGAGATTGGCTCTGAAATTTCAACAGTGGTGGTGGTGGAAGAAGTATTTCAATCCTTAACTTAAGTAAAGTAGCCTACTAATACCACACTGTAAAAATACTCTGTTACAAGTAAACTTTTTTACTTAAGTAAGTATGTAAGTATCATCAGGAAAATGTAAGTACTTAAATATTAAAAGTAAGAATAGCCTGCTCAGTGCAGAAAAATACTGGAAACGATCCAAACAGTTCTGTCTATCAACTAGGCATAAGTGTTTAATGGTCTAATAATTTCAGCTGGATTTGAAGGCAGTTATATCGTTGGCTAGTTTCAAATTTTAATAACACATCATATTATATAAACTACATGTGGGCTATTTTGTGTGCACATATCTTAATGTGTAAAGTAACTAGTAACTAAAGCTGTTAAAATTAATGTAGTGGAGTAAAAAGTACAATATTTCTCTCTGAAATGTAGTAGATGTAGACAGTTGCATGAAAAGAAAATACTCAAGTAAAGTACAAACAGGCCTACCTCAAATTTGCACTAAAGTACAGTACTTGAGTAAATGCACTTAGTTACATTCTACCACTGAATTTAAAGTAGTGTGAAAGGATCTCCAGTAACATGGATTCGACTGAAGTTCTGGTTTACTGGCTTCCTTTCCAAATGTGACAGCAGAAGTTAATCTGTAAAGATGGTGTGATTCTACAGCATCCCAATCCGTGGCAGAAATTTACATTTAGGCCAACGATGCAAACAATATCAATTTGTGAACTGTCAAGAGATTTTGCCACACCATTTAATATTGTGCTACACTTTTTACTGTGTATGATTTGTGCATCATAGGGCTGGGCGATATGGACAAAATCCGATATCGCGATATTCTTGTCCTAATATCTCAATGTCGATATTGTGGCAATATTATTGGGTTGACAATTGGTGCTTTAACAAAATATCTTCACAATGAGATTTTAGATAAATAATTCAGTAATGTCGATATAATGACTAAGTGGGTAAAGGTAAAAATAACAGAAGAGCTAGAACAGTCTGGTAACATAAAATGACATCACTTTACTGTAATGCAGCCTTTAAAACCAGGAAAAGACACCACTTAAGCCATTTACGATATTACGAAATCCAAAATCTAAGACAATATCTAGTCTCGTATCACAATATCAATATAATATTGATATATTGCCCAGCCATAGTGCATCAATACATTGAATTTCTTTGATTTGTCAAACATTCCAGTGTGGTTGATGGATACATACACTTAGTTGGTTTAACTC
This sequence comes from Perca schrenkii, assembly GCA_025617405.1. Taxonomy (NCBI): domain Eukaryota; kingdom Metazoa; phylum Chordata; class Actinopteri; order Perciformes; family Percidae; genus Perca; species Perca schrenkii. Next base: position 3,352,755 of record CM046808.1, read on the forward strand.
AAAATATACTATATTACATATCAGTAATGCTGTATAAAATTACTCATAATGTAATAGAGGATTTTGTCCATATAACTCCTTTTTTGTATTCAGATTTATTTTCTTGTTGCTTTATTAAACTTGACAATCATGCTGATTTAAAAAAGCCTCTAAACGAAGTGGGGAGTTCATTTTCTAATAAGACGGCAAATATATTTGGTCTGCACGCCATAATATTATAGGAAATGTACAAACAGGAAAATGACAAGCTGACGTGCAAAAGAACCCTCCCCCCCATGTGTCAGGCCTGATTGGTTTCTGTTTTCTCCCTTTGTTACCATTTTGCTAGGTTGAAAATAGAAACACAAAACATCATTTCATGCAGGGTTCAAGTCATTTTGACAGCATTATTTGGTGTTTGTGGTATTGGAACTGTGTAGTTTGCATGCTACAGTGGTCCAGTGTTTTTGGAAATAACATTATTATTATTATTTTTATTTTTTTAAACAAAATTCAAAACTTACAACTCACAACATGAAAAAATATCCGTTAATACGTTATTTCACCAACAACCCATCCACTGTTCATCAGACTGTTCATTTTCATGACTCGATTCGTAGATAAACTGGTTGCTGGACACTGAACCCACGGACGGAGCTAGCATGTTGTTTGAATCGTGTGTTAAAGGGCAACTATTATATAGCATTTCCAGGATGATACTTGTACTGGAACATGTTTACATTTCTCATACTGCCCATGGCTGCCGCTCCTGTATTCACCCTCTGTAGGAGCGCCTGTCTCTTTAATCCCTCCTCCCGAAAAAGCCCAGTCTGCTCTGATTGGCCAGCGTACTTCCTGGAATCTCCGAAGCCTGCACTTGTGTTTCATTAATTGAAGCTGGAGCTACTGCAAAGGAGTATACAGCAGGACTTTGTACCGTGAAAAAACACCAATAAAGGCTTCTAAACCAAATATTACACAACCGGACATGTCCCAGCAGTGAAGAGACCGGAATTTGGAGAGAAATGACCAGCATTGGCCAAGATTACAGCTATGTCGCGTTAGCATGTAGCTGCTTAATAGTTAGCAGTATGCTAACGTTAGATTGTAGTGGAACGAAGCAGCACTTTCCACCGTCAAAAATCGCAGATAAAGGCTTCTGAACCAAGCACTACCCAATCGGAAATGTTTTAGCAGTAATGCGACATGGAATTGGGGAGAAATTAACAACATTGGCAGCGCAGATGACATTGTTAACTGCTGTTAGCCATGTAGCTATAGGATAGGGTGCCCAGATAGCTCAGTTGGTAGAGCGGGTGCCCATATATAGAGGTTTATGCAGTGGGCCCGGGTTTGACTCCGACCTCTGACGGTCCTTTGCTGCATGTCATTCCCCATCTATCTCCGCTTTCATGACTTCAGCTTTTCTATCAAAAAAGCAAATAAAGGCTTTAAACCAAATACTACATAAACAGAAAATGTTTCAGGAGTAATGTGACCTGGAATTTGGGCGAATTTTAACAACACTGGCAGCCAAGGTGACATTGTTTACTGCCCTGAGCATGTAACATGAAAATCCAACATGATAACATTGTAGATATGACAGAAAACACTATGTCCCCTTTAACCTGGACATGAAGATTGCGGTTATGAGGCTTATTCTGTTTTTGATCATTTTCGAGATATGATGTTAACATGGCACACAGAGAAATCATGTTACTCATGTCTCCGTACAGGCTCGCTGACAGCTGGCTGCTCTGAGCACCTCCACCTCGCTCTCGATCTCGTGCTCGCTCTCTCTCTTACAAAATGCTTCAGTAAAATATTTTCATTAACTGGTCATTATGATATGATAAAAGTACGCTAGGAGCACACTGTCATACGCATTAAATATTATAAGAACAAATGATTTCTGGCGCAGTAAACCGCTTCGGCGGGCGGGCGGGCGGTTCTTGTGTTTACTATGAAATAGAATCCTGTTTTCTAGTATATACATCCAATCTGGTAAACCCTTTATGTGACTTTTTTTCAAACGCCGCCACCCTTATGTGCTATCTATCCCATTTAGGATTGATCCATCTCCCAGAACAAATAATTTTGGGCTGAATGGAACCTGGGTCCCTGCACTCTGACATAGGTTATCATGTATCCCGGTCCAAAATTCCTGGACCTTATCACAGGAACATCATTCATCATTCATCACCACTGAATAAATATTGACCTTTCAAGATAAGAGCCATCAAAAGATTGCTGTAGCTTATAAAATCTATTGAGATGTTTGGAATAAGTGACCAGGCATAGACCAGTATAGAGCAGCATGTTGTGGTTTCACATTGAAAGATTCTGTCTATGATATCGTTATAGCTGACAGTTGTCTTTCCTGTGGAGAAACCTGTAAGACCTGATGCAGCCGGTTTTTACATACAGCGGCCTCTGGACGGTATCAACAGCAGGGATTGTTGTGTGTGGGTGTGTGTGTGGTGTGTGTGTGATCATGGCAAGGTGTCCTCAGATCTCTGCAGGGTAAATCCAGACAGCTAGCCAGACTATCTGTCCAATCAGAGTTTTCTGTTGCACGACTAAAACCACTTTTGAACGTACACATGTTCCACCAAAACAAGTTCCTTCCTGAGACTATTTTGCAGCAGCACTGCAGCTTTTGCGATTTGTTTAAAAAAAGGCCACCCCCTGCTGTAGAACAGACTAGTTTTTATTTCTGTCCAGGGTTTCCCCCAGCGTATTAGAAGCCTGCTGGCCCAGTGGGCCTAAGTTTCCCCCACCGGGCCTAAGACCAGTGAATACAAAACTTGAATGTATTTTTAAGAGGTTTTTTAAACTAGCTACAGTGGGGCGGCTCGGTTGGGAACGTAGACATACTCATATTTTCAAGTAAGAAGTAAGGAAGGGACCATAGGCCCCCCACTTTACACTTTAGCATCGCGGCTCGTGTGATCCCATTACAAGATGGTCTCTAGTTTTTGTAGCAAAATCAAAATAAATCTCAAAGAAGAACGCTACCAAGCCACGGCTGAGCGACGTGCGTCCCCACAACGTGTAGTTACATTTTTTGAGAGACGCACGTCAGGCTACGGCGTAGGGTCAGTATCTCCACGTAGCCACGGCGTAGATATAATGCAGAAGCATAAATCTCGCTTAAGGGAGATGCCAGCCACCCTCCTGAGAAAACCTTTTGGCCGCTTGTACCGGGACCTCGTTCTTTGGGTCATGACTCAGACTTCATGACCATAGGTGAGGGTAGGAACTAAAACTGACCGGTAGATCAAGAGCTTTACCTTGCGATTACGGTGCGATAACGTTTCCTACAACCTATTAAATCAAATAATTACTAATTTCTTACACTGCACTTTAACTTTTATTCTTGTACTAGTTTTTTATTTTCTATCTCTTTCATGACCGTTTGCTTTTGCATTTGTTTTTAGCTGACCTTTAATGTTTTATGTAAAGCACTTTGAATTGCCATGTTGCTGAAATACATAGAAATGAAGTTGCCTTGCCCTACAACCTCCAGCCTGTCAGTCAGTCACTAGGGCATAGAAAACGCTGTTGTGCCTGTCTCAGTGCAGTGTTACCCCCAGTGTATATTAAGCCTGGCGGCCCACCAGGCCTAAGCCACTGGGAAAATATTTTTGAATGTATTTTTAAGACGTTTTTTTAAACTACAGTTACAGTGGGGCGGCTTGGTTAGAAACTTAGACCTAGTCATATTTTTAAATCTCCAGTTAGCTCTTAGCACTGACTTAATGTGGAATATGAAATCTGTCTTATAGCTTCTTTTTTTATTCTGAATTTCGTGATTCTGTCCATGATTCTGTTATGACAGTGACTATTGGGGCTCTACATTGATTCTGCCATTAGGCTGGGATTGGCCCCAGACGGGCCCTTGTCAAAAAAAATAAAATAAAAAAAGACACAGTTTGTAACATTCCAATCTTTTCATTTCATTTTTACTGTTAATGCATATCGGTTCTAAAAATTGGTTATTGGTTTTTAATTAACTTTTAATAATCTGTATCGGTATCTGCCCTAAAAAAACAATATTGGTCGACCCCTAACTGAAAATACCCAGTTTGTTAACCAAAGTGAAGATGAGGCATCAGAGTCTGACATTGAGAAAGTCGATGGGGAGCCTCAGGCCTGAGAGGTGTGATGTGTGTTTGTTCTAAATAGTTTGCCTAAATGTATAATTTTATGGGACGCAGTGTTAACTCTGACATCGTACAGGTGTAGACTCAACCAGGCCTGACCTGACCTGTAGTGCAAAGTGAAAAGTTTGTCATGACTCACTGCACACTCTCTTGACAAAAACCATTAGCAAGCCTAATAATAAGACAAGGGCGTGTCAGGAAGAGGCGGAACATGTCCATTGACTTGTACTTGTCTCCGCAGTGCTCACTGCAGCAACAAGCAAAGTCATGTCTTGAATCTGCCCTCAGGCTCTTCTCTGCTCAGCAGCTACAGAGAGAGAGTGGCTCCCATCCAGCCAGACTGATCCACCCTTACACACCCAGGGACTCCAAGGCTCAGTTCATGGACATCTGCAGACATGCAGTGTGTACACTTGATTAGTCTTAATAAGCCTAAATTGAGCTCATTTTGGCCTCTTCCTTGATTTCCCCGTACATTGCACGGCAGCTGGATTCTCGCGATATCACGAGATTACGCAAGAATCGCAGGATCACATACTGTATGTGGAAAATCCATCTTGTCAGGCTTCAGCCTAATGCCTTTGTGTCTGAATTAACCGCTTACCGAACCAATCAGTTACATTTTTATTTATAGTATCAAATCATAACAAGAGTTATCTTGAGACACTTTACAGATAGAGTAGGTCTAGACCACACTCTATAATTTCCAAAGCCCCAACAATTACAGTAATTCCCTCAAGAGCAAGCATTAGCAGTAGCTATTGCGACAGTGGCGAGGAGAAACTCCCTTTTAGGAAGAAACCTCGGCAGAACCAGACTCTTGGTAGGAGGTGTCTGATGGTGACGGTTGGAGGTGTGATGAACAGTGGCAATGATAGTCATAATAAAGATAATGGAACAGTGACTACAATGGTAGTCGTAGTAGTTCATGGCAGGGCACAGCAGGGCGTTATGGGGTGTAGTGTGGCACAGCAGAGCACAGAGACAGTCGTGTCCAGTGAGGAGCTTCTAGGTTTTAGGTGCATATGTGACGGCCGCGACTGTTTCTTCAAAGCGACAATGGCGGACGTGATAGACGGATGGTTGATCCAATCACCTGGCAGGTATTTTTTGGAAGTGCCTGCCCTTTCCCAAACAGTTTCCAGTGACGGCTTCTCAGATGGGTCTGTGTTAACAAACCATGGGGTGCGTCAGGTTAGTTTCCACCTTGTTGAAAAATAAACTTGTCAGAATGCTTCAAACGAATCGTACCACATTAAATCACAGAACAGTGTCTCTTCCTCACACACCTCTCAGATGTCGGAATTAAGGGCGGCTGTGTTACTTTCTGAAACTAAAACACTGATAATTATTATGTAAGTGTGTGTTTCATGAGTCCCAAAACAGGGTCTTAAGAAGTAAAAAAAAAAAGTAATAAAATCAAAATTTTAGGCTTTAAAAAGTCTTAAATTTGCTGAAGTATTGTGTTCTAGGTCTTAAATTAATTTAAACGGGTCCTACATTTCCTACGTCCATGTAACGCTACATCTAATGCTCATTGAAATGATCCCGCTCTTTAGAATGTTTTATTTTTTATTCTGTGGTGTTTCTGTCGCTAGTCCAGATATAATTTGCTTTATTATGACTGCAAATGAGACCAACATGCAACCTACTATATATTGCAGCCAATCTAGACACCAGTCCTAAAATGCCAATGAGAAAATCGGGGAATGTTTCCGGACTCTGACATCTGACTTTGTTTTTGATGTCGTGATATAGGTCTTAAATTTCCTTCATGGTGGTCTGAAAAGGGTCTTAGATTTCCGTCATAGTGGTCTGAAAATGGTCTTAAATTTCTTTCATAGTGGTCTGAAAATGGTCTTAAATTTCATTCATAGTGGTCTGAAAATGGTCTTAAATTTCATTCATAGTGGTCTGAAAATGGTCTTAAATTTCATTCATAGTGGTCTTAAAAAGTCTTACATTTGACTTGGTGAAACCTGCAGAAACCCTGAAAAACATTGACGCCTTCCAATATAGATGGTGCTAAATATCATCATCACATTTCGCCACTCTCTATGATGGCAAGCTTTTTATCCCATCTCTAAGTGTGGCTGCTCAGGATGGCTACACTTCTGCCTTCAGATGTGTTTAGATGACCCATTTAATGAACTGTAGTTTGTTGGGAGCATATCTCAGCCTTTAGGATACACATAATTGCAGTCAATCAATTTTATTTGTCACATGATTTATTTGATCATATAAGGTACAATTTTAGTGAAATGTTATCCTGCCAGTTCCTTCATTTGTGCATTCAAAATAGTGTAAATAAATTAGGAATAGCAATAACATACAGACCGTGATTGATGCATCTCAGGGGTTTTCCTGACTCAGAATGGGCCTTTGGGGGGGGTACTACGCACGGCAATAAGCATGATCAGTCTGCGTACAGTAAAGGCAATGAGTCAGAAATCTATGCATTTTCCTGTTATTTCTGACAATTTAATAAACAAATGTATATTATGCTTGTGTAAATAAACATCAATTGACAAAACTGGTTTAAAAAAAAACAACATTCATTGGCCCTCATGGTCTCTACTAGTCCATTTTTTTGCCTCCTTTACTGCTCTTCCACATTGTAGGTTGCTACTTTAGAAAGCTAATGGAGAAAAGGACATCCCAGTGATTCAAACTTAATCACTGTGATGTGCACTTTTCCATGGTGTCAATGATCTGCATTGTAACGCCGTTTCCCTCTGCGTTGTCAGTGGATTTACTACTTTGAATTGACCCTCTGTATGAAATGTGTTCTGTAAATGAAGTTGCCTTGCCTTTAGTCTTGCATTGCCTTGTCTCGACAGCGCTGTGGTGTAAGGTCTGGCTACACCACAGATGCATTCTGGGATAGGAGAAAAAAACCGCTGTGGGTTGTTTGCATTTCATGTCTGCATTTCAAGACACTCGCGTTCATGCTTACATGCGGCCGCCATCTTGAAAACCAGTCATGACTTACAGCTGGCGATGCAAACTAAAATCAAAAGCAACGCGACGCAACAGGTCCCACTCCGTGAATCACAAACACTCCTGTTCGCTGGCCATAGCTTCACAACGTCTGCAGGTACACCACCAGTTTCCTGAAGTACGAGGCTGTGTTGACTTCCGGTAGCTCTCTCTCTCTCTCTCGTAGCCCTTTCACGGAGCTCCCGCAGCTCTTTATTCAATAAACTGTCTGTACACTTAGAAAGTTCTCAATGCTTCGGTTAACATTTAAGGACACTCATTATGTTTTAAGTTAATCCTTACGCCTAATGGCTACTATAATGGCTAAATATTTGGAGAAAGAATCTTTCATTAAAAATATATTTTAACATTATTTGACCCCCTGTTAAAAGGACAAGAGACCGACAACCCTGTTAACATTCCCGATGGGTTATTTTTATGAAAGAAGAGTTTCCGGGTGAGCGCCATGGTGCAATGTCAAGTTTAGGAAAAAGAACGTGGTTAGGATTAAAACTCGCAAGAAATATTTATGTAGAATTATAGTTTGCTCTTCTTATGTAAAATATGCGGCTCTGGTAGATGTTTGCGATTGGTCGTGTTGTGCAAACACCACCTCTTTTATGTGATCACGTGTGCCGCTGGATTGGGAAACCGTGAGTTGATAACCACCTCGATGGTGTTTTAAGCCCCCAACGTCGACTTCAAAGGCACCTAACCTTAACCCTAACCATAACCATTGCCTAATCCTAGTGCCTTTCAGGCAGCGCTGCCTGGAAGAAGTTGGGGGCTTAAAACACCAAACACCATTTTTGTACCACTTTTTTGAACTGGGTCATGCTTGGCCAGTATGTTTTATGTTCTGAAAATGAAGGCCCACCGTAGGCTTCAAACATGGCTCTGAAAGGTTTGTACCCCGCTCCTTCTAGTAGGAGAGCAGCTGTGGTCAGTTTCATGAAAAGTTGTAGCGTCGTTTTTAGTGACATACGTACCCATAACCACCTGAGAGAGGCTGTGTGTTTACAGCCATATTTTGACAAAAATAACAGGAACATATACTGAGCCCATAAATGGTCAGCAGAGAAGTGGAGTATGCTGCGGTTGTGGTTTGAGAAGTCTTAATGGATGTTTTATTTGCTGTGAAATAGGGCTGTGCAATTAATCAAATGTTGGCTCCTAACAATCATTGTTTTGCACATTACGTTTTACAAGTATAAACTCTTATTTTCTCTTGTGTTCTGAATTTAAAAAAAAGTTCAAACGGGAAAAGTATCAAGGGAGATGTCACAGTTCTAGGTGTTTGTTTCACTGTGTTTTTTCTAAGTTCAATGATTACAGCATCTTTCCAAAAGTCAATGAGTAATCATGTTAAACAATCCTGATTTCAATATTGACCAAAATAATTGCGATAATGATTTTTTTTTTCCGTAATCGAGCAGCCCTACTGTGAAAGTAGGTAACCATTGGAATTGACTGTAATTGCTGTGAATCCAAACATACCACAGCATTTACTATTCCAAACATCAGTCGAGAACCCTTTTAAAAGACGAACCCATTGAACCTCTTACTAAAATGTTTATTCACTGTGTTCTGTTTCTCTCCTCAGAAACTCCGATGCCAGTCTGCTCCTCTACAAGTAAGAAAATTCCTCTTTTCTTTTTTCAACCAATTGGTTTGCTGGGGGTGCATGGCATCCTGTCTCCTTTTTTTGTTGATCAACAGATCTATCTGACATAGCACCCACTTCATACTATACTAATATAAAAACTACAGTCTAATAAGACATAAGTTACCAGCTAACGCTAGCTTTGTTATTTTTTTTTTTTAAAACAAATCTAGTTGTGCAAGATCCCCAGTCTTTACATGTTATGACAGTCTTTAACGTTAGATGTGAGATGGTGTCACACTTTAGTCTTTTCAAAATCTGTTCAGTGTCTTTTAGTGGATGGTAGGAATTACCCAATAAAAGGTGTCTTTGAGCCGGTCACAGGGTACCGCGAGTTGCCGGTGAGCGCCATGCTGCAACGACAGTTAAGTTTAGGAAAAAGAACGTGGTTAGGATTAAAACACTCCCAGGGAACACGCATTTCCTGGGTGAAAGTCTTTTGTTTTCCCCAGGAAGTGAACTCCACTCCCCGGCTTGAAAGGCCTTTGTTTTGGGACCTAAACATCCTCCCCCCTCCTCCCCCCATTTCATTTTAAAAGAAGACAATTGTATAAAATAAGACATTGTTCCAAAATGAGGCCGGAGACATCTGATCACTGATTAAGAGTACCCTCGTTCCTTAAGTGCATGTAAAGGCAACAGACAGTTGGTACCTGAAGCATCCTCACCAACAGTTGTTAGTCCGAACGCCTGTGGGGCCGAGTGCCTACATTTCTGTTTACACATCACAAACTTCACGGTAAAGGTGTGTGTGTGTCTGTTGAATAAGTAAACGGGACACTTACAGTGGGCTGCTTGTGTAAAAGTGCAGGGGGGTAAGTATCATGGCTGGGACGATTCTAGAAATACTGCGATTCCATAGTATTGAGTATTTTTTGCCCTTCTTTAACAAAAAACAAAACTTGAATGATACACTTCTGGAGACAATATATCAAGGTCAAGTTTATTTATTATTTTATATATCATGAGACATTTTGGTTTTCTAAAATGTTTTTATTTCTGGGGCTTTTCCCTTTATTATAGTGACAGTGGATAGACATGAAAGAGGGAGAGAGATGGGGGATGACACCAGCAAAGGGCAGCGGGTCGGATTCAAACCCGTGCCGCTGCAGGACTCAGCCAACATGGGGCGAACGCTCTTACTGGGTGAGCTAGAGGCCACCCCAAAACAACGAATAGTTTTCTAAGAAGAGTGACATCACACGTCAGTCAGTCAGTCTGACATTTATTTCCTTTATAAAGAAGAACAAAACGTGTTTTCTGCACTCTCTCTTTTTTGCTGGAAACCTGTATGATGTAGTCGCCGTCAGCGGTACCATATGAATAGAAAATATTAAGCGGAATCCTTGGTAAAAATCTATATAATAAATATTGAGAAAAGAAAAAGAATCGATTTTTAAAAAATTACGCAAAGAAAATCACTACACAGACATATATATTTTTTCTCCCATCCCTAGTAACTAGAATTTGGCGACTTGTATCTGCCTCTCAAATATTCCATCTACCTCACCGGTCTGTGAGCAGGAGGACGAGTTGCACACACCGCCAGCAGATGTTAAAACTAACCACGACACTGTCAGGGGATAGACCTGGCCTTTTGATGCTTTATTGGAGCCTCTGTTCACCTTGTACCTGGTTTAATGTTTTCTGGATTGCCGCTAAATCCACTTTCTATATGCATTTTAAAGGCTCACGTGACTCCAGCTCCTGAGTCAGTAGTTGAAACCATATGGCGAGACGAGAGGCTTCTTATGTTGTGGTGTTGAATCCTAACTCTTGGCTGTTAGTCATGGTGCCCTGTGGAGGACATCTGTGACCTAACTCCTCAAGACGAAGCTCTTGTTTCATATCACACGACTTAAAGCGTAGAGTTAAGTGGTATTAAGCATGATTTATACTTCTGTGTAAAATATACGCCGTTGCTTTGTATGTAGGTACGTGGAGACACAAACCTAAGACGGACCTCGGCCGTGGCTTGGTAGCGTTGCATTTTCCCCCCCGACTCATTTCCTGGTTCTCCTTCTCCATAAACACCATGAGATCAAGGAGAGGGTTAACTTCTCCTGCTCCAGATTTCTCACCGTGGTCAGAAAGAACAGGGGAGACACTTTGGTTCTCTCACTAGGACTCTAGAGATGGTTCTCGCTCTGAAGCTAATCACAGTCACTCTCTCACTTCTCCCTCGCTCTATCACCCACTCCCCACACATGCCGGCTCAACACACACACCAACGCACAAGTATAAACATCAGGCCACTTACGTAGGCTACCGCGAAAGCTCTGCGTGGAGCCTCCGCAGAACCATGAATCACGCTTAAGTCTCGCATAGCCAGACCTTCCTCCACAGTGCTGCGGAGGAAGGTCTGGCTAGTCCACACAGCATTCCGGGATGGGAGAAAAACGTGCTCTGGTTTATTGGCATTTCATTAAACCAATCACAATAGTCTTGGGCAGCACTAAGCGCCGGACGGAGCAACGGTCTTTTTGGTTTTGGTTCACAAACCACAGCACACAGCAGTAATACAAGAGCTGGCTGGACCTGCTGCTGCTGCTGCTCAACCTGCTACTTCTGTTAACCCCATGCACCAAGTAGGGATGCAGCGATTAACTGATTTCACTCTGAACTGTGCTTTAAAACGCCACAGTTAAAAAGGTCCACTACGGACTATGGGGGAGGAGGTGGGGGGGGTAGTGTGCGGTCACAGAAGGCTTGTATCATGTGGACGCGCCGACAGTTTTATTGTCATTACTTAGAATTCCTCATGGGGGAAACAGGAACTACGCACTGTAGCTTTAAGAATGACAGCCCTGTTGTTGCCAACTTGGCCTCTGTTTGTGGCGTGACTGATTCTCCTTCAGTCTGCTTGGTCAAATGATCATTTTAAAAACCTTCAAAGCCGTTACTGTGTTATTTCTATTTCAAAGGGCAGCAGTTAATAACACATTAGGAACTAGAGTGTTTCTATGATTTTATACATTAGTAGTGAAGTTAATGAATGCATTATAATCGGGATAATGGTGAAACGGTGATTATACCTCTGTCTGGAGTTATTCTGTATCCGTACTGGATTGAGTAATCGTTGCATCCCTAGCATGACGTATACATTCAGTTTAAGGGGTAAAGCACGGATTTTCTTTTCTTGTAGCCTCTTTTTCTTGCTTTCTTCATCAAATGTAATACAGTATTTTGACTCCACTGCAAATTATGGCTGGCTATCATTTAAAAGAATGTCGACACCGATACTTTTTTTGATAAATAGTTTTTCCTGCGTGTCTCTACGATGTTTAACGTTAGACAGTCAATCACAGCCATTATTAGATCTTGGTAGAAGCATGCTGATTGGCTCACTGACGCAGATGAGATTTACTCCTTAGGTATTGAAATTGGGTATTGAATGACGAGGCGCCTAAAAAGTATTGAATACGGTACAGAGCCCTACTGAAAATGGTCTGGGTGTGTCGATTTCCTGCTGTTAGTTTCTGTTTCTTTAAACTGAATAAGGGCTTGGAGTTAAAAACAAACGAGCGTTTGGTCAGGAAAAACCTCAAACCTAGCAACTGTGCAGCTGATCCAGAAGTCTGCACAGACGGGCCACTTTCCCCCGGTGACTGCGTGTCTTCTCTTCAGTGGCGGCCACTCACAGTGCTCTAGTTAGTGCATTTATGTTTGAAGGCATCTCAAAAGGGCTTTGGGCATTTAAAGCTGCCAGGACGACACTGCTGCCAAGTGCTAACTGCCACCTTTCTCTGTGGGTCGCTTTGAAAGGCTAGCATGAAGGAGCACAGCGTGTGTGTGTGTGTGTGTGTGTGTGTGTGTGTGTGTGTGTGTGTGTGTGTGTTTGAGTCTGCGTTTTCTGTCCACAGAACATTACATTGCAGCAGATTGTCAGTGTCAGGGCCAGTGTGGAGCTTTTTTTTTTTTTAAGCGGATCAACTCAAGGTCACATCATGCAGCATCGAGCTCTTTGTGATGCAAACAATTGTGGCACAATATTAATTTGTGCACCTTAGTTTTGTTTTACAGTGTAATTTTTATTATTATTTTTTTTTGTGGGGCTTTTTCCCTTAATTTGATAGTGACAGTGGATACACAGGAAAGGCGGGGAGAAAGCGAGGGGATGACACTTAGCAAAGGACCGCAGGTCAGATTCCAACCCGGCCCCTACAGTGTACTTTTGATTCCATTATTGAAATAGGATATTATAGTTTTAAATACAGCCTGGCATAATTTGATGTCTTGAGCCCCAAATAGAATGCCTGAGTTTAGCTACTAAAACGATTTTCATACCTTCAATTGAGAAATATAAACATATTTTCCTGCAAAACCCTGATTTCAGTTAAAAGAAAGTTAGTCTATATCCACGGCCTTCCACTTCCGGGATTGCTCCTGTTCTGCCGGAAATGCCGCCAGATGTCCCTCATTTTCGGCCGGATGTCCGTCCCCTTCCTCTTCCTTTGTGTTGGCGTTCTAACCTCCGGTGGATTTGTGAGGACTATGGTTTAACTGCTCCTCAGATCTCTGCAGGGTAAATCCAGACAGCTAGCTAGACTATCTCTCCAATCTGAGTTTTCTGTTGCACGACTAAAACTACTTTTGAACGTACACATGTTCCACCAAAACAAGTTTCTTCCCGAGGCTATTTAGCAGAGGCACCGTGGCTCCGTCCGGCGCTTACCACCGCCCAAGAAGATTGTGATTGGTTTAAAGAATGCTGTGTGGACTAGCCAGATCCTCCTCCGCAGCGCTGTGGAGGAAGGTCTGGCAATGCGAGACTAGTTACAGTGCAAACAGAGCATTAGTTAGCTCCACGGTTAGCTCACTCAGCGGGGCGATGGGCTACCGCCGGAGAGACGTGCTCATCAGCGGTAAAGTTAACCGTCCCGACAGGAACGCAGGTGTCCTCAGCGGGTAACTCTGTATTTAAGTAGTAATAAGAGGGCTCATGTAGAGAGAGCTGGTCATTATCGCAAATTTAACCCGTCAGGCTGATTCTAGACCTGCAGCACCCTGTTGGAGTTCTAACTGCAATAATGAGCGACTCGCTCTACATCAGGGGTGTCAAACATATTGCCCGTGGGCCAGAACCGGCCCGCCAAAGGGTCCAATCAGGCCCAATGGGTGACTTTAAAGTGTGAAAATTGCAGAGAAGTAATTAATTCCAATTTCAAATTCACCACTTTAATCTCAGAGAATATCCAAATTCTTTTTCAGTGAATTTACGAGTTTTTCCTAGAATATTACCCCTCTCTGCCGGGTCCTTAACATTATTATTTTTTCCTACAATGGCCTTAGAACGCTGTCGTAGCAGAAGCAACTTGTGTTTGCCAACATCAAGCTGAAAAGAAACTCTGTGGCAGATAAAGTTTCTGATCTCTCTGGAGAGGTGTACTGGTCTGGCCCACTTGAGATCAGATTAGGGGGATGTGGCCTATGAGCTGAAATGAGTTTGACACCTCTGCTGTACATTATCCCTTACATAGCTCAAAAACTGTTAGGGATAGAAGATTTTATTTAAAAATAACAGGTGCGTCTAATGGTTTCAGTGTGAGAACGGTGGAAGTATAATCTGCATAACGTGCAACAGCCGTTAACTCCCTCTGGTCCTCCTCCCCTCCCTCTCTTCTCTCTCATGGGCTTCTTTTATGTGGTTGGGCTGCATAAATCCAGGCTGCTGTGGAGAGACAGACAGTTTCAGTTTTCCTTGCGTCTCCAACACGAGCCCCCCCAGGATGTGTTTTTTTTCTTTTTAGCTTTGCTATGGCACAGGTGACACACTTTCTCTCAATGTGAACGTGAGAAATACTGTGAGGGAGCATGAAGAGTTCAGGTCCACAGAGTCTTCATGTGACAACAGGAGGAGTTTGTCACGGAACAGCCAGCCTCATTAGTTCCACTGGGTTGGATTTGTGTTGTCTTTGTTCGACCGGAACTCCGCTGGCCATTCTGAGCTCTGACAAGACACAAAAACACAGTCCCAGTAATATGGGTATAGCAGGAAGGCTCTGAACTTTAGACTAGGGCTGCCTAATTATGCAAAAAAAAACTCCCAATTATCGTGGTCAACATTGAAATATATGTTATTTAAAATGATTACTCATTCTGATTCCTGATTCTGATTGACCTTTGGAAAGATGTTGCATTTATTGGCGTTAAAAAAAACATTAAAACAGTTAAACAAATCAACAGTGAAACCACCTTGAACTTTGAAATTTCCTTCACACTTTTCCCATTTTTGAATTCCCCTTCATAACACAAGACAAAATAAGAGTTTACTTGAAAAATGTAATATGCAAAGTCATTTCACTTGATTACATTGTTTTTGTCATCATTAGGAGCCAATATCAAAATCACAATCCAAATTTGATCAATTGCACAGCCCTTACTTTGGATGCCTCCCATTGGTTGCTGGGCATTGTTTGAGCATCAAGGAACTAAGCCAAAGGCCAAAACCCAATCTTCCACTGTAAACCACCTTAGATTAAGCTCAGGAAGACCCTATTGTTCTGCATGTTTTTGTTCAACCATTTGAAAGGCTTCTTCTAATGAGTTTAGTTTATGGTATAACCATCCGTTTGAGTTATTTTTACGTGTTTTTCCTCAATTTGGTGTGGTGGATGTCTTGATATACTACAGTACCCATTAGCCTCAATGGGTTGCTATGGAGAATACATATTTCAGCAGGGTTGCTATGGAGAATACATCTTTCAGCAGTGTGTATCGGAGCTGTAGCGACTTTAGAACACTTTGTCAGGAAACGCAGGAGTAAGAACCACTCAGATCTGACAGTGATGCAACACAAAAACAGGTACTCTGAAGCACAAAGCAAATACTGTCCACACGAAAGGGAATGACCCCCCCAATAAAAAATCAAAAAAATCAAACAAAAAAAATAACTCAAGGTGAGCTGCTTCAGTAAATACCAACAGATTCAAAAAGAGTTTCTATTTTCATGGCTTCATGATGTAAAAACCAAGCCAACCTCAACTGGTTTTCCTCTTGGTTTGACTGTTCTGATCATTTCGGGGAATCTGTTCCCTTACTTGTGGAAAGGCTTTGGTTCTGTATTTGGCAGCAAAACGGATCTTGGATTTATCCAAAGTTGACCCAGAATCTGGGAGGGAATTTATTTAAACTGCTGAATATTTGATCAGGTTTCCTCAAAGTGTTATCTTTACCCTCCACTCGCTGTAAGCAGCACACGCAACTTCCTTTTAATCTTGGTGATTGAAGGTTGTTTTTTGTTTTTTTAACCAAAAGGCTCTTTTAGGTCATAGTTGACGTCTCTTTTCTAGGTACACATGCTTGGATCTTTGACTTTTTATCAAAGAACCAGAATGTTCATGTTTGGTTCTCTACATATAATCAGTTTGGGGTCTATCTAAGCTGTGAGTCAACTTTCTAACCCTGGATGACTGAACATCCTCCCGCTTTGCAGCCCTGCACTTTCTGAGCCCAGACTGAATCGTCTGTACCGACCAGCATGAAGGGTCCGGTGGCAGTGTTTCCCCTAGGTTTGTGTAATACACAGGTGCACATATTTGGCAGGGGGTTTCAGGGTCCCCCCTTTTAAGAAAAGATAATTCTATTTCACATTCTTTTGGATCTTTAGTTGATGACTTTGTAAACGTCCCCTTGGTTGGGTTTGTTTCACACCTGGAAAAATCCAAGCGTACTAAAATGCATCCGTTCAAATCACACAAGATCGTTCACTCCTCTTATTGGTTGGATGTGTCTGGGGGCGGGAGCAAGAAAGTAAATACAGGAAGAAGGTCCTGTGTGGACTAGTGCATATTTCTTGCATCTCCCTGGTCAAACCAGCTAAATTCATTAAAATAATCAGACATTGTTTTGCGAGCGACAGGACGTCTGCTCTGGTCACCGAGACTTGGCTCTGCTCTGCCGGTGGCTGTCTCCAACTTTAGCGGCAGCTGGTTTGACCACGGAGAGGCGAGCTTGACCGCAGTCTGTTTCTGTGAGAGAAACACTGCAAGCTGCTACAGTTAGCTGCTCTGCTGCATCACAGACTGCTGAACACACCTGACTACAGGAGACACTAGGTCAGACTGGAGGAGTATATACAGATGGTACGGTTCCAGGTTGGATCACGTTCTCACCACATACGAACCGCTCCAGAGTTTGATTGGAATTGTACCGAGACCACCTCATCAATCAGGTCTCGGTACGCTTGTAGGCAGGTAGGCAGGGCTCCAGACTAACTTTTTTCACTAGGAGCACAGTGGCCCCCAACTGAAACTTGTAGTTTTAGTAAATCAACATGCTAACCAAATATTCACATTTCTACTAATTTCCACTGTATTACTAATAAATACTTTGATAATAGATGCAGAAATTACAATGTGCTGTTTCAAATTCAGTGTCACTGTTGAAGATTCAACATAGAAGGCACCATTGCTGTCATGACAGTAAACAAAATATAAAAAATATACCAGCTGTAGTCTACAATTACAATGAATTCAACTTAAAATTAAACATGCATTGTTTAGGCTACTACCCTTAGGGCACCTTTCGCATCTGAACCAAGATAGGGTAAAGTAGGGCAAAATAAGGCTCTTAACGTGTAAAAAAAAAAAAGGGGGGGGGCAAATTTACTGGTCGCACATGTGCGACTGGATGTAAAATTCAGTCGCACACTCTCAAATTTTGGTCGCAGTCTAGAGCCCTGGAGTGTGATTGCTGCGTTCACACCTGCCCAAACGACCTGCACCAGCGGGGCAAACCAACTCTACTACGATTCAACTAAACTACACGAGGCAGGTGTGGAAGCACCCAAAGTCCACTGGGGACCAACTACAATCATTGGATCTGAGGAAATTCTTTTAGTTAAATTAATTTGGCTTAGGTGGTGCCCAAAACGGTTGGGTGCTCTGCCTAAACCTTGTCATAGTAGGGAAAACCCTGTCCCGTGGCATGCTGGGTCCAAGAATGGTAAAATCAGTCTGGTGGGTGTTTCCTGTCAAAGATTATTTTCTGCACAGGAATGAATTAAAAAAGGGTTTGGAGGTTATTCACCTGAAAATTTGAATGATCTTTATTGAAACAAGTGGTTCTAATAGCTGTGACTTTATTTGACACCCTCTTTTTTATTTTGCCTCTTCACTCTTTCTGACAAACACACGTATGCGACTCCTCCTTACTTGTGTGAGAATTATGTAAGCACACACACACACACACACAAACACAATCAGTGTCTAGAGGCGAAGCCATCACATTCCTCTCGGGGGGGTGGGGTGGGGGGGTAGGGTTGAAGTGGGCTTGGTGGGGTGACGGGCTGCTGTCCAGTCTTCCACACACAGTTGCAAAGTTGACACAAGAGAGATACTCAGGAATTTGTCTCGTTTCACATCCAGCCAAGCTGAGGGGAATGCATGGCGAGGAAACACTCAGCTGTCCCGTTTCCCATGCTCCCTCTTTGTCTCCGAAGGCTGGAGTCTTCTCGTGTGACTTCCAGCGTCTCAGATCTCTCCTGGCATGTTCCAAATCTCTCTATTTGTTGACCTCTGACTGACTATTGGAGACCAGTTTCCAGACTTCCTTTTGATTAATGATTGGTTATTATGACAACTGCATGAGTGATACTTGCGAGGGTACATTCCCTTAATCCCGTTAATTTAGACATGAATTCAGCATAATCATGATGTCTTCAAACTTTTCATTTTCTCCTGTTTGAAACATAAGAACCATTTTGATTATCAACATGGATTACGAATATGCGAATGACAAAAAAAAATGTATCATCGATACATTTCTTACATCTCTTTTCTAATTTTAAGGTAAGTGAAAAGAATAAAGGTTCAAATGTGAAACTGTTTGATGAATTAAGTCCATGGGTTAGATGTATAACCTACAATATTTACCTAGTTTTGGGCTTCTCTGTCTCTCGCCACTTTCTGTCACCTCTCTGCTATCAGGTATGATAAAGGTATACATGCCCCATAATTATGATGATAAAAAAGTACTAATTTGACAAGTAGTGTCATCTTCTGTCGGTGTTGAATATTCCTCAGCCAATGACCATGTGTTAACACGCAGTCAAACCACTCCGTTGAATGGGCGCTATCAGCCTGCCCCACCTAATAGTTAGGTTCAGATTGAAAGCGTACCGAGACCACCTCATCAAGCAGGTCTCGGTACGCTGGTTTAGTCCGCTTCTGGTGCGCATCAGAGTGTGATTTCCGCGTTCACACCTGCCCAAACGAACCGCACCAAGGTGAGAAAACCAACTCTAGTGCGATTCAACTGAAGTAAATAAGGCAGGTGTGAAAGTAGAGCTGGGCAATAAATAGATATTTTATCGATATTGTGATATGAGACTAGATATTGTCTTAGATTTTGGATATCGTAATAGGCCTATGGCATAAGTGGTGTCTTTTCCTGGTTTTAAAGGCTGCATTACAGCAAGGTGATGTCATTTTCTGAACTTACCAGCCTGTTGTAACTGTTCTATTATTTGTCTTTACACACTTAGTCATTATATCCACATTACTGATGATTATTTATCAAAAATCTCATTGTGTAAATATTTTGTGAAAGCACCAATATTCAAAACTACAATATAGTTGCGGTATCGATAGAGGTATTTGGTCAAAAATATCGTGATATTTGATTTTCTCCATATCGCCCAGCCCTATGTGAAAGCACCTTAGATCTCTGTTCTTTATAGATAGATTGATTGATTGATAGACAGACTTTTATTGACCCCAAAATGGGAAATGTCAGCGCTACAACAGCAAAATATCAGATACAGAGCACATACAGCATATACATGAATTAATAAATGATAAATAGGATACAGTACAAGAATATTCAAAAAATTAAGATTAAAAAACTAGAAAGGAAAGACTGTATTTAAGGTATATACAAGTTGGGAATACAAATGTACAACTACTTGCAGTATTGTGATGTACAAGAGTCTTTTCTACTCATTTGATGAAAAAATTGTATTTCCTGTTATAAGAGTGATTTCTTGTAGCGTTTCTTGTAAAGTTTTTCATATATTTTGTCTCTTGTGAATGTATATGTTTATGGAGCAGAACTATTCGAAAACTGCTTTGACAACAGCGCCTCAGGAGTTCTTCATTTACAGTAAATCTATCACAGCACCGTTGTACTGTCGTAGTGGATTTGCACGGCAGCGTCTCTGGTTTGCATTTTTTCAGCCACTGTGTGAAGGCACAGGATGAGACATCCGACTGTCTGCGTATCATGTTTGTATCCAGCACATCCATGACGTCACTTGTTTGTATGGGTGTGAGCCAGGGCTTTAGAGTAGGACTGGGTTACTTTGATCCACCTCTAACCCAAATTCTTCCAGCAGCTGAAAATAGAGAGGAAGAGAAAGGGGTCGGAAGGGCCGGTAGGAGAGCAGAATGGAAAGGGGAGAGCCAAAGAAAGCATGCTAACACAGGAGGATGAAATGAGCCAGAAGGGGCGTAATGACTGACTATTCTTTTTCTGGACCTGTGGTTTCTCTGCCCGGTCATTAGGTTTCTCTGGCCCTCCAGGCCTGGCACAACACAACACAACAGATCTGTGTCTGTGTGTCTGTGTGTCTGTGTGTGTGTGTGTGTGTGTGAGCAAGAGCTAGAAAGCTGATAGAAATGACTGGGCTTGGGGCAGACAAGGGAACTGCCATGATTCCTTTGTATTCTCTGGACAAGTTTGGCAGCAAGAAGACCTTTTTGTGTGGAGGATCCTGTCCACTGAATCCACTGAAAGATCAGCCTGAGAGTACTCTTTCATGGTTTTAGAGGAACATAGAATTACACACCATGTTAATGAGCTTTGCTCTGCCGGCTCTCGGCTGGGATGGGGCTCTCATTAGCGCTCCGACCACACAGTCGGACCTGTTCAGAGAGCACACACAAATGTTTACATTCTGCTACGACAACACGTTCGCACTCCCAACTCCTCAACTCCACACGCTTGGTCAGTGGCTCTCAGCGTTGGCTACCAATACAAAAATCACCCTTTAGCACAGGGCTGTCAAAGGGTCCATACAGGCCCAGTGGATGACTTTGCAAAGTGTGAAAATTGCAGAAAAATATTTAATTCCAATTAATCTCAGAGTATCCCAGTTTAATTTTAAAAAATTTTAAAGCTTTTTTTTGGAATATTACCCCTCTCTTAAGGGTCCCTAGAATAATTTTATTTTTCTCTACAATGGCCTTAGAACGCTGTCGTAGCAGAAGCAACTTGCGTTTGCCAACATCAAGCTGACAAGAAACTCTGTGGCAGATAAAGTTTCTGATCTTTCTGGAGAGGTGTACTGGTACATCAGTTGGACACCCCTGATTCAGAGATTGTATGGAACGCACCGGGCATTACAGCAGCTCGACCGCGGCGCTGTAAGTTGACGTAGTATTAAGAGCTTCAAAGGTAGCGAGTAGTATGAAAGACCGGAAATCCAGGTAGGGAGGTTGGTTTGGGGGGGTTGTTGGATGGGTTAAACAACACAGGACTTTCACCCAGGAGAGCGGGGTTTGTGAAACGTACATTTTGTAACCCCATCCATGATCTTTTCCTAAACCTAACGTTCATGTTCTTGTTCTGCATGTCACTACCCAGAGCGCCAGAAACTGACACCAAGAGTCCCGACTGTCCGATAAACATCGTCAATTCCAAATAGCTTAAATATCTATGCTGTTTGCATAGTAGGCTGTAATTGGCAGGCCACTCACGTGGCTTAAAGGATGAAATGTTTTTAGCATGACTTCACACTGAGTGGTCGGGAAATGGATGAATGAATCTGTGCTTTAGCTGCTGCAAGAGCGAGAGATTTCTCTTTCTGCCAAAACTGTTGGTGGGGACCGACCAAACAGTTGCACAGAGGGCCCATTGTTTTCAAGCATTGTCCAAACTGTTAGGACTGATTTCCCACTCTGAAACGCTTGATGAACACACAACCACATCTTGCTGATCGACCTCATCAACATTAGGGCTGCACCACATGAGTAAAATATCTAATTGCGATCATTTTGACTGATCTTGCGATATGATTCGCGATATTGGAGGGAAGGATCATTTTTGTATCATTATTCTCATTTTCATTGAAAAATATTAAAATGATTATAGGGTGATTTTTGCAAGGATCTCTACCAAACAAAGATTTTTTTCTTAATTCTGTAGGGGTAGGATTTCAGCACCACAATACTTAATTCAATATGGACTAGTGCAATTTGGATATTGCATTAGTCCATATTGCAATTTTTATATAATTGCGATTAATTGTGCAGCCCTAATCGACATGCGGAGCTTTTGCAGCTGATTTGCATGTCCCTCTCATGAATAGTTTAGTCTGAGGAAGCACAGCGCAGTGTTCCTTTGCCACATGCGGAGAACGGAAGGGGTGGAGATAAACGGAGGGGCTCCTTACACTAGCACTGGCGCTCTTTTAGGGTCACAGAGTTGGCCCGGGCCTCTGCAACGCTTGTTATGCAAATGAAGTAGTGGATGCATGATAATTTCCTCCTGTAACTGTTGGTTACTCATGAAAAAACACTGTCTTTCACTCATTTGTGTAGAGACAACACATTCTAAACACAACTCTCTTTGGATTGAATTAGTATATAATAGATTAAAGGTTCCTGCTTTAGATCAGCAACATCTGATTAAAGAAAACTTTTCAATTTAAGTCAGATCAGTTCCTGATTGTTGATGTGAAGTAAATGATTCTTTTTTTACCTGCTACACAATCAAAAAAAGATGATATTTAAATCTAATGGAAATGCTGTCAAAGATCCAGGGAACCCTGTGTCCCCACGGTGTCTGAGTGCAAGCTCATTACTTGGCTGTTTAATGCCTTGACCACAATCTTAACTGATTTTAAAAAGAAATGTGGGAGACCACAGACATAACGACAGATTCAACCAATTTTTTATATTTAATTGTGAGAATGCACACACCGGACGGCCTCACACACACCCTTAGGGCCATATTATTGTTTGTTGAAGTGCATTTGTATCATGTTGTATGTGTAGTTTTTTATGCTGTATATGTTGCTTTTTATGGCTGCAGCATGGGTTAGTTGCCCAAGACAAATTTCCCACCTTATGGGTTCAATAAAGTTAATCTCAATCTTAATGTGTTACACAGAACAGCATCAAACATTAAACAAGCACTTATAAGCACAATAATTGCGATTAACAATGTAATTGTCTCTTTCGGTCAAATAAAAAAAAAGTATTTACTTTTATATACAAAATTAGTGTCATATGACCCAGATAATGTAATAACACAAATACACAGCCTATGAAGTAAACCACGCCTCTTTATTATCATATAAACAAAATTCTAACTGTACTCCACCCTTGTCATTTTTGTTGCTATGAACGTGTTTAGGGTCAAGTGCCATCAACTAACAATTGAAATAATAAAAATATATAGTCCGACCAATAATCACTTATATAATTACACTTTGGCATATTTAAACAAAATCAACAATTACCATCAACAGTCATACGTCTTAAGACCTTAGCTAATGTTAGCAATCCATTGCGGTTAAACAAAGAAACCATTATTATAAAAAAAAAGAGACAATTAGACAATTATGTAATATTGTTACAGGTCTACATGTCCTCTTCTTTTCTGGCTACCTGGCTCGGAAGACAGAAGTCATATCCGTGCTATTGGCAGTTTCTGTTCTACGCGTTCTCTTATTGGCTAATGCGAGTTTCAGCTCAATGTTCCATCCCTGTTCCTTTCACACTACAGGACACTACAGGAATTCCGAAATCGGTGTGTAAACCCCTCACACGACAGGAGCATTTGGGCAGATTATTGGTTCAGACCAGCCTGGAATCGGGAACGCCCCCGGGATTGTCAGGAGAGGTGAATTGGACCGTACCTTGCACGGCAGCTGATTTATCGCACTATCACGAGATCACCGGAGAATCACAGGATCATACACTACAGGCCAAACGTTTGGACACACCTTCTCATTCATTGTGTTTTCTTTATTTTCATGAATATTTACATTGTAGATTCTCACTGAAGGCATCAAAACTATGAATGAACACATATGGAATTATGTAAATAACTGAAAACATGTCTTATATTTTAGATTCTTCAAAGTAGCCATCCTTTGCTTTTTTTGATAACTCTGCAAACCCTTGGTGTTCTCTCAATGAGCTTCATGAGGTAGTCACCTGAAATGGTTTTCACTTCACAGGTGTGCCTTGTCAGGGTTAATTAGTGGAATTTTTTCCCTTATTAATAAAAAAAGCAAAGGGTGGCTACTTTGAAGAATCTAAAATATAAGACATGTTTTCAGTTATTTCACACTTTTTTGTTAAGTACATAATTAGGGCTGCAGCTATCGATTATTTTAGTAATCGAATATTCTACCGATTATTCCATCGATTAATCGAGTAATCGGATAAGAAACACTTAGTAAGAAATACTTAGTAAGCAGCAATAGTAAATATAATATTATTGCCGTTTACTAAAAAAAAGGAAACCTGTAGCTTGTGTATATATACAAAAGACAGGTTTCCTTTTTTAGAAAAAGCAAAAAAAAAAATGATTGCCAAATTCCAAGACCCTTAAAAAAAAACATTACAATAGTACATTTTTGGTGGCCCAAATGTTAATATTTTTCACCCCATTCCCCTTCTTGCCTCTGGCTCTTTGCACTGGATATGCAAAAGAGCTGTTCACTGACCAGAGGGTTTACAGCAGGGCTACTCAACTACACTGTTCTGGGGGACACATTTTCAGAAGCCTAATACACAGTGAGGAGCATAGATATATCTATGGTGAGGAGAAAGAATAAAGAATGCATGATGACGTCATTCACGTGCATATTAAGTAGCCATGCTGGGGGGAGGAGCCGGTTTGTCTCTGGCAGCGGCTACATTTCCAAACATTTAGAAGCAAAGTAGACTAGTTGTGTAAAACATCGCTATTAGCAGAGTAACATGCTGTAGGCTAGTTGTGTAAAACATCGCTATTAGCAGAGTAACATGCTGTAGGCTAGTTGTGTAAACAGCGCGGTGGACGAGAGCAGCAGACGTTAGCTACCTTGTGTCGGGTTGGCTCCGTGGAATGGATGAGTAGCCTACACTGGAGGTTTGTTACAGAGGTGATGTAGCAGCATGTTTGCAGCTTAAAATGATCCCAAACCTTCTGTCGTTTTCTCTCGCCTGTCTCTTCTCTTAGACCCTCGCTATTTTCGTCTTCTTTCATTTGTAATCTGGGCCGTCAGTCTTGTGTTTATATGCTGTCTGTGCTTGTGTTGTGTCCGCAGAAGCGCAAACCTCTTGTACGCTAGTAATAATCCTCCGTGCGAAAACACAGTGAGCCATACAACCTTAATTACATTGATTTAACGAAGTTTCGAGGCAAAGAATTTGCTTCAAGCTTTTTTTGTAATCGAATTATTCGAGTTATTCGAGGAATCGTTGCAGCCCTATACATAATTCCATATGTGTTCATTCATAGTTTTGATGCCTTCAGTGAGAATCTACAATGCAAATAGTCATGGAAATAAAAAGGAAACGCATTGAATGAGAAGGTGTGTCCAAACTTTTGGCCTGTACTGTATATATAACACGAAAATCCATATTGTCAGGCATGTGGTGCGTCAGGTTTTCCTCATATCGTGCAGCCCTAAATCAGACCAAAAATTCCTTTTTGCACAAGCAGAAGACCTTGGACTGACACAGCCAGGCCAAAGCAAAGAAAAAGCTAAACTTTGTAATGTTAGATGCAACTTTTTGGAGTGTTCCGGGTTATTTGAGTTTTACAATAGCGTGAAAATGTTAGGTTGGTTTTCATTTGTATCTCTTCCTACCATGTTATTTGTAATATAAATGACATCTACTGATATTTTTTTTCTCACACGCTGGTGTGAGAAACTAAACCGGCACCTCGTGCCCTCCCCACTACCTTCACACTCTCCACTCCCTGAAAGCCCTGGTCTCTGGGTTTCTGCAATCACTTTCTGCCTCAGTGTTGCATATTTTGTTATCAGGACTTTGTCCTCCTAATCCCACTGACAAAGCTTTGATTGGTCGACTGTTTCTTCAGCCAGGGAAACAGTCAATGAGCTCAACGTCAACTATTCAAACTGTTGAATAAGTAGGAAATGTGGATTGCAATTCAGAGGTGCAACTTTTAACAGAGGTTGTAAGACAACAGAAGGCATTTGGTTGGTCGTGTTTTGCCTGTGCTGGTTCTTTGAAGTCAGCCCTTAGCTTCACATAGCCTACACTTAAACATGCCTTGTACACTCAGCTGCCAGTTCATTAGCACCTAATATAACAGCCCTGCAATAAATCCTACTTTCATGAAGTTCCTAACCTTTCGTTTTATTTGAAACTGCTGTGGAGAGCTGTATGATCATTTTGGAGGCTGTAGTTTGGGTTGTTGTTTAACTGCATTGCATAAAACAGAGAGGTGTTTCTGCCACTTAGCCTTACCTCATTGAAATAAGTGGAGTGGACAAGATATTAGAAACACATCAACAGCACCACAAACTGCAGTATCCAAAATGATCATACACGTGAATCAGCGCCTCAAAGTTTAAACAAAAGCTGAGCATTAAAACATTCATGAAGCTGGATTCACTTCAGCTGCATTTTGAGCTAAGAGTACCTAATAAACTGCAACCAAGTGTATGTGTATGTTAGTGCTGCATTTCCTATCATGCCATGTTTTGTTTCAGATGCTGTAGAGTCCTGTGCTGCCTTGTTATTCAGTGTCATTCCGTCTATATTAGCTATACTATAGTCTATATCGACAACGTTTCATTTAGGGGATTGTTTTGGTGTCTCGCCGGAGGTTCGGCCCGATGTCCCTCATTTTTTGCCGGATGTCCCTCATCTTCCGCATTCTTTGTGTTGGCGTTCTGAACTATGGTCGATTCGGGAAACATCCTCCGAGCTAGAACCGACAGTGAAATTATATTAATCCTTTTTTTTTTTAAGTAAAATTCTCATCACACACTCAACATCCATTTTAATTCCAGAGTTCGCCTCCCTGCGTGCACCTGTTCCACCAAAATGAGTTCCTTCACGAGGCTATTTTGCAGTACATGCATCTGGCACTTAGCGCCGCCCATGACGATTGTGATTGGTTTAAAGAAATGCCAATAAACCAGAGCATGTTTTTCTCCCATCCTGGAATGCTGTGTGGACTAGACAGACCCTTCTGTGCAACGCTGTGGAGGAAGGTCTGGCAATGCGAGACTACCTGTACCATAATGTAGATTGATGGCTACTGAGCTCATGGCGGTTGTTCAGTCAGCAGGGCTAGGTGTAATGTGTTCTGCTGATGGGCTCCTCTCTGGATAGAAGGAAGCCATCTTTTATCCTTGCCTATCTCAGTCTGCAGTAAACTAGTCTATATCCACGACGTTCCACTTCCAGGATTGCTCCGGTGCTGCCAAAAATTCTGCCGGATGTCCCTCATTTTCGGCCAGATGTCCGTCCCCTTCCTCTTTCTTTGTGTTGGCGTTCTAACCTCCGGTGGATTTCTGAGGACTATGGTTAACTGCTCCTCAGATCTCTGCAGGGTAAATCCAGGCAGCTAGCTAGACTATCTGTCCAATCTGAGTTTTCTCTCGCACGACTAAAACAACTTTTGAACGTACACATGTTCCACCAAAACAAGTTCCTTCCTGAGGCTATTTAGCAGAGGCACAGTGGCTCCGTCCGGCGCTTAGCGTCGCCCATGACGATTGTGATTGGTTTAAAAAAAATGCCAATAAACCAGAGCACGTTTTTCTCCCATCCAGGAATGCTGTGTGGACTAGCGATAAACCAACTGTTAACTCCTCTCTTCATTCATTAAAGTACTCATCTGAAGAGTCCACAGCCTTTGTTTTTCTGTTTGTGACAAGCAGCAGAGACGAACGTTCAAGTGTCTTTCCCATGCTCTACAGTCCATGAAGGACTTGTTCCTCACTAGACAGCAGCCTGTAGCACTGAAAGCTCCCAGTGTGCTCTAAACACTATCCTCCACCTCTCTGCTCTGGGAGCCTGAACTCTTATTTTCAGGACAGAGCCCTTCTATTTTGAATGGATGGCCCATTCCTGTGAGCTTAGCATGTTATAGCAGCACACACATTGTCATGTATATGCGGAGGCCACCATCTTGTCCACCAATGAGAATCGTTCTATAAAAAAAACACCCTGTCCCCTTTCTCCCATTGATGAGCGTTTTCATTGCCATGAAAAACCATGAGTATAATAGGTTTCTGTGGGCTTTACAGCTGGCAGGCCTGCAGCAGCAGCAGTACTGCAGAGAAGCTGAACCTGTGATGTCTCCTGAGCTTTGTACAGGGGTTTAACCTGGGACCTGTGGCCACATTGTACTTGAGATGGCACCTTCTTTGGGAGAAGGCCTCAGCTCTTTCAGCAAGTGGTTAAAGAGGAAGGCTGCTGATAGACACTGTAAGCAGTAGGCTTGGGCCTTGTGGGATCCTTCATATTTGTAATCATCCAATCCAAGTCACTCAAGATCGCCAGTCTGACAGGCTAACGTTCCATTAAACAACTTAATTGGACCTATATCATGGATATGCGGAGCGGCTTTCACTTTCATCAATGAAACTGGCTACACCGGCTCGGCTCTCCTGCCTCCTGATTGGCTGACATGCTTCCGTGCTGATACCGCTTCTTCAGTCTTGCTTCAGTAGCTGGACACAATTATTTTTGTCATATTCGTCATTACAGTGGCTAATTAGGGCTGGGCGATATGGCCTAAAAATAAAATCCCTGATTTTTAAAAAAAAAATCAGATTTAAGATTTAAATAAAACTTTTTCTCCCTCTACTTAAAATCAATCTGCAGATGACAAATAAATTGTTCAAAACAAGTTTTATTTAGTTTTGACTCATACACACACGCACACACACGGGGCATGTATACCATTATGATTATTCATGCCAATTTTGTGGAAATATAAATTGGTTTGAGTGTTTTTCCTACCAGTTTTTATTTTTATGTTTTTGGGGCTGGGGTTATATATTCAACAACAACAAAACGGATGCGTGAGATAAAGCTGTTTTCACACATACAGGTAATTCACTTCTCGTTCCTCGCTAAAAGTTCAAATCATTTTAACGTTATTGCGCAAGCTTGCCCCTATTTTCACCTGTTGCTGAGTAACGTACGTTAACATCCCATGGTCTCTTGAATGTAGCATACCTGTAGCAAGCTCCTTCGTAGCGATAAAAACAAACGTTGAAGCGGAGCTCCGTGCTACAGAGCGGCGATTGCAAGTTGTTTAAGCCGCTACAGACCTCCGTCACAGCTCGGTCGTATCAGCGGCATTTAGTAGACGTGTTGAGCTGCAAAAGAGTTCCTCAGCACCACCTCTGGTGCCCCGCAGGGTGCTCCTTCAGGTCAGCGGTAGCTGGTGGTTCAGTTACTGAGAATAGGTGACTCTCAGCCGGGGACAGTGCACCGCGAGCGGCCCGGTCATTTCGGCGGAGATTACGGATAAGTAAGTAATGCAAAACGACTGGTTAAGAAAATAATTAATGTTAGTCCCTGTCGCTGCCATGTTGTTTGTGGATCTCTATGGCAAACGCGCGGGGGGAGGGATGAGCCCGTTTGGAGCTACGGGAGCCCAGTGGAGCGTCGGTGGATGTTAAGGAGAAAATCGATTTTTCATTTAAACAAATCCACGTTAGCTACACATTCGAGTTAATCGATAAAATCGATTTATCGCCCAGCCCTATGGCTAATTATTAACTTTACATTTAAAACTAAAGTTAGACTAGTTCACTCAAGCACTCATAGCAATCTCATTTTAATTCCACAGTTGTTTACACGCTATTAGCTGTTAGCTACTTAGCAGTTAGCGGTTGATTCTCTCGCTCACTCTCCGGCTCTCTGATGATCTGCGCGTCAAATTTAGCTATTCTTGACTACTTGCTGTGAGATGTTAAAGTGCAGCCACACACAGAATATCTGTTCTGTACATTGATGCACGTAATGTGAAACCAAAGTTTTCAAAAGTGTGAGTTCTGTTCGGAAACTTCTTTTGGTTCCGGGTCAGCTACAAGAGAGTTGTATATCGGATGAGGACGGCATGTTGGCGTTGCTCCACCATTGTAGTGGATGTGAATGGAAACTTGTCAAACATGCTTATGCTTTGGCTGGCATCGCCCACTGCGCTGATCACCAACTCCCTATCCCCACTGCTTTAAAGCGGTTTCATTTTCAATTTCATAGCATTGCTTTATCACTAGCACATCTTTATTATTCTGTGTACCGTTACACCCCTATCTAACAGACTGGTTATATAAAGCTGAGTGCTGAAACAAATTCCCCAGGAACAACGCCATATGTGAATCTGCCATTATTGCTACAGTCGCTATTGGAACTCACACGATGACCACTGGCCCAAAAATTGCAAACCCCATTGCAAAAGAAATCGTTATAAAACAATTTTTTTTGTGAGCATCACAAACCCCCTTAAAGGCCTGTAACACCGACTCCTTAAGAAGCCTGAATGGAATGAAACATGGAATTCAGTTCTGTTAATACATCCAAGCAACACAGCTAATATGATAGCTTCTTCAGCTTCCATTTTGAACTCTCCTGGTCTCTATTTGCTCACTGGTCAGCATTGTCAAGACAGTTGGTGCAACAGTCAAATATGAGTGTGTCCCAAAATATAGGTCTGTTCCTTTTACGTTTTTGACCAGGGATTACCTTCCATGTCTTGAACCTCTGCCATGTAGTGTATTGATTTTGTTCTGTCAGGATACATGTCGCCTATACACATCTCTTCGTTACTTATCAAGATTCCTGGACATTCCCTATTTCTTTCCCATAGAAAAAACAAAACGCCTGAAAACAGGCATTCATGTGTGAGCTTGTTGGTGTGTTTCTGGTTGACGAGTTCCAGTGGAGGCTAAGACGTTGTGGCTAGCACAGATCAGAGGGGTCTTTACATGAGCAGGCAAAGCTTTAAGCCTGTTTTGTGCTAATTGTGCGCCTAATTGTGCTCATAAAGAAATGAATAGAAGTTCTAGCTCGCATCCTAAAAACCGCCAGACATTATTTTTCCAGATAAGGACATTTTTTCTCAAGAGCTGGTTTTCTAGTGACGACTGTTTGCCAATTGTGCAATTTACTCCAAAGAAAAACCTTCTTATTGATCCTGTATTCTGACATATTAAGCAAACAATTCCAGTGTTACCAATTTTATTTTTGCCTTATTGATCCAAGTATTCCAAGCCATATCACCCTGAACAGCCAAAGCAGGAGCAAACTGATGAACATTTAAAAAAAAAGCGTGCAGCTCTGCCAGGAGGGGCACCATAGGCCTAAAGACATTTGGTAAATGTCAAAACTTTTCACAGTCAGAATTATTTCGAACTGTTGGAAAATGTGTTTGTCAATTTAATTCTTACACTTGTGTTTCATCAAAGGTCATTTTACACCGATCCAGTGGCTAGGCTACCAATAGCCATAGCTAAGACTCGCCCTTAATGTAAGCTTGGGTACATTGGCACGGATAGGCCTATATGACATTACTAAAGGGTCATTTCATGGGCATCACACCTATGTCAGCAACCGAACGGATGAGATTAACCTATACATTCCTTTTTTCACCGTGCCGTCTTTCACTACTTCATTGATAAAGACAAACTCTTCTTTGGCCAGGTCACAAACTCTGGGCTTCCTGTAACTATAGCTGTCAATCAAGTTAGGCTACAAGAAAAGTGACCAATCATAAGAGGGCCAGTGCCTCCCTTGGTTACTGTGAGAGCTTGTATGCTCTCCATCGCTCCCCAAGCAGACACTCTCTCGCATGTGTGATGGCTGCTCTGTGCGTTTGTTGCTTAGTTGTACGCATTTTATACACACATTTTGTATGACAAAATCAGGCAAATAACAGTATAGTTCGCAAAAGGCTATTTGTCATTATCATCAATCATCATTTGCGTCTAAATTCACAGTGTAGATTAGGGGTGAGACAAAATATCGATACGGCAGTATATTGTTGTCCTTGCTATAAGATAATTGATACGCTGGCGCTAAATAGTGATATTTTAACTAAGAAAATAAGGCACTCTAAATAGATTTCCCTGTAGATGGGGGTGTTCGGACCTGCCCCCACTGCTAAAAATCCTAAAGGAAAACACTGCCCCAGCCACGTTTAAAGCCAAAGTCTGGACCCATAGTAATTTACAGGCTGAAAAAGTTGTGCTGCAGAATTGTGCTGTTTTCTAACCAGTTTGGACTTGCAGTGAATAAAGAGAAAAAACCTGCACTCAACCGTTTCACAGGCATTTTGTATTCATAGTTACAGCGATACCGCAATGTATCATTATAGGATTGTCTAGCAACACATTGATTATTGCAGAATTGCTGAATTGTGATATTATCGCTATCAAGACAAATTCCTTGTAAGTGTTACTTACTTACTTGGCAATAAATCCTTGTCTGATTCTGATCGTGAGCCATGCATCATGTATCGTATCGTGAGGTACGCTGTGATTCCCACCCGTAGTGTAGATGAGTTGTATGAAGTTTAGAGAAGATTAAAAAAGTGCAGCAGAGCCACAGCCCCTGAGAAAGGGTGTGTGCTTGTGTTCCCCACCCCTCCAGTGCTGCTGCTCGGAACAGCACCAGTGGATGTATTGGGGCACCCAAGTGTGAGTGAGTTGAATGTGTAAAGAAGATAAGAAATGGTGTTCAGCTGAGTTTCTTCGGACAGATAAAGACAAATAAGTTGTAGTTCTATATTTGACACAGAAGGGGGCGTGATTTGTCTTGTTTGCCTTTTCCCATTCTGCCCTGTGTAATACTGCAGCAAATTCCGATCCCTTCACTGTCCAGGTGTCCAACATATTCAGAATATATGCAAACAGCAGACATCACCTGATCCTATCTCTGCATGACTTTGCACCACACTGTCTCTGCTCACTGATAACTGTGTTTGTACATGGTTGGTTTTCCTGAAATATTTGTGACTGGTCTGTATAGTCAGTCATGATGTCTTGGCCTGACATGTTGTGAAGCCTGCAAGCAAAACAGGAGTCATGTAATTCCTTATTCTGTGATGCTGTTTTTGGAGCGGGGCCTTGTTTATTCTGCTGAAGCACGAACCAGTTGCATTTTGACCTGATTGGAATCCTGGTTCTCAGTGGAGAAGTTTCCCCTATCCCCCTATGGATGGGGGTTGGCCCAAGCAAAATGTATCTTTATATTTTGTTTAGCACTGCTGCAGAGGCCACAATGGCAAGAGTAGAGTTTAAAATACTTAAGTGAAAACATTACATTCTCAAATTTGAGTAAAAGTAATTGGCAGCAGAGGTCAGGTTGGAGCTGTATCCACATAAAAGCATTCCTTCTCATTCCTGTGAAACAAAAATGATTCAGCAAAAGAAGTCTTTTCTAACCAGGAGAACCGTTGAGAGGATTTGACTGTAATGAAGTAGCACATTGGTGTGATGGAGCAGCATAGGCCCCGCTGGCCTTTTGTTTTCGCTCTAAGCCCTTGGTTATAGAACAGTGAAGTCATTGTTTCTGCTTCTAAACTGATGTATTATTTATAATGATGTATGAGGACCATGTTTGAGTTCTTGTGTATTTTACGCCTACACGTTTTATAATTCTTTGTGTGCATTCTGGTGCCAAAGGTTGTGATGCGTTCATATGTATGCTTGCAATAAGAATGGAAGTTTGCAGACTTGAGACTCGGCTGCAGAAGAGATAGTGTTTAGGGGCACTGTAAAGCAGACAACAAGGGCTGTTGGAACGAATACAGAAAGTCAAATATAATTCGAATAGTGATCAATACTATTCAAATGCTGAAATCGCTATTCAAATGTGACTTTTTTTTATGTTGGCTAACGTTAGCTTGCTAATCGCCCTGTTCTCGCCTTGGTCACTCATGTCACGTCTTATGAACATTAAGTTAGCAGGAGTGAGAAACACAAGGCATTGTAAGGTCTAAGCATTAGAGTCTAAGCTAATGTTACGTACCGAGTAACGTTAGTACAACAAATGAAAATGAATCGATTTTTGGAATTCTATGAATCGCGATTTGAATATGAATTGATTTTTTTGCAGACCCCTAGTGCTAACCGAGCACCGTTAGCCTTTACAACACTTGCACTTGTTAGATAATGTTTCATTACAGAGTTCTCTGTTGATTTGTGTTTGTTGCTGTGTGCTCGTGGTGGGAAATGAATGTTAACAAAGTTGCATGCAATGACGTAGGTCCCCTTCAAGGCCAGGCTAATGTTGGAAGTCCCTCTAGTGGACAGAACATGTAACAACAACCACATGCTTACAGTGGCATCGGCAATGCATTAGCCTGAGTAGTGTAGTACATATTAATAACAGGCTGCATTTGAGCATTAAATATTCAAATATTATTCAAATATTTAAAAAAAAAGAAATTCGAATGGTAGTATAGAGGAAGATTGACAGCTCTAGTTTGGTTTAACATTTTGTATTCATTTTTATAAGATAAATGCCGGAATAATGTTACATATCATAGATTGTTCACAGAAATTTCCTATTTGCAGTGGATCTTTCATTTGTTGTTTATTAATTTATTTACATGATGGTAGAAGCAGTAATATGTAGATGCTGAGGCAAATCAGAAAACCAGTTTTACCGGCTGATAAACACAGACCTCCCGGTACCGGAGCCATTCATCTGCATGTACGGAAGAAGAGAGAATCTGCAGACCTTCCCTTAAGTTACCAGCTAACGCTAGCTGTGTCAAGCTAGCTTGGTTGGCAGAATGCTGAACAAGACATTTCCAGGCGACCAAGTGTTCCAATTAACTTTGATGAAGTGAAAACACACAGTGAGAGGGTCAAAGTTCAAGATGAAAACACGGACAACACCCACAAACAAGTTCAGGACTATTGTATGGAAAAAGACAGGATTTTAAAAAGAAAAAGTACGAGACCGTGTACAGACCTGTGTACAATCTGCATAAATGCCCCTGGGCATGTATTTGACAGATTGACTCTCACAACTGGACACCGCATCC
Organism: Perca schrenkii; assembly: GCA_025617405.1. Classification (NCBI taxonomy): domain Eukaryota; kingdom Metazoa; phylum Chordata; class Actinopteri; order Perciformes; family Percidae; genus Perca; species Perca schrenkii. The sequence continues at coordinate 3,387,534 of CM046808.1, forward strand.
TCTTTTTCACTGTTTATTTTAGGTTTCTGGTTTATTTCTATGTGCACACAGACAATTGTTAGCCAAAATAATAATAAAAAAAGTCTCTCAGCTTGTTTTGAGTGTTTCCATCCATTAGCCAGAAAACTGATGAATGCAGCTTTTAGTTTGGCTCACAATTTGGTCTGAAAACAGAATAGTCCACTTCACAAGGGTCAGGGTCAGCATGGGTCAGCAGTTCAATTAGCCTGGAAACCAGACAAATCTGCAAGCTCATGTTCATTTGCTCTGGCAGATATGTCTGGCCTCCCTCACGTTTCAGACAGATCTGTAGCCGACCTGGCCCTGGGCGGACCAATCACAACCCTTTATTTCACATGGGACGGGTTTAAGACGATGACTGACAGAGGAGCTGAGTGAGCCACTGGTCTCGGGAGCCATCACTCGTTTGGTTTTTGATGGCTGTGTGACATGTTTGCTGTTTTGTTTTGTGAGCTGTTATGAAAAAGTAAACTGTGAACGGAAAAATTTGCATTTTCAGATTCATACTTGTATTTTGGGTTTCTACTAGAACATGTTTAAATGCTTTAATGTTCAAAAAACTTTTTTTTTCTCATACTGTCTTTCTCAATATACCTGTATTCATCCTCCTGTCTGAAACGCTCCATTTTAGCGCCTGTCTCTTTAAGACCCCTTCCTGAAAAAGCCCAATTTGCTCTGATTGGTCAGCGTTTTCATCTTCTCTCTCTGCACTGTCATTGCAGCTGGGGAACCACCGTAATGGCACTGTAGCATATATATATTATATTTGTGACATCACTATTACAGTCCTGAAGGCTCATTTAAAGGCACGTGTTGATGGGGATTGCATGCTGTCAAGTTTTGGTCAGAATGTCTGATGTAAATTGGATATGGATGCATATTGTTGTGAATTGAGAGCAGTCAGCTCATGGTGTGATATAGCGTTCATCTTTGCAACACACATTTTTGCTTTTTCAATCTTGGCGAAATTTGTAGTGCAGAACTTTCAGAAGTTGTGTTGTGTGTAGATATGGTCAAATTGTACTGGGAATTAAATCACAATATTAGCAAAAGGCATAGCCACACATTTGCCCACTGAACTTCAACACGTGGTAGGTCAGGCCTATTTAGTTTTTCGTAGCTCCTCTCTCTGAGTCTGATGTCACGTCATGTCACATTGTCTGTTAGTTCAGAATGTACAGTAAAGTCACAGTAAACTCTCCTCTCTCCCTCTCTCCTTTTCTCTCCTCCCTCTCTCTCTCTCTCTCTCTCTCTCTCTCTCTCTCTCTCTCAGTGATCAGGATTAAGTCTGTTAAAAATAGCCACAGGTTGTGACGCTGAAGCTTCTACAGACCCAGAGACCTGTACAGGAGCTGTGCAGAAGCACACTACTGTGGAGGGGAGGGGAGGGGAGGGTAGAGGAGAGGCAAGACGGCTATATGTCCGTCTCTCTCTGACGGAATTCTTCAAAAATGTTGTGTATTATGTATTTCCTCCACGCTATCTTCCAGGTAAGCTTTCTTGCTTTAAGTCTACTGAATAGAAAGATTCATCTCTCAGTACTTCATTGTATAGTTTAACTTCACGGGCTGACAGAGGGACGTGGAGTATGTCATGCCGTGCAGAACTTACTTCCTCACTTCCTTTTGTTTATCATTACTATATGTCATTCTCCTCATTTTGCACAGTAGGATAATTATAGTGTCTGATAGGTTACGCTGGTCAGTAGGGATGTAACGATGCATCGTGAATCGGTTAAAAATCAATTTAAATGTGTAAAGATTACAACCGGTTCAGATATAAAAAAAAAAGAATCACGATGCAATTTTTAAACAGCCTAGGGTGTGACGCTACTTAACATTACATAGAAAATAACCTTAGCCTGCCGTTGGCTAGTAACGTTAGCTGGCAACAAGGTTAAAATGCTGATAGCTAAACGATGTGAAGTGTGACTGTATTTCAGTCTGCAGCTAAAGACACAGAGCAGACTAGCTGCATTTGGGACACAATGCTGCCGTTATTAGATAAACAACACGGGATTTAGTGTTGCGTTTGAGTTCTGCTGTCAAGGTTGTGGTGCGTTAAATGTGGTTGTAAAATACACTTCTGCCATCTAGTGTTTTTTCTTTATGGTGTTTAACAGGAAATGGCTGGTGAAAAGAGTTGTCATGAGTTATTGTATTACATTTAAAATCATTTTTTGTTAAATTTTAATTTGAGCATATGGCCCAATAAACAAGCTGTTCTTTAATCTTTTATTTATTTTTGTTATTTAAGTTAACATACTATTTCAGTTGCACTTTTCATAAGAGGACACACCTTTAAATATATATATATATATATATATATATATATATATATATATATATATATATATATATATATATATATATATATATATAGTATATATATATATATATATATATATATATACAGTACAGGCCAAAAGTTTGGACACGCCTAACTTTTACATTGTAGATTCTCACTGAAGGCATCAAAACTATGAATGAACACATATGGAATTATGTACTTAACAAAAAAAGTGTAAAATAACTGAAAACTTATATTTTAGATTCTTTAAAGTAGCCACCCTTTGCTTTTTTATTAACAAGGAAAATACTTCCAGGTGACTACCTCATGAAGCTCATTGAGAGAACACCAAGGGTTTGCAGAGTTATCAACAAAAGCAAAGGGTGGCTACTTTGAAGAATCTAAAATATAAGACATGTTTTCAGTTATTTCACACTTTTTTGTTAAGTACATAATTCCATATGTGTTCATTCATAGTTTTGATGCCTTTTGATGATAATCTACAATGTAAATAGTCATAAAAATAAAGAAACACATTGAATGAGAAGGTGTGTCCAAACTTTTGGCCTGTACTGTGTGTGTATATATATATATATATATATATATATATATATATATATATACAGTGAAGAAAATAAGTAGTTGAACACCCTGCTATTTTGCAAGTTCTCCCACTTAGAAATCATGGAGGGGTCTGAAATTGTCATCATAGGTGCATGTCCACTGTGAGAGACATAATCAAAAAAAATAAAATTCCAGAAATCACAATGTATGATTTTTTAACTATGTATTTGTATGATACAGCTGCAAATAAGTATTTGAACACCTGTCTATCAGCTAGAATTCTGACCCTCAAAGACCTGTTAGTCTGCCTTTAAAATGTCCACCTCCACTCCATTTATTATCCTAATAAAGATGCACCTGTTTGAGGTTGTTAGCTGCATAAAGACACCTGTCCACCCCATACAATCAGTAAGAATCCAACTACTAACATGGCCAAGACCAAAGAGCTGTCCAAAGACACTAGAGACAAAATTGTACACCTCCACAAGGCTGGAAAGGGCTACGGGGAAATTGCCAAGCAGCTTGGTGAAAAAAGGTCCACTGTTGGAGCAATCATTAGAAAATGGAAGAAGCTAAACATGACTGTCAATCTCCCTCAGACTGGGGCTCTATGCAAGATATCACCTCGTGGGGTCTCAATGATCCTTAGAAAGGTGAGAAATCAGCCCAGAACTACAGGGGAGGAGCTGGTCAATGACCTGAAAAGAGCTGGGACCACCGTTTCCAAGGTTACTGTTGGTAATACACTAAGACGTCATGGTTTGAAATCATGCATGGCACGGAATGTTCCCCTGTTTAAACCAGCACATGTCAAGGCCCGGTACAGTTTGCCAATGACCATTTGGATGATCCAGAGGAGTCGTGGGAGAAAGTCATGTGGTCAGATGAGACCAAAATAGAATTTTCAGTCATAATTCCACTAACCGTGTTTGGAGGAAGAAGAATGATGAGTACCATCCCAAGAACACCATCCCTACTGTGAAGCATGGGGGTGGTAGCATCATGCTTTGGGGGGGGGGGGGTTCTGCACATGGGACAGGGCGACTGCACCGTATTAAGGAGAGGATGACCGGGGCCATGTATTGCGAGATTTTGGGGAACAACCTCCTTCCCTCAGTTAGAGCATGGAAGATGGGTCGAGGCTGGGTCTTCCAACATGACAATGAGCCGAAGCACACAGCCAGGATAACCAAGGAGTGGCTCTGTAAGAAGCATATCAAGGTTCTGGCGTGGCCTAGCCAGTCTCCAGACCTAAACCCAATAGAGAATCTTTGGAGGGAGCTCAAACTCTGTGTTTCTCAGCGACAGCCCAGAAACCTGACTGATCTAGAGAAGATCTGTGTGGAGGAGTGGGCCAAAATCCCTCCTGCAGTGTGTGCAAACCTGGTGAAAAACTACCGGAAACGTTTGACCTCTGTACTTGCAAACAAACGCTACTGTACCAAATATTAACATTGATTTTCTCAGGTGTTCAAATACTTATTTGCAGCTGTATTGTACAAATAAATAGTTAAAAAATCATACATTGTGATTTCTGGATTTTTTTTTTTTAGATTATGTCTCTCACAGTGGACATGCACCTACAATGACAATTTCAGACCCCTCCATGATTTCTAAGTGGGAGAACTTGCAAAATAGCAGGGTGTTCAAATACTTATTTTCCTCACTGTACATATATACATACATACATACATACATACATACATACTAGGGGGTTGGGCGGTAATACGGTATACCGCAGGGTCTTAAAAATAGCAACGGTATCAGTTTCAGTGCCATCATAAAAAAAATGCAATGCACTTATATAGGAGACAAGGATTAAATATAAAATATAATTTGTGTAATTATTTGTTGTTGTCATCACGTGATAGTGTGGAGGAGAAAGTAGTTTTTTTGTAAGTTGTTATGTTATTATTGTTTCAGTATTAGTGTTTGGTATTCAGTTTCTGAACGGTGCACAAGCCAACAGTTTGGTGACGCCGTCTGAGCCTTATGTCATCGTTTTTAATTAGTCACGGTAATACCGTATACCGCGGTAAAATAGGGAGGAGGTTTGACGTATCAAAATTTGGATACCACCCAACCCTAATACATACATACATGTATATATATGTATATATAATTACATATATATATTTGCAGGTGTGTCCTATTATAAAAAAAAAATAATAATTGTTCAACTGAAGTGAAATGCAATTGCTTCAGCCCTTTCAACTTGGCCGCCCATCAGCACACAAAAAAAAGAGTTGAACGGCGCCATCCGGCACTCCAGAATCCAGCCAAGTCTCTGCGGAACAAAGGACACCGCCGCTCCCGACAACCAGCTGGACACTGATGTGCCCGGGCACAGAGACCACCCAGCTTACCATCCAACGCCTAAACACTGGCCAGCAGGATACCCAGCACAAAAGATCCATGAATTGAGCCTGGATGTAATTACTCAACACTTGCCTTGGTGCCCCTTTGTTGTAGAGTGGAGATGGGTATAGGGATGGTATTGCTTGTCCATGTGCTCAGGATCGTAGCTAGTGTCCATCTTCTCCACCTTTTCCTTGGTGGAGAAGAGTTACTCAGTTTACATTTGAAAACTTTGTAGCAGAGTTGGCAGGAGGAGAGTCCACAATGTGGTGAGTTGATATCTATGATGAGCGACTCATATTTCGTCAAACCCTCCTGGACACAGGCCTATGCTATCAAGTTGTAAAATGTAGGATCCAGTGTTTTTGGAGCTTGACCCATATGTCATGGCCACATGTTGTCCTCTGTCATTATTGATTGGTTGGCAAACTTCAAGCAGGAGGGTCTTCTGTAATAAGAGCCTGTCAGAGGGCAGACGGAGGAGAGTAGATATATGGACGCCTGAGAGTGGTGTGCCGCAAATGAAAACAGCTACTTTTTGTTGAGACCATGATGGATAATGAATGATAACCCTCATCCCTGAAGTATGTTTAGTTTCTGTCTGTATCTATTTGTTAACCCAAAAAAACTGAAACCAATCAATCAAGGCATTCACTGTATGTTGTGGCCTGTTAGTAGCTGGAGTGATGGAGTTACGCCATTGGTCGAAGTCAGTGATGAAATTACGCCATTGGTCGAAGTCATTGAGGAAGTTACGCTATTAGTCAAAGTGAGTGATGAAGTTACGCCATTGGTCAAAGTGAGTGATGAAGTCACGCCATTGGTCAAAGTGAGTGATGAAGTCACGCCATTGGTCAAAGTGAGTGATGAAGTCACGCCATTGGTCAAAGTGAGTGATGAAGTCACGCCATTGGTCAAAGTGAGTGCTGAAGTTACGCCATAAAGATACTTTGAAAGCAACACCCACCAGGTGGGAAAACAACTCTCCGCTCTCCATTGACTTGTATTACTGGAAGGTTTCCTCCTCGTCAATTTCGTCTGCTTGCAAACAACAGAAACATGCCTAAAAGCTGCTGCATGGTGATATTCACTACCAACAGGGTAAACAACCCATAACTTAAGTTTTTATAAGCTGCCGGCCCAAAAAACTGAGCTTTTATTAATACAAAAGTGGATACAGGGTATAAGGCAGATCAGAACCAGAGACCAAAGTTGGTGTGGAGAGGGAGGGCAAAGAGTCAGCTAGTGTGTGTGTGTGTGTGTGTGTGTGTGTGTTTCTTAGTTTCAGGAATCCGCAGAAAGAATGGGGAGACTGTGGGATCCTGATACTAAGCTAACGTTATGTTTGTTACGTTTTGGCGCAAGCAGGTTGTTACATAGTCAAATATTCAAATCTTCTTTAGTTCGGCAGCTTATGAAAACTTAAGTTATGGGTTGTTTACCCTGTTGGTAGTGAATATCCCCACACAGCAGCATTTTTCTGTTTGCTAGCAGACGAAATTGACGAGGAGGAAACCATGCAATCCAAGTCAAGAGAGTTGTTTTCCCCCCGGTGGGGGCGGGACTTAAATGCGCTCCGTCTCTATTGGTCGAAGTCAGTGATGAAGGTACGCCATTGGTCGAAGTGAGTTATGAAGTTCGCCATTGGTCGAAGTCAGTGATGGAGTTACGCAAAGAGGCAGTCGAGTTGGAGTTCCCACATTGGCCGTTGCTCTTTCAAAATGAATAGTCACAACAGTGTTTTAAATGTCTCGTTCACAGACGTATTGATGCTACTCTGCACAATGTAGTCTGTTTACATTTGTCCATCGCTCAGCGCTATGTCAAGTTTCATTGCTCTGATTGGTTGTAAGTCCCTCCAATTGCGTGTGTGTGCTGTCCTACCACAGACTTTGCGTGCCGCTTCGTTCTTCAGCTCGGGGGGTGTGTCGTGTCTTACTTTTAGCTTATGTGCCAGCGAAACACAGCTGCAACAAGGCGTTGATGTGCAGCAGCCCATGGCAGTGGCTCGTTCTTTTTTTTTCACAATTTTGAAACCTAATGTTATATCTTGTATTTAGTCATTCAAATTTGGCTGCGTGGATAATACAACATGTTACTGTGGCGTGACAAACTCAGAACACATTGACCAGGACTTGCTCATTTTAAAAAGGTAAAGGTAAGCTGCTGAGAAAGGTGCAAAATAAATCAGGCCTCATCAGACTCCTGTGGTGAGTTCCCACAGTTTGTGAATTTAGGTGGCAACTCTGCATTGTTAGTCACTGTCTGTCTAGTTAATGTAGTGAAGAGGGACTGGTTTTGGCAGTGAGAGTGGGGCAGGGGGGGGCATGGCTCTCTCAGGCTGATGGACAGCTCACTTGTCATTGTGAGGGACTTTCTTGCAGGCCATGCTTCTCACACAGCAGTTATTAAAACGTTCCTTCATGGTCAGTGTAAGGGAGTGTGTAATGAAACCATCAGCAGCCCGGAGTTCAGCCCGGCCCTGTTGTAAACACTGACTGATTAAAAACTTTAAGCAGGCTCCGGGGTGTCTGAGAGCTTCTGACAGAATTGAACCCCTTTCACACATGCACCCATAGGCGTAATTAACAAGGGGGGGAGGGGGGGGTTACAACCCCTCCATTAATCAAAACTGGCCAGTGCAACCCTCTCAAATATCTAATGATAAAATCCTTTACATAAATAAAGACATTTGCACCATAACTTGCACAAATCCTTGCAGAAAAATTCACCAGAAAGCAGGATGTGCAGAATGCAGTGTTTGATATGCTCAAAATGTAAAGTTTGCTCAAATATGGAGCTCTCCTAAAGTATATATGATATATGCCCTGAGGTCAAAACACCATTTCCTCCATCTTTTTAACATTCAAGGCAAGGCGGTTGTCCTCACACCATTTACCAAACCTTTGTAGCTCTAAAACGTAGTCCGATAGGTCACTGTGCTTTTTCACTAAAGCTAAGATGGCAGTATCATCAGGGAATTCAGTCACGTCATGGTCAGGGTCATCTCTTCTACACTCGTTATTGTAGGCTATAAGGAAAAAAGGTAAGGTAAAGAAAAGGGGCTTCTGTGGGTTTGGATACAGTTTTATTGCATTATGTCAATGCAGTGTCATTCACATGGTGCTGGTTTCACAGGAAGTTGAATTCCTCACATTCAGGCAGTCTTTGTCCACATTCACTAGATAGTTTTGCCAGTACGAGTGTCCGTTAAGACAGCTCTAGAAAACTGTACTGTACATGTGAATGCTGTGGTGTTATCAGGCTGCATATCTAGGCACTTAAATGAGTATGCACAGGTTTTCTTAAATGGAATCTGCAGATTAGGAAAGTTTCACTCATGTAGGGGTACACACACACACACACACACACACACACCAGTATTTGATACATTCAAGGGGTACATTCGTAATGAGCATTTTTATTCCAGGGTTGGTTCATGAAATGACATCATCATGAAATCATCACATTTCAACTAATGAAAAGCAATGCTGGACATTAAATAATATAGTGTTACAGTAATGTGACAAGAATTTGGAATTAGGTCATTTCATTACAATTACTAATCCCAACTCCAGCTGGTCATTATCTAGGGCTGGGTACCAAATCCAATACTTTTTAGGCACCGACCGAATTGCCTCTAAAGTATTGAGTATTGAAAAATGGCTCGTCATTCAATACCCAATTTCAATACCTAAGGAGTAAATCTCATCAGCGTCAGTGAGCCAATCAGCATGCAGCATGCTTCTACCAAGATCTAATAATGTCTGTGATTGGCTGTCTAACGTTACACATCTTAGAGGCATGCAGGAAAAAAATAATTTTTTTATAGTTTGTTTTAGCTTTATTGTATTATTCTCCTTTTCGTTTGTTGTGTAGGGAAGACTGACAAAATCAAGCTTTTCATTGCATGGTCTAAGTTGTCTTTACTGTGCATATGACAGTAAACCTCTTGAATCATGAAAAAGCAGTAATCTGATGAAAGTCTATTAGCTGACACTTGATTGGATGCCTGCCTTTAGTCAACATATTGTAGTGTTAGCCAACACTATTGTCTAAACGTCACCACTCTTATTTGTGGGATGTGTTATTATTGCATTCCTATTTGCTTGGTCACTCCTCCCAATAAGCTACTTAATTTTGAAAACCACAACCCCACCCCCAATAAATCCCAATAACATGTCAGCCCTCCAGCACCCTGTGTGTGTGTGTGTGTGTGTGTGTGTGTGTGTGTGTGTGTGTGTGTGTGTGTGTGTGTGTGTGTGTGTGTGTGTGCGTGTGTGCGTGCGTGTGTGTGTGTGTGCGTGCGTGCGTGCGTGCGTGCGTGTGTGCGCAGGGGCCTGCCGGGAAGCACATGTAATTATTGGCTGCTTCTTTCCCACACTGTGCTATTGGTATTCTAACCCAGATCTCTGAGGTCTACCTTCACTGCTCCCTCCCTTTGTGCCATGTTTCCATGGTGTCCTCTGGGTTAAGTGAAAGGACTGGTGTTTGTGTGTGTGTGTGTGTGTGTGCGTGTGTGTGCGTGTGTGTGTGTGTGTGTGTGTGTGTGTGTGTGTGTGTGTGTGTGTGTGTGTGTGTGTGTGCAGGCTGTCCTCATGAACCGTTCATACACAGACCTACAAAAAGTAATGCACTGTAATTGTTATGTATTCCAAGTGTGTATTACTGTAAGCCCCACATTGACGTTTGCTGAAAGGCAGCGACCGCTAGTGTCTGTAGTTGTTATGACGTAGCAAAGATGGAAATCAGGTGACATAGTATAAGAGTGCTAAATTCCGCATAGGGATGAGGTTGGTGGGGGATGGGTTCTTCTAATCTTAACCAGTCGTTTTGGTGCCAAAGCTTAACCGTCATGTAACGGTGACCGGTGGCCGTTTCACAGTGTTATATAGATTGTCATATTTCATAAGATATTGTACAAACCATTGTGCATGAGTAATTTCGTAAGATAACATACGAACTGCTGATGAGAGTGTGTCGGTGTGTGGGAATTAAAATCAGTAGGTGTTTGTTTGGTAAGTTCACTTTTTGCTTTTACTGCACATACGGTACTTTTAATGTATAAACATGCCGTATGTTATTCAAATTGTATGTTGTTTTTTTGTGTTCTTCACCTCATGTTGAACAACTATCTCTGTGGGAGTTTGTTTAGAGCAGAGGTGCCCAAATTCTGGATGGAAGGCCATGAGCCAAAAAATAAATGTTGATGTTGAAGAATACCGTAATTATTGTAATTTACGTAACTAAAATGTAACTTAATTGCTGTAAAACTCAGACTAAAGGTGATATTTGAACTCCCAAAGATTCTGCGATATATTGCAATAAGTTTTAAAATCGCAATAATATATCATTACAGAAATATCGTGATGATATTGTATCGTGAGGCCTCTGGTGATTCCCACCCCTACTTTTTAATACTTTTTAGCTGCACAAAATGTACATTTTGTAGTCATTATGGCTTTCGTAGTCATTATAGCACTTTCAAAATAAGAGAAAAATAAGCATGTCAAACGCCATGGCGGGCCAAAACAAAGGGAGCATGGGCCAAATTTGGCCCGCAGGCCCAAAATTGGGTGGCCTTGGGGAGCAAACATTCTTGTGTTCTGTGGAACTGCCTATGTCCTCTTGGTGATCCTGTTTCTACATCAGCAGTCTGCTTCTCCACTGTATTCTGACATTTGACAGGAATAAATTGCAGCTCATTAGCTATGCTGTTCATGTGCTGTTTCTCCAGTGTAAGACAGAATATTGCCTCTTTAGCCTTGTTTAAGCAGTGAATGGAAGCCTTTGTTACAAACTGCAGTGCTCTGTTTTCACTGCAGGCTGTGTACAGTTAGCAAAGCAAATGTCCTCAGGCAAACTCAATGCTAAATGTTGACCTTTTCACCGATTCATGTTGACTGACATCAGCTTGGCCCACAAGTCATCAGAAACGCTTCATTGTCTTTTTGCATTTGAAATAATCATGATCATTGAGATGTGCAATGTCAATCAAGCTTCAGTGTCACGCACAGTTTAAGAGGCTTCCTTCTACTTCACGCTGCTTTGTTCTTTAATTCAATTTAATTCAGTTCAGTAGCAGATTAGACCATAATCCAATAAACGGATGCGGTCTGTATGTTCATCTTCAACAAGCAATTCTGTATGTATTCAGGAAGAATAGAAGGTTTATATAAGGGGGTGGGGGGGTGGAGGGGGGGGTCTGGTTTTTCCTCTGTGCCTGTTAGCACTGAGGGAGATTTCCTTTTTGTATTGCTGCAAAGGGACAGTACATAAACACACACAGAGTTAGTGACATACAGTACAGAGAAATAGACAAAGAGAATGGTTTACAAGCAACAAACGATGATTTGTGCATTGAATCATAGAACATGACAAAACTAAAACACAAACAAAGACAGCTACATTATATTTCCTCAAATAGTATCTTTAAATAAAGGTTATTTGGTTGTTTTTTTTCGATGTGGGAGTCACGGTGGCCCGTATGGAATATTTTAAATGGCTAAATGAAAACAAATCAAAGAGATGAAATGAAATATGATACAAATACAGGTTCCATGGAAGATGATGAGCTAATGCTAAGAGATGTCTGCGAGGTAGCTGCAATTGCCCGCATGCAGGGCTGAATGTGAGACTATAGTCTGCCAAGGTTCCTATGCACTTCCTCATGAAAACTGTCATTGCAATGACATTGCGTTTTGTTTAGTATTGGCAGGTTTAAGCTGCTCTCTGCTGGACAACACTGGAATGCAATACGCCTCTTCACTTTGTTTTTCAATTTGTTTTTTAATTTAACTACGACACAATAAATGCATAAATAATGGAGTCTGACGGGTTTGGTGGTGGGGATTTGGGGGCTGTTTCATGTTAAACAAAAATTATCTTACTCTTTAACAAAAATGTCTATCCTATCTCTGAAGGGATCCTTTCCTTAATGTTTTCAGACACTTAGAATATTAATCTGAGCCTGTCAGCGGCAAAAACAGCACTTATAGTGGACTTAAATTGAAGCTGCGCAATTTGCACTATTAACGTTACATTGTAGCTTCTGTCGCTTAATACTGGACCAATGTCAGAGATTGTTGTTCCCGTCAGTCATTTAGACACAAAAACATAGAACAATTTGATCCAAGTTGACAAATACCGAAATTAATGAAGTGTGGCAGACTTTGAAGCATATTTGACATACCGTAGCAGCCAAACCGTGGAATTACAACTTCCATGTCCATTATGTGATGCTATGGGGCCCAAACAGTCTTTCCTCATAGACTAACATGGCAAAAGAGACATCTGTAAATCAGTGGATACATTTGAGTGTCACAACCCCCGCGAAATGACTCGTTTTACTATCAGAATTTGATCCATTCGGTCCGATAACATTTGGAATGTCTAGAAGAGCCGCACGATTAAATTATTTCCCCATTTGAGTTAGAGGTGGACTCAATTGGAGGTCTCTAGCGCGCCTGCTCTATGGGTCGCACAGTGCCGGAGCAGCGCCGATCAACCGTGTAATTTAATAAGGGGAAGCAACTGAGCAACTCTCATATGAATGAACAGGGCACTGCCTCCAACGCTGTCTCCAGGTTTTATTATACATCCATGCCTCAAACATCCCTGTGGTGTTTCTGTACTGTGCTGTAAGTTCTTGTTAATTAGGCGTAGACACTAATATATCTGCAAAAAGATAACATTAACAGATTTATTTGCCTGGCTGATTAATCTGCCCTTTTTTTCTAGAAACGTCTAATATCAATGTTCTGTCTGGTGATAGGGTTGTGAAAATAATGTGAATTAAAAAAAAAAACACAAATGAAAATAAGTTCGTAAAGCTTTAGCGTGTAACTTTTTTTATATATTAATGAACGTCCGTTACATTCAAGCCGTCGCCAAATGAGTTGCTACAAAGCTAACGTCTAACGTCCTGTCCGTTGGCTGTGTGGCTTAGTTGTTTGATTTAGAGCCCGCTTGAAACGCTACGTGACAAACCCTATGGAGCGTACCACGGGGCCACTACGTGACAAACCCTATGGAGCGTACCACGTGTGTGCATATTCCGACAGAGTAACAGTGTAAGTGAAGTAGATAGACACAACTAAAAAGAACAAATCAGAAAAGAGAAAAGTTGTGTCCTGTTCTCTTTATTTATATATTTTATACTGCCCAACCAGTACAACATGTCCTGTTCTGTAGACATGGTCCTTATTTATTTATTCATGTTGGACCACTCCAATATGACGAATATGATGATGAGTTGAAATAAAGCTTGTGTTGTAAGAAAACTTGATCATTTGTTATGAATCTATTTTGATGTGTTTTCCCGTAACTTTTGTAATTTTACATATGTTTAAAAATATCGAAATTAATATCGATATATTCACAGTCGATATCGCAATATCACATTTTGTCAATATCGTGCAACCCAAGCGTCCGGTGAGTTTCCCGCGCAGAAACTCGAGTGACCATACCGACCTCTTCTGAAGAGTCCATCATGTTTTTTTTAATCTTCCGTGTCCTCCTTGGCTACTAGCAACTGTGTGTGGGGGAGGGGTGGTGCGCGATCACAGAAGGCTTGTACCATGTGGACGCGCCTAGAGTGTTGTTGTCATCACTTAGAATTCCTCATGGGGGAGACAGAAACTACATATTATAGCTTTAAATGAAGTTATTTAATGGATGGGATGGGTAATTGAATGTAATTCCATGAGTTTAAAGAGAAGGTAAACCTACAATAACTTTATCATATTAACTAATAAAGGGGATAAATCACCCAGGGACTCGTGTGTATGTATCCATACTATGGCTGCTGCCATATGTGTCTGTGAGCAGCAGCTTGTGTGTTCTTTTCCCGCTCATGAATAATTGAGTGGCTGGTGTAAATGGAGACCCCATTAAGTCTGTCCACTTTGTTTCCTGTGTGTACCCACAAAATGGTCTCTTTATACCCGAGAACTGCTGACCCGGCTGTGGTACTGAGGGACACGGGTTAGACCAGAGTCACTACCTTGATAAGATTTTTAGATGTTACAGAAGTCATCTGAACTAAATAATTGGTTACTACAGTGTGCAGTTTAAATTTCATTTATGCCAACAAATGGGAGCAGTCATGAGACAAATTGTGGAATTGGAAAGAGGGAGGAAAAACCTTATGCTGTAAAAATGCGGTTTAACTTTTCAAATTTAAAAGGCCTTGAAATCATATATATATGCTAGCTTAATGGTCCATTTATGGTAAATCTGATCAATACTGCACCAGGTGTCAGTGGAAAGCAGACACTTAACACCACAAATCCCCCCCAAAATCTCCTACCTCGACTCAACAGTCTAGTATTACATATGAGCCTGGGTTAAAGCTATAGTGTGTAGTTTCTGTCTCCCCCATGAGGAATTCTAAGTAATGACAGCAAAACTGTTGCCACGTCCACATGATACAAGCCTTCTTTGACCGCGCACCGCCCCCCTCGATACAGCTGCTAGTAGCCAAGGAGGACACGGAGGATTATAAAACCATGATGGACTCTTCAGAAGAGGTCATTATCTTCACTCTAGTTTCTGTGCGGGAAAGTCGCCGGACGCCACAATCTTCTGAACATAGTCATACTGAGAGATCCAGAGAGAGTTGTGTGGAGCTGATAGTCTTAATTAGCTTTGTAGCAACTAATTTGGCAATGCCTTAAATGTAACGTACGGTCATTAATATAACAACATTACACACTAAAGCTTTAATTGATACTCACACATTTATATGATTTGTTCTACTATACATGTTGAAAATATGATTATATGATTGATCCCAAATGTAGTACAGTATAGGCCTATATTAAGAATTTGAGGGTCCCTTGATGGTCTGAATTTGGCATATCCTGCATAGTGTAGTAATAGTATTAGTAGTAGTATTATTGGTTCTGGATCAGTGTATAACCCTCCATTTCAATCCATTTCAAATGTTGCTCCAGAGCCAAAGTCAAAGAGACCCCATTATGCTTCATTAAAGGAACACGCTGACTTATTGGGAATTTAGCTTATTCACCGTAACCCCCAGAGTTAGACAAGTCGATACATACCCTTCTCATCTCCGTGCGTGCTGTAAGGCTGTCTGACGGCTCCAGCGGCATCAGCCCATCAAAGAACATGCAGGTGAATGGTTCCAGTAATCCTACTGCTCCAAATAAGTGACAAAATAACACCAACATGTTCCTATTTACATGTTGTGATTTATAGAGTCACAGCGTGTACACAAAACAACGTAACATGAGACACAGCCGTCTTCTAACTGTAAACAAACCGGGAGCTATATTCTCAGGCGGAAGAATATAGTACTTGGGCGTAGTGATATGCTTGCAGCAAGCCTGTCTGAGAATATAGTTCCCGGTTTGTTTACTGTTAGAAGATGGCTGTGTCTCATGTTACGTTGTTTTTTGTACACGCTGTGACTCTACAAATCACAACATGTAAATAGGAACATGTTGCCGTTATTTTGTCACTTTTGTCACAATTGGGAGCAGTAGGCTAGTTGGAACCAGTTACCTGCAGGATCTGTGCTGGGCTAAGCTAATGCTGGAACCGTCAGACAGCGTTACAGCACGCACGGAGATGAGAAGGATATGTATGGACTTGTCTTCATCTGGGGGTTACGGTGAATAAGCTAATTTCCCAATTAGTCGGCGTGATCCTTTAAAACACTGGAATTGTACAGTCACTACTACAGATACCTAATATTAAAGGACTCAGATCAGAAGATGACCTTTGTCCTCATTGGATACTGTGAGTGGTTTGGTCTGGTGTTCACAGACGCGTTATTACGGATCCCAAGTACGTTTTAGGCAAGTCCTGCCCTACGAAGCAGCTTGATTGGTTGGGGTTAGGCATTGACCTTGAGTGGTTAAGGTTAGGATAGCCGATTGGTCAGGGGGTAGGACCTGAACAAATCGGGTTACGTTACCTTGCGTAAGCATGGACGCCTGTCCAGTAGTAGTGTGTGAAATGCTATTGAAGGGAGGGTCTTGCCTAGAAGTTGCGTGGGTTCCATAATAACGCTTCACAGACAGCTGCTAGTTGAGTCCTGTCTTTAGGGTGTCCCAGCAGAGATCCTAAGGTGCTGTATGGTTTGTGGTAAGTGCAGACTCCTTTATGACATCTTTCTTTTATGACCTTGTGACCTTTTATGATCTTTGAGTTGTTTCAGATTTAAAAAATGCGGGCGTCACTCTTATAGGCGTGGGCGTTTCCATTCCCGTCCAGTATATAATGTACAGGGTCAAGACAGCAAAAAATGTCTTACTGCCCAAATACACAATGTAAAAACACTGATTAAGTTATGCTAACATGACAGCCCATTCATTTCAATTCTAAAGCATGTCACCCAGTATTAAAAAAAACTTTCTGTTGACTTCCCCCTGTTTGGCTCAGCATCCTGATACTTAGTACTTATTTACTTGCTTTTAAAATGGATGTTTATGGAAAATTGTCATTAAGGACCATAGACTGTAAAAATAATGGACGTAGCAGCAGTAACGTCATCCATTGGTTTGTGGACTGCTGTTTTGAATAGAGATGTTCCGATACCGATACCAGTATCGGTATCGGCTCCGATACTGCCTAAAACGCTGGTATCGTTATTGGGAAGTACTGGAGTTTATGCACCGATCCGATACCACGTAATAAAGCCCTAAAGAAAATCTACATTAAAATAGTTTATTTATGTTCTTTTTCCGTTATAACTGACTGTCAAACTGGAGAATAACAGAAAGTTCTACGACATTCATTGTTTGTGTTTGTTCATGTTTCACAAAGAGTTTAACCTGAGCCAGACCGACAACATAGATAGAAATCATATCACATCCATACAGGGATAGTAGTATACAGCTGTTAAAACATAATGAAATATATGACACTCTGGTATCGGATCGGTACTCGGTATCGGCCGATACACAAGTTCAGGTATCGGAATCGGTATCGGGAAGCAAAAAAGTGGTATCGGACCATCTCTAGTTTTGAAGCCTCGAGTTTGGCAATATGGCCGTCACCATCTTGGTTTTTTGAAATGTGACATGACGCGAGGGTGGAACTGGGGAGGATGTTGCGGCCAAGCCAGGGTTGTTTATGGTTGCTATGGTGCTGAGCTAAGCTATACGCTAAAAAGGGAAAGTTGCAGATTGTCAACCCTTCTGAAGCGAGTCATCCAGTTGTTTTACCGGCGGGTCAGCGCTGACATCCGGGAACTGCTGCCTTTTATCTAGATGGACGGCAGACTTATGTTACGAGCTAACATTAGCAGTAGCTGGGTTGCTTGGTTGGCAGAACGCTGACCAAGACATTTTTAGCCGATCATAATGTTCCAATTAACTTTGATGAAGTGAAAACACACAGTGAGAGGGTCAAAGTTCAAGATGAAAACACGGAAAACAGCCAAAAACAAGTTCAGGTCTATTTTAATGTCCACAGTGCCGTGGTTAGTATTGCTAAGCCTCTGTTCTGATTGAAAGGTTGGCGTGTAGCCACGCCTTAAATCATCCCCTGCTTTATCGTTTATTAAAATGAATGGGACCTTAATTTACTAAATGAACATCATGCTGTATTGAAGGGTGTTTTTTAATCACCAGTTCTGACTTTGGCCACTATGCCAAAATCACGTCACAGCTTAGTGCTGTTCCTGGTCTTGGGTAAGACCTCTCAGCTTCCCTTGAATTTTTATTTAACATCAGCTGCTCCGTAGAGCAGTTCCAGTTTTTCTTTGTAGAGCTTTGGTGTACAGCTTTGGTGTACAGTGCCACCACCCCCATCCCCCCCCCTTTACTCCACGTAGCCTCCAGCATAGAGATCAGGTTCCGCATCCTCCTCTCTGCTGAGATGCAAGACTGTAGGCGACAATTGGGGGGATGACCTCAGAGAGAAAGGCAGAGGGAGGGGCGGGGGCAGGCAGCAGTGGCGATGGGGGGAGCAGTGGTAGACTGAGGTGAGACAGAAGGAGAGGAAAGTGAGAAGGGAGTAGTTGTCGGTCTGCCAACACTATCCACTGCCAGGCAGAGGTAAGCTCTGCGTGTGTGTGTGTGTGTGTGTGTGTGTGTGTGTGTGTGTGTGTGTGTGTGTGTGTGGCTGGCTTTTGAGTGTTGTAAAGTATCAGCATGACTAATTGATGCTGGCCAGATGTCAGTCATTTGCTAATATGTCTGTAAACCTACACAAAGAAAACATCAGATCAGTTTTATTTGGGGTGGAGTAGAAGTCAGGTTCAGTACCGGGTGTGGTGGGGGTAAAGGCTCTGTCACAGCCGGTGCAGAAGAACGAGGAGTATTCTGTCTTGGAGAAGAGAGAGATTAGCCTTGGTGGTGTGCAATATACAGTATGTGTGTTCATTCAATGTGGGTGTGTGTATGTGTGAACTCAGTGGAGCCCTGCTGGGACAATAGCCAGCTGTTCCCGGGGCCCTGACACACCAGCGTGACTGCAGCACCCACGTCCACATTCCCTCCGTGCTGGGTGTGGGTGGCGTCTCCAGGCCGTCAGGAGGAAACACTGGCTCTGTGGAGCCTTAGGATGCCGGGGCAACTGTTGAAAGGCAGAGAGAGAGAGAAAGAAGAGCGAGAAAAGGGTGTGGAAGATGGAAACCTAGGTCAAAGACTCATCTGAAGGTATCCTGTGTGTGTGTGTGTGTGTGTGTGTTTGTGTGTGTGTGTGTGTGTGTGTGTGTGTGTGTGTGTGTGTGTGTGTGTGTGTGTGTGTGAGTGTGTTTGTGTCATGTATAGCAAGTGTTGTTTCTAGTACGACAATAGTAAGTTTATTGTGAGGTCATAGTTTCTTAAAATGGCACTTTTTTGTGCTCCTAAAGGACAGCGATGTCCAAGGTAAATGTCCCACTGGGACAATGAAGTATTATCTTAATTCAAATGGACACTTATGGTCTACAGCAGTTAAACCAAAACATAAACATATTGGCATAACTGGCAATTGAACAAACAAGTGATGTTGTCATATTTCCTGAGAAGACACAGGTGTCATGAATTAATATATTATATTAACATTCCATAACACCAAACTAAGGATTTTGTTTCTATCTGTGTGGTCATCCAATCCAATTTGACTTGTTATTCACTGAGCTGTCAGTGCACCACGGTATAATGATTAATCTGAGGAGATTTACTTATTATTACTTTAAGCATTCATCCAGTTCAGTTTGCCTGTTGGTGTTGGTGCTGAACTACAACTGACTGTGTACGCCGAGACCAGAGAGTGTGTTTGTGCGTAGAAGGGTTTACTTTACAAGCTTGTGTGTGTTTGGGTTGTCTTAACTCCGTCTGGGACTTACGCAGCCCTCTGAGGTCACACTCAGTTCATCTTCAAGGGCCGAACCACTGCAGTTTTCCATGAATGGTTTCTCCCTGCAAGAAAGTAGACTTCTATTTACCAAATGCTGTCATTTGGCTATAAACCGAGTGCTGGGCGGATGGATTAACTGTTGTTTGTCGAGAAATAGTTCCGATCTGATGCATCTGTGAATGATCAGAGCAGCTGAAAGGATCCGATAATGTGACATATTTCATTTGTTTCACACACCTGGTTGTCCTGCTGACCTGTTTCCCAGTTGCTGCTGCTGAGTTTTCTTCCAATGTAGTCAGGAATAATCAGAAATATACGTTCCATTTGGAAGTATGTTTTTGTTGGCCCAGGGGTCTCCTGAAGCAGCAGCACTTGTACTGGGGGGCCAGAAGGGCTTCGGCGACGGCGATCGCCAATACAAAAACCCAGGCGTTGAAGGCGTGAAAGGTATTGTCGAAGAACTTTCCGTTGGCCTTGAATTGGATGACAATTTGTGTTCATTAGCAAATGATATATAATTTCAGCGTTATTTTCATAATGCAACCGCAAACTCACTGCACAAGAAATGCCATTTGCCATTGCAGGAACTTAACAACCTGCCATCTACTAAGCCTTGTGAGGCTTTGGTACGAGGTTCTTCTTGCTTTTACTACTGTGTTTTTAAAACCGCAACATTTTAAATACACATCATTAGTATAGATTTACATGTATTTCCAAGTCTTCCTGAAAACAATACTTGCATGTCCCTATTTGAACTGCAATAGTTGCTGGTCGCTTTAATCATTCCTTCTCCCTATTCTTGCTGCGAAGAGTTGCCTTCCAGAAGTAATTTTAATGTAAGTGTTGAGGGACGAAGTCCACTGTCATGTATAAAAATGCGCACTTAAGTTCGGCTCAAGCCAATATGAGGCTCCAGCAGTCTGAGTTACTCCTCTTTGGGCGCAACGATATTTTTTGTTCTAAATGTCATCCTAATGTTTTCCTGGACACTGTTTCCTTGCTGTGTAGCAGTTGTAAAACTAACACAAAGGAGGGATTTTGATCGGCTTTATATAAGCCGTTACCTTAAAATATGCCCGGATCGGCCCTTATACTTTCCTTTGGATTGGCTCCCTAGTTTTCTGGCTCGAAAGGCACAGTAAATAATTTAAAATCATGAAACAATATAGAAATGCAGTGAATGGCAAAAAATGCCCCACTGTGTTTATCTGAAAGTCTTCAGTATGCATGTTGGTACAGACCAGCGGTGAAGTAAGAACTTCTATTTTTCATTTAAGTGAGTTGTTGGTTCTGTAGAGCATCTCAGTTTTTGTGAGTCAGCTTTGTGCTCAGGCAGAAGTGCAGGGTCCACCTGCTACACCTGAATAATAACATGGACCATGGGCATGCTTGGATAACCGTGGTAAAGAGTCGTAGTGCTGGGCCTCAATCAGCCACTCCACTATCTGCTGGAAAGGGAGCTTTGCTAAACCTTTAAGCTTCTTAAGACACTCACCTCTAATTAATTATCAGAAAATAACACTGGCCACTCTGTGAATGGAGCATGTATGGATAAACCAATGGTTGGCGTTCTTTTGGTTTGGTCCTGGCCTTTGGACTGAGGTGGGGTCAGGTTTAGGTGTTAGTTCATGTATTACTGTTTTAACCGATGCTTCTCTCATCAGAATGGTCCAATCACCTGGGCCACATGGACTCTGCGGACGCAGATTTTCCGCATTTTAAAAAACATTTAAAATTAAACTCAGAATGTTGACTCATCTCCACTACAAGCAGAAAAACTGTCTGCAAAATTCTGCATATTTTCATTCTGATTAAAACAAACAACGCAGTTTTGATTTGGGCCTGGTCATTACCATGGTCATCACTGATATGTACACTAATGATATACAGTACATGAACTTGTTGGAGCAATGGCCCAATTTGAACCACATCCTAAATTTACTTTTTTGTCCCTTTGTCTGAAATGTGAGGGATAAATAGGCAGAGCTGCAAAGGTTTGTCTCTGTGCATTTTCATTGTACAAATGATGATTTGTGTTGGGGACAGTAATCGCTGGTTTAATTTAAACCAGGGCTGTAGTCAAGTCCACCTTTGTCGAGTCCAAGCCCAGATAGCAAACAGTCATTGAAACTATGTTAAATCAACATTCCGTTGTCAAAATTAAGTCATTGAAACAACATCAAATTCTGATGTTGATTCAACATCATTTTGCACCCTGTTTTAATATTGAAACAACGTTGAAATCCTGTCCATAGATCAACGGAATTTCAATGGTATTTCAATTATCAGGAATATTGAAACAATGTTGAAATTTCAACTGAACTAAGGATCAACGTGATTTCAATGGAATTTCAATCATTATTAAGCCATAGAAAAGTATTGCTAGGCATACGATGTGCCCTAAATTAAATAGCCTATAATGAATATCCTGCTTTATCTACAGCCAGGATGTTAAAAAGTGATGGAACGTTTGAAAGCTTGTATGCCTATAGCCTAGCCTAAAACACTGACCACACCACACTGTTTAAGGTAAAAACAAATTCATTTTATTAGCCTTTTATTTCATTATTTGTCCTCTTTAGCATAGTTACAGTTCATGGACCTCTGACGTCTGACTGCTTTGTCGTCCAGTCCATCCTGCCCGGTCTGACGTATAGCGCAGCAACTGTTGCACAGCCTGGGCAAAAGTAAATTGGGTGACGGCGGCTGTCCCCATCTGCTGTGTAAGAGCATCTAAAACAAAAAATACAAGCACAATGCAAAAAATGTGCCTTTAAGTTAAACAGAACACCCACATATACACACTTGGAAACAAATTCACTAGGCCAAGTATTTTTCAATGATCGGATATAAGGCAATTTGTCCAGTGTTGTAGCCTATCATGTTTTCCCTAAATTCAAATCACTTTTCAAAAATTGAAGGTTACCTTTTTACTTGCTTCAGTCCCTCCGGCAGGTGATCTCTTTTCTTCCCTCTCCGCCTGGCATTTTCCTCTCTACAAACACATTACAACACAATTAGAGCAACAAATACTGTCACATCCTTGCCAAACATCAGTTCAAAATGGATTTTTAGGCTAAGACTAGCGCTAGCTAACGTTAGCTAGCATTAGCTAACATGACCAAATTAAAAAAGTTGTCCTTAGCAAAATCCAAAAGCTATAATGCAACTACAAATGGAAATTCAGTCATATCCAATAATTTCCTTGCCAAAACATTTCCAACTTCATCTGTACCACATTCTACGACTGTTACTGCTAGCGAATGTTAGCTAACGCTAGCGAATGTTAGCTAACGCTAGCTAACGTTAGCTAGCGTTAGCTAACATTAGCTATTTTTAAAAGTTGTCTGATGCAGAATCCAAAAGCGTGATGGACACAAACCATCATGTTAACGAGTAACAGTATTTGAACAGTACAATTCATTCATATCGAACATTACATATTAAGCAAGCTTACCTGATCGTATTCGCCCCAAGAGTCCAGAAATGAGATGTGTCCGGTGCAGTACGTTGGTCTACCACCCGATGATCTCCCGGTCAACCAAAATTCAATGGCTTTTCAATCATATTTCCCGGTCAACTATATATCAATGGCTTTTCAATCATATTTCCCGGTCAACTATATATCAATGCTTTTTCAATCATATTTCCCGGTCAACTATATATCAATGCTTTTTCAATCATATTTCCCGGTCAACTATATATCAATGCATTTTCAATCATATTTCCCGGTCAACTATATATCAATGCATTTTCAATCATATTTCCCGGTCAACTATATATCAATGCATTTTCAACACATTGGCAATATCGCCCGGTAAACCAAATATCAATGCTTAATCAATCATAAAGATAACTACAGATCAATGTTGTTCCAATGTTGTTGCCATCAACATTAATAACGTCAGGTTTCATCGATATTGTAATGGTGATTCAACATTTATTTTGCATTGAAATTTCAATATCAACCATTATGATGATTCCGATGGAAAATCAATATTTATTCAATGTTGGGTTGCTGTCTGGGAGACAAGACCAGGACAAGTCGAGACCGAGTCCAAAAAGGTTCAAGTCTAAGTACCTGATGATCGAGGCATATGACGCAGCCCGGCGTATACCAGATGACCAATCTCGATGCCTGTTCTAGATGGATTTTGAATTAAACCAATACCTGTTTTCTGAATGAGCATGCTTCATCAATGGTTTTGTTTTGAAGGAGGAAGTTACTTTAGAATAAAAGCATATAGTGCTGTACTCGGTCAAGACCTACTTTAATATTTGATGAGTCCAATGGCGAGTCAAAGACAAGTCCGAGTCCAAGACGAGTCTAAGGCAACAGAAAAACATACGAGTCAGAGACGGCCTCAAGTACTACAGACCTGATTTAAACTCACTGCTGCTAACTAAGCAGGGCTCGAGAGTGCGACAAATTTGGTCGCAAATGCGATTGCGATGGTCAATTTTTCCTAGGGCGCACCGGTGCACCTAACGTCCTCGCAACCGCTGCCTCTCCACTAACGAAGCGATGTCGTTTATATGGATATGGTTTAATGTTGCGGTACATGACCCGTTCCTTCTGTAAAGCCGTACCTGTGTTTGGATCTCTCCTCTGCGCAGCCCCCCCTTCACTCACACACCGGCCGGCTCACCTGCAACATGGAGAGACACAGCGCCGCTGGTCCAAACTCCCGACATTTGTCTACAGTTTTAATTGTTATTAACACAGCTGTACATTGTTAAGTATGAGAGGGAAACCTGTGTTGGTACCAGTGTTTCCGCTGGTAACTCTCTGTTACTGCGGCCGCCACGGCGAAACACACATTAGAAGTTATTAAATGCAACTAACTTCAGTTGGTTGAGTAATAGAGTGTAAGACGGAGCCTGCTGGATCATAGTTCATAAAAATGCAGCGCAGTGACGATACAGACATTTCATAGCCTACACAAGACGGGTGTAACGCATGGATGTATTAAGAGAACTGGATACAGTGATCGGCGGGAAGCCCTGTACGTTCCAATGAGAGTGCTCAAAAGCGCATTAAGACAACATGGAGCTCGGCTCTTCCGCATTCTTGGCCCATGACGTCACGATAGACACGCGCACTAGCAACAATTTGTTTGTGTTGTCTTAGCAACCGGTGGCAACATGCACGTTCATGTGCGTCTTCCTCGTCTCTCTTACAAGTGTCGAACTCATGAACTCGCCGTTTTGATTGTATAAAATATTCACTAACGTTAAACACTGTGTGTTCGTTGTTCCCGATCGTTTACATGCTTAGCTAAATAAACGATAGATGTATTTAGACAACCAAGGACATTTAATGCTTATGTCGTGCTACTAGCTAGCGCTAGCAGTTAGCCTGCAGTTTCGTGAACAGAGCTCATCCACGGCTTCATCTCTCATCCACGTTACAAGCTTCACAGCCTACAGCCCTCGGATGGATCAGGGCCATGTAATCACTATGTCTGTAGTAACGTTATGTAGCTAGCTAGGCATGATCTTAATACAGCCATGCTAGCTAAACCTGATGTTAGCAACTAGCTAGCTGCTAGCCCCGCCAATTTGGGAAACGCTAATGACGTTACATCCACATAACAGGCTTTACAACATACATACATGACTCGGATATATCATAACTTTATGAGATAATATCATGGACGTATTAATAGAACACATGATGAATTATAACCACTAGCTATATCCATTATTACAGCTAGCTAACCTACGTGGGCTCGGCAGAACAGTCATGTGAGCGGGCGTGCGCAGTCCCGCGGGTCTGCTCGCGTCCATTATGCGCGTTCATCATTTCGGTGATGAACAAGCAAGTATGGCAGTTTGATAGACAATTTATATTTATAGGTCTTGTGGTCTTGTGCAGACCATGCTACGGTTTATTCTCATGAATTGCGGCATGATCATACAACTAGAGCTGTAACAATTCAAAATGTTGGTGTACAATTAATTGTCTCAGAAATAATTTCGTTTAACAATATAATTGTCTCTTTCAGTCCAAATAAAATAATAAAAACTAAATAAAAGATATATATATATATATATATATATATATATATATATATATATATATATATATATATATATATATATATATATATATATATAGGCTTTACAACATACATACATGACTCGGATATATCATAACTTTATGAGATAATATCATGGACGTATTAATAGAACACATGATGAATTATAACCACTAGCTATATCCATTATTACAGCTAGCTAACCTACGTGGGCTCGGCAGAACAGTCATGTGAGCGGGCGTGCGCAGTCCCGCGGGTCTGCTCGCGTCCATTATGCGCGTTCATCATTTCAAATTTAATAATTCTGTATTCGCTTCTAGTGAATGTTAGAAATGTTAAAAACGTAACGTTTTAAACAAGGAGCCTTTCATTGTTCAAGCTGGTAAGTTATATACCCCGAAACAAATGATCCGCTGAAATATAGACGTTTCTTTTGCCATGCATTGTCTATGTGAAAAAGTCTTTCTGGGCCATGGGGTGCAGTACCACCGTTATCCGCTAAGCCCATGCTGGCATATAGACATAGCGCGCCTCCTGGGGGCTTGGTGTAACGCTGCTAATGAGTCAGCCGTCACTCGAGTAGCCTAGCATACGCTTCAGTCCATCGCACTCCCCCTGGCTTTCGGTCGTTCTTTTTTTTTCTAAAGATTTCGGCCTTTATTTTGATAGGAAAGCTGAAGACATGAAAGGGGGGAGAGAGGGGGGATGACATGTAGGAAAGGGCTGCAGGTCGGAGTCAAACCTCTATATTTACCAACTGAGCTATCAGGGCGTCCTCTTTCTCTTTTAATCAGTCTGTTATTGTTGTTGAAAGGTTATGATATATATATATATATCTTTGACTTAAAACTTTACATTTAGCCCACTTTGTAAAAAAATATAGAGCTATATATTGTGTATCGCCATTCAGCGTTACGGCGATGCAAGGAAAAATTTGGGTGCACCTAAATTTTGTGCTGGTGCACCTAAATAAAAAAAGTTAGGCGCACCAGTGCAACCAAGGCAAAAAGTTAGTGTGGAGCCCTGCTAAGTTTTTCTATTACGGTAGGTAATGGTACCTGCTCGTCTCTACTTGTCTTTTTTGGTTTTCCATTATGAAAAAAAGTCCCTGGTACCTGCTAACAGGTACTTTTTTTAGTACCACCTCCGCTGAGGTTCCAAGCGAGCTGGGGCGATACCAAAACGTGAAACGGTGACGTGAAAACATGTATCTTCTGGCCTTGGCAACGGCCACATGCCAAGAGTCAAAAACAACACACCTTCCTTGTTCTGTGTGTGTGTCGCGTTAGGTCACAGCAGTTTCCTGCGGCGTCGCTATGACGACCAACCACGCTCGCCTCACACATGACGCGGTACACCGCGGCCGTGCCGAGCTGGTACTAGCAGTGGGTAAGCACCAATAGAGCCCTCTGCTATTGATAATAAACTATTGGTTGAAGAAACCAATAAACATTTGAACTGTCATAAAATATTCTTCTATTGCAAAAATAGAGAATTTATAGGACCTATCAGTTAAATACTTCTGTCATCCTAGGACAGAGGTCAGAGATTGAAAATAATGTACAGCCCAGTCAGCAATGATGCATCACTTTCAGTGGTTATCTGGATACATTTTCCATACCTATTTTGCAGTCCTTTATAGGAATACCCTAAATATATACTACAATAGCCCAAAAACCAGCAGGGTGTTTTTCTGTCATTCTGCCTTCGTGAAAGTAGATCAAGATGGCGCCGCAGAATGGTGACACGGTGTGTTGGTGCGCTCTGTTTTATTTTGTTTTGTGTTTTAACTATGTTTCTTGCGATGGTACCCGTATCTCATTCACCAGTGAAGAGCTCGTGAACTTCAGGGGAACAATACCATCGGACTTATTTCCCACTTTTCTTCTCCCTTCACTGGAAATTTTGGACATTCTGGTCAAAGGTGCGCTCACCTTTGCTCATGCAGTGAAACGCCGGAGGAGAGGGAAACGGGCCGGTGTGCTTGTGCGTCTCCGCCAGCGAGGATTACGCACACCATTACCGGGAATATTCCTCTCTAACGTGCGCTCACTGCCCAACAAACTGGAGGAACTACAACTGCTGTTGGTCAGAAACAGGGACTTTTTTCTCATCTGCTGTTTTGTGCTTCACGGAGACGTGGCTCTGTGGATTAATACCGGACTCTGCGCTGCAGCTGGCAGGCTTCCAACTCTACAGAGCGGACAGAGACACGGACCTCTCCGGCAAAACTAAAGGTGGAGGAATCGGTTTCTACATCAATATCGGTTGGTGCAACGACGTGACAGTGATCCAGCAGCATTGTTCTCCTAACCTGGAATATTTCATTATAAACTGTAAGCCCTTTTTATTCACCCCGTGAGTTCGCGTCATTCATCCTGGTCGGTGTTTACATCTCACCGCAGGCCAACGTGCAGGACGCGCAGCGCATGCTTGCCGACCAGATTCTGTGCGTGGAGCGGACCAACCCGGGAGTCCCTAGTTATTGTCCTTGGTGACTTTAATAAAGGGAACCTCACTCACGAACTCCCTAAATATAGACAGCATATTAAATGCCCGACCAGAGAGGAGAACATTCTGGATCACTGTTACACCACAGTCAGGGATTCTTATCACGCCGTCCCCCCGTGCTGCACTGGGACACTCTGACCATGTCATGGTCCACCTGATCCCCACCTACAGGCAGAAACTAAAGCTCTGCAAACCTGTTGTGAGGACATCAAGGAAGTGGACCAGTGAGGCTGTGGAGGATCTCCAGTCGTGTTTGGATTCTACTGACTGGGATGTGTTCAGGACTGCTACCAACAGTCTGGATGAGTACACAGAGGCTGTGACGTCATACATCAGCTTCTGTGAGGACTGCTGTGTTCCATCATGCACCAGGGTGAGTTACAACAATGACAAACCCTGGTTCACAGCCAAACTCAGAAGGTTAAGGCTGGCTAAGGAAGACTCGTTCAGGAGTGGGGACAAAGACAGATTTAAAGAGTCAAAGTACAAGTTTAGCAAGGCGGTGAAGGAGGCTAAACGACGATACTCTGAGAAACTCCAAAACCAGTTCTCAGCTAATGACTCTGCAACTGTCTGGAAAGGACTTAGGCAGATCACCAACTACAAGCCTAAAACCCCCCCCACTCCTTCGATGACCGACACCTAGCCAACGACCTGAACGAGTTCTACTGTCGATTTGAAAGACAAAAGGTCAGTCCTGACACCATCCCCCCCCCCACGACACCTCCCTACAGCTACAGCCACTGTGCATCACCTCCACCTCACCCACCTCAGCAGGGCCCTGGGCCCCCCCCCCACCAATGCCCTCCTTAAAGGTCTCCACCTCCACCCCCCTACCCACCTCAGTGACGACTCTCTCCATCCACGAGAGGGACGTCAACAGACTCTTTAGGAGACAGAATCCCAGGAAAGCTGCTGGACCAGATGCTGTCTCCCCATCAAGCTTGAAGCACTGTGCTGACCAGCTGTCTCCAGTGTTCACAGACATTTTTAACACCTCACTGGAGACATGTCACGTGCCAGCCTGCTTCAAGACCTCAACCATCATCCCTGTCCCCAAGAAGCCAAGGACCACAGGACTTAATGACTTCAGACCCGTCGCCCTGACCTCTGTGGTTATGAAGTCCTTTGAGCGCCTTGTGCTTTCACACCTCAAAGCCATTACCGACACCCTCCTGGACCCCCTGCAGTTTGCCTACAGAGCCAATAGGTCTGTAGATGATGCAGTCAACCTGGCCCTCCACTACATCCTCCGGCACCTGGACTCTGCAGGAACCTACGCCAGGATCCTGTTTTTTCGACTTCAGCTCTGCCTTCAACACCATCATCCCGGCTCTGCTTCAGGAGAAGCTCTCCCAGCTTGGTGTGCCTGACTCCACCTGCAGGTGGATCACTGACTTCCTGTCTGACAGGAAGCAGCATGTCAAGCTGGGGAAACACGTCTCCAACTCACAGACCATCAGCACTGGATCCCCTCAGGGCTGTGTTCTTTCGCCTCTGCTCTTCTCCCTCTACACCAACAACTGCACCTCCAGTCATCAGTCCGTCAAGCTTCTGAAGTTCGCGGACGACACCTCTCATCGGACTCATCTCTGATGGAGACGAGTCCGCTTACAGGTCGGAGGCTGACCACCTGGTGAAGTGGTGCAACCAAAACAATTTAGATCTCAACGCTCTAAAGACAGTGGAGATGGTTGTGGACTTCAGGAAGAACCCAGCCCCACCTGCCCCCATGACCCTCTGTGGCTCCACAATTAACATTGTGGAGTCTTTCCGCTTCCTGGGAACTACAATCTCCCAGGACCTCAAGTGGGAGCTGAACATCAGCTCCCTCGTCAAGAAAGCACAACAGAGGATGTACTTCCTGCGGCAGCTGAAGAAATTCAACCTGCCAAAGACAATGATGGTGCACTTCTACACAGCCATCATTGAGTCCATCCTCACATCCTCCATCACCATCTGGTACGCTGCTGCCACTGCCAAGGACAAGGGCAGACTGCAGCGTGTCATTCGGTCAGCTGAGAAGGTGATTGGCTGCAATCTGCCGCCGCTCCAGGACCTTTACGCCACCAGGACTCTGAAGCGTGCTGGAAAGATTGTGGCTGACCCCTCCCACCCCGGACACAAACTCTTTGAGCCACTCCCCTCTGGCAGGAGGCTGAGGTCCATCAGGACCAAAACCTCACGCCACATGAACAGCTTTTTTCCCCTCCGCCACTAGCCTTATTAACAAGGCCCGGAAACCACCGTGACTCTCCACCTGGCTCTTCATGCCACTGTTCTCTGCTCTAATGCTCTTTGCTCTTTATTTATCTATTTTATTTTATTTCTATCTTTATTTTTTAATTTAATACATACTGTGTACATATACTTATATTGTTTATACCTATACTTATATTGTTTAATATTACATTTAGAGAATGTGTGATGTGCACCAACAACACCAAAACAAATTCCTTGTATGTGTCAAAAAACGTACTTGGCAATAAAACCCTTTCTGATTCTGATTCTGATTCTGATTCTGAAACATTCCATGTGGTCCCATACTAAATATGAGGGAAAAAAACATCCGACTCCTTAACAACTATAAAGTTATGCAAGTGTCCCTTCAAGTAATTAAGATCCTTAACCCTTGTATTGTCTTCCCGTCGGCCGTGTACCTGGTTTGCCTG
This sequence comes from Perca schrenkii, assembly GCA_025617405.1. NCBI lineage: Eukaryota > Metazoa > Chordata > Actinopteri > Perciformes > Percidae > Perca > Perca schrenkii. Next base: position 3,418,306 of record CM046808.1, read on the forward strand.
CATCATAAAGTTTAAATTATAAACCAATTCCATGTTACCTTCTTATTCCAGCTTATTATCACTAGTTAACTTATATTCAGAATGCATGGTCAATAAACCACAATTTTGGACAATTTTGACGGGTTTTTTGCGCTTGGACGGTTTTAACGCTTTCAATGCACGTACTTACCTTCTGTCCTCTGGTTTGCCTGTTTGTAAAGCAAAAAGTATAAATTATCACCTAATTCTGTGCTACATCTAGGCTTCTGGCCAACTTAATTCAGTTATTTTTGAGCACTTTTTGGTTAAAAGAAACCCAATTTACTGATATTGATACTTTGAAAATGGGTCAAATTTGACCTGAGAACAACAGGAGGGTTAAGTTAAATAAGTTGTTTTATTGCTTCTCAGTTCATTCTTGACCTTAACCAACAGCAGTTGACAAATCATATTTCCCTCAAAGTTCACTGAGATCCAGAACAAGTAACGCCCTACTTTAGTGTTGTCAACTTATGTTTTTGTTTTACTCTTCTTTTATCTTTGGATAAGATGGATGTCTCCAGATGCTCTTAAAATGTGGCCCACAGTTTTAAATGTAATTATTCCCTACTATGCCACTACTTTTCCTGGTTTAATTTGAAGTTAAAAGTCTATTAATGGCACTTTTTCTTTAATTCAAAATCTTGCAGGATTTACATTATGTTCAGTGATATTAACAATCCTTTATTTTAAACCACAAAGAGAGTATGCTCGGGGAAGGACAAGAGTAAAGTGATTGAATGCCATCCGAAACACTGTATAAACAAGTATGGCAGTTTGATGGACAATTTATATTTATAGGTCTTGTGGTCTTGTGCAGACCATGCTACGGTTTATTCTCATGAATTGCGGCATGATCATACAACTAGAGCTGTAACAATTCAAAATGTTGGTGTACAATTAATTGTCTCAGAAATAATTTCGTTTAACAATATAATTGTCTCTTTCAGTCCAAATAAAATAATAAAAACTAAATAAAAGATATACATATATATATATATATATATATATATATATATATATATATATATATATATATATATTCACACAAATTAAAGTTTTGAATGAATTCCAGCATACATCTTTTGGTAATATCACTGTCATGACCCAGATCATGTACTGTAGTAACACAAGTACACAGCCTATGAACTAAACTACGCCTCTTTATTTTCATAAAACATTCTGTTGTTTTTCTAAAATTAACATACAATTGACAAAACCATCAGTCATAGCCCTTAGGACCTTAGCTAAAGGTTAAACAAAAAAATGGTGATTACTTTAAAAATATTGCAATTGGACAATTATGTAATATTTGTTACAGGCTTACATTCAACCCATGGTGCTATTTGTTTTCCTAATGTGAAATACGGTTGTGTAATAAGGTTACGTGTCCTTGAGAGGGAGTTGAGTTGTCATGCACCCTGCACTGCCCAAAGTTGCAGCACTGTATTTATAGCAGGGCTTCTTAATGTCTTCCCTTGTTATTGAGACACAGAGATCACTGTGTACCTGCTGTTTGAGGTTGGATTAAGTCCTTGCTGCTGTAGAAGGACCACATCTTGAACATGCAGTGACAAGGGAAGTTGTGCTTCTTCCTGGGCGTACACTTATCTGGCTCCAAGGCTTTATGTAAAGGCCAGTCACTGCAGGTAGATGGGGGTAAAAAACAGGGGTGCATCTGTCGTTTAAGACTCTGAGATCTTAGCTGGCAAGATTGACGATCATGGAAGATAAACACAAAGACAAAGGAAGAAGAGTGCAGAGGGAAGCTCCGGGCATGTAGTGTCAGGAAAGTGGAGACCCTGCGACTGTGTGTATGAACTGTGTGGTTATGTATGTGGGACACCATGGGAACAGTGCTGAGCTGGTTTGCTGCTCGCCTATGTGCTCTGGTGCTGGCTACAGCTGATGCATTCAAGCGCCGGAGAGTAAGTAAGACTGACATTGTAGGATTTTATCAAAGGATTGTGCATGTACCAGAGACACGTTGAACTATATGTATAAGTAGCAACAATATAGATATATATTGTGGTTTGTTTTGACCTGTGTACTTATTAGGTCAAAGTTGTAATTGTAAAAGCTTTTTGCAATAAATCTTTGGTTCAAACTGACTATGTTGTTACTGTAATTTGATTGGTGCGATATCTGTAGGTGGGCTCTAAAATGGTTCATCAAATGGTTAATTCAACAACTTAACAAGCAGTTAGTAGGCAAATGTTGTTTCCCACCTTAGAAGTCCATACTCCATGACTCTGTACTAGGGCTGTTGGAACAGATATTTATTCATTTATTTTATTGTTTTGTCAAATATAGTTTGAATATTAAAAATGTGTTGAATATATAATATATTAAAATATGGGTGGCTAACGTCAGCGAATCTCACCCTTCTCGCCTTGGCCTACCAGCATGTGAAAACAAAATGCTTTTGTCACATCTGATGAACAATCAAGTTAGCGTAGTAAGCAACACAAGGCATTATGGGATTTTAGAGGCACAGAGCTACAGTAGAGACCAAGTAGTAGAGACAGAGTGACAGATTACAGCTGGCAATCAAAAGATGGATGGGGAATACTTTTTTAACATGAAATACAAATCTTCCAGCTGAGAGGAGGACTCTCTTACTCTTAGTAAAATGCAAACTTAGCTTAAACTAATGCTGCTAATGTTAGATGTGGAAGCATTAAATCAACCCTCACTGGCTAAAGAGTATGCTATTATCTATCTATCTATCTATCTATCTATCTATCTATCTATCTATCTATCTATCCATCCATCCATCTTGACAGTTTAGCAGCTCTTAGTCATCTGATGCCATAGGCACTTGTCACTCAGAGGGTCGAGGCTAAGCAGCTGTTTCCACAAATGTCCTAAAACTATATAATTCACTTTTGAAAAATGAAAAAAAGAATAAGTACAATAGCTAAAATATAATTTATAATTCATATTTCCTTACACAAAATGAGTGGAGTCAGGAGAATTCAAATTCTAATTTGACTTTAAAACAAACTAATTTGCCTTACAAATTATTGAAATTATTTATTTGCTAACTTTGATAGTGGGATGTTTGAACAGTTTATACTACTGGAAGTGACTTCAGACAGATGGGTACTTTTAAATATTTTATATATTTAGGACTAGCTCACCCTCTTCTTCTTTACTGTCTCCACAGCCCCAGGAAGCCCTTGAACATCCCTCCCACCTCTGTGAAGGATTAGGCTTAGAGGAGGGGGATTTGGGTGCTGACTCCCTGGAATGGCGTGAGAGAGGCACAGGAGGGGGGGACACATCTGATGACTATTTTGACTCCCGCTCTTGGCACCGGGACACCCTGTCAGATTTTGGTCTGGACAGGGAGGACTCTCTGGATGCCCTGCTGGGACTAGACGGCGCCTACCTTGGTCGGCGAAGAACCGGCAGCACTTTCTGCACTGGGCAGAGAAAAGCCCGACGTAGAGAGTCAGTGACAGCCAAGGACGACCACAGAGATACCACAGAGACTTATGTTGGACGATTTGGATGTAGCAGGAGGAGGAAAAGCCCAGAGAACCATGTGGACCCTAATATTCCCTCAAAGCTCAGCACTAGAGACCTGCGCGTAGTTCAGATTCGACCCCATCCAAGTACAGAGGAACTAAAACGGGACTCGCGCCAAGAACAGTCCGGTTTACAGGCCGTTTGCACAGAAACTCAAGTCAAGGGCAGCACGGAGCCATACAGTTTACATGTACAAAGCCAACACAACACAGACACCTTTAACAAGAAGGTAAATAGTCCACCAGGCACTCAGGAAGTGACGTTTCATGCACAACCTGCAGAAAGCAACACCAGCAGACTGAATGAATCTACAGACTCAGAAACATGCATGATACATGTAGACACCACAGAGGACAAAAAGCTACAACAGCGAATCACATGTGAACATAACACAAGGTTACAGACAGGGAGCACAGATAGAGAAAGTGAAGAGAAGACAGACAGAGTAAGAGTAGAAATCTGTGATGTTCAGGATGTAGAAGCAAAGAATGTTGAACATCTCAGCACTTACTCTCTAGAGTTTAACCCAAGTTTAAATAGATGCAATAGAGACTGTAATGAAAGACATAACAGACAGAGAGAAAATTTAGAACACCAGGATATAATCTATGAAGACAAAGACATACAGGCTCTAAAAGTGCACAAGGACAGACGGGACTTGTGCAAGAGTGTTGGGACATATTGTAATAGCTCACATCACACAATAGAGACTCGTTATAAAGACGACCCACGCATAGCTAATACACATTTTACTGATCTAATAAATGCACAAACGGCTGACGCTACTCGTACACCAGCGCCCTCTGAATCTGAGACAAAACACACAGACTCTCAGTTAATTACAGACATTTTTGTAGCAGGCCCAAACATCACAGAAGCACATGGCGCAAAGACAAATAGCATACCACATCACACAAAGTCAGCTAAGCTCAGAAAAACACTCGACACGGTCAATATATTGGCACACAAGGAGGATATTTGCTGTTCACAAACTCTGTGTGAAGCGAGCTCCAACAAAGGACCGTCAGAGATCCACCCTCAGGTTTGTACAATTGAGACAAAGCCCCAGGATAAGGCAGGGGTGTCGGGTGTCTGCTTCCAGACGGAGCAGTTTGGGTGTGTTGGTACTACAACAGAGGGGACCACACCACCTGGGAGAGTAAATGAAATATGTTCCTCCATCACGTTTTCCACAGAGACCGCATCCTCTTTTCTATTAGATACCTGTTCCACTGTTCCGAAGGTTTCTACACTAGCCTCACCTGTCCCGTTGGCAGACTCGGACAGGGAGGAGCTCGCTGAGAGGCAACCAGATCAAACACAGCCACAAAGCGCAAGGTTACAAACATGGCAAGTTCCAGGTCAAACCCACGGTTTAATCCCTAATCACTGGGATCAGGGGGGTGCTACCGTAGAAATACTCAGTCATAGGCAGTTCCATTCTGTGGACAAGCTTTCAGAGAGGGCACAGTCAGGCTCTGTAGGACCAGGACCTGACTCAACTCAAATCCAATCTGACAGTGGTAAGGATTCTGGGAACCGTTTGCCTCATCGCCAATTCTCAAATAATCTGCTGCTTGTTTCTGGCAACCAAGGAGCAGAGGATACCTCCCCTCTGTTATCAGAGAACTTTGTAGGAGAGAGGAGGAGGGAAGGATCACCCTGCTCTCTTCTCCGGAAAAACCAGGAACAGGAGGTGGAGGGCAGTCGTGTTTATCATCAACAGGAAGAAATTGTGGAAGCAGTAAGCAAAGTCAATGTCTTACAGTCACAACTTGGCACAACAAAGCTTTCTGAGCACATAGAGCTGGGAGTAGTTCCAAAAGAAATTGCCAGTGATCCAGATGCCTACTTTACTCAGCATGTGCCTAGTAGGATAGGAATAACATTCCCCCTGTCCTGCTGCTGCTGCTGAGTCCATTCAGGACAGTAGCAGAGAACACCCAGGCATAGCTCAAAGGGCCAGTTCTCTGACAAACGTACAATCTGCTGTCAGCGCAATTGCTAGTAATTGTAAGCAAGTTCAGCTGGTCCAAAAGATCCCTGAGCCTCCATGTAGCCTGAACGCCCCTTTTTCTCTGCTCTCAGACTCCAACAATAACACCAAGGCCAGTATAAACGGGGTGGGAAGAGGGGAGGGTTTAGGTTGTTTCTCACAGGAAGCCCGGAGCAACTACAAACGGAATGAGAGTATCGTTTGTCCTGTGTTTGAACCATCAACAAATGTGACCTCTGACCCCTTGGAAGATGTAGACAAGCCCCAGGAAGATTCTGAGTTGTTCCTGTCTTCACTGGACCAGGGAGCCAACTGCAGCAGTGAGGACACTGAACATGTGCTAGGGGAAAACAGTGATAGCCACAGCCATTTAAGCCTTGCTCATGCAGACGAGCTAGAAGAACTGAAGAAAGAGAAGATTATTGAGGATAAAACTGTCGTAAGTCTAAGGTTCAACTGCTCTGACCTAGAAAGAAATGAATGCCTTCAATCTTTAGTGTCACGTTCAGAGAGCAGAGGCCTATTAATGGACAGTGAATTTAAAGCGAGAGAAGGGCACTATTGTAGCCGACCAGAGGATCACAGCTTACCTAACAGAAGAAGAGGCAACTTACCTGAATTATTTGAGGAATATACACTGGCTGAAGGGTGTAGAGACCCCACGCAAGTCAGATCGACAGCTCCACAGCAGGAGGTGAGGGTAGTAAGGTACTCGCACCCTGATGTTAGCCTCAACCTGCTTGCTGTCAGTAGTTTAGAGCCAATTTTGGAGACTGAGCGTTCACTGGAAAATTATGGCACAACAGAGGATGATTTAAAAATTTACGCAAAGCTAGAATATGAGGTCATGAGGCCTGTTGAGGACGTTGGGGGGGATATTGCTAACCTTTCAGGGGACATCTCCAGCCCCAAGAGTCCACACCAGCAGCCTGAACAGGAAGAAGAATCTCTGACAACTGCTGAGTTAGAACCTGAGGTCAACCCAGCAACACCTGCTCTATGTGGTAGTGACGAAAAGCACTCTAGACCTACGACTGTTGCCTATGATGCTGTTTCTTACACCTCAGCTAGCAGCAATTGCGATGAGTTGGACGATCCTCACTTTGATAGTTCTGCCAGAAATGCCAATCTTGACAAAATGACCAAGAGAAGCAAAACAAAAGGCACCCAGACTGGAAATAAAGGCTCTAAGTTTTCTGTCTTTGCTAAAATGCCTTCTTTTAGGAAGGCAAAGGGCTCAAAGGGTTCCAAAAGTGAGGAGTGCCCCCAGGAATCATCAGATGGGGCAGGTGAGGGCCTTCTGTCTGGGGAAGGGCCACAGAGGGACAACTCAGACGATGAGGTTTTTGTCAAAGGTGACATCCTGAACCAAACCGTTGACCAAGCGTTGTCCTCACTGCGTTGCGAGGTAGAAGAAGAGGACTGTGGCTTTTGCCCCTCGACTCCCGACACTCGCCATGGCCATCAGCTAGTCAGCCAAGGGAGTAGTGGGGAGGGTAACGGGGGACCCAGCCCAGACAACCCCCTCCTCAGGCAAGTCCAGTCACCTAATGGGCAGACCTACAAGAGGAGCAAGAGCAACGACAGTTTAAACATCCGCATGCGCTTTGCACAAGCACACAAGTCCATTTCCAGCCTGTTTGAGTCCCGGTCAATGGATAAGGAGAATGAGGAGCAGGCCACTGTGGGCATTAATGTGGATTCTGCTGCAGCCAAACAATCCTGGAGGAAGCTAAAAAGGGCTAAGGAGGCTGAGCTGCTGAAAAGAACTCATTCATTGCCAGATGAGGAATGTAGCAACACAGTTTCTGGCCGGGGCTGTGGAGACTTAACGTCCTCTCCACCGCTGGACAGGCTCAGCAGTCCAGGGTCACCATCCTCCCTCAGAGCCCTTCGCCACACTGATCCCATCACCAAGCGGGGAGTTCCACAAGGGAGTGGAAAGGAAAACCCCCATGGGTGTAAATCCGAGGGCCAGAGAAGAAAATGTTCACCAAACGGTGTACCTACCACACTGTGTGTGTCTGGCCTACCTCCATTTTTAGACTCTGCAGTCCCACAGCCCAATCGCACCAGTCCTGTTTCACCTTTAAGTTCCTGCTCAGTAGCCACCCTTACTCATCAGCTTTCGCCGTCCTGCACCAGGTCTCACCCAGTGGCCAGCGAGGGTTTGACTAAGAGCCCTCTACGGCCAATGAGCCCTAAACCTAACAGTCCTAGGCCAGCGGCCCAGCGTAAAATCTTTTGCTACCCTCACTCAGCAAGGACCGGTACTGTCTGCCCTATCCTTCTGGGCCAGTCGGCCAGCGTTGAGGGATTAACGGACCCCCCCGAGAGACCTAAGACCCTGAAACCCTCAGCTAGCCCTCTGGGTCTCAGCCTCAGCCCTCTGGATGCAGCCGAAGGCAGAATAGACAGCCAGTCACACATCAGCCTGTATGCCATTGGCTCTATCAACGAATTAGAGGTAAGAAAAAACAGGGACATGTGTAATATCTTTATACTGAAATTAGAATCTTTAATAAGTACACATGTTTTACCGGGTTCTTATTAAAATGTGTGCACGTGTAAATGTTGTAAATGCACTACCCTTTTGTATGTTAAATATCACTATAAAGCTATAAATAGGGCCTTGTTCAGGCCTCAATTAAGATGCCAGTGGGGTTCCAGCTCCCTGGGAAAAGTGTTTCATCCCCGCCTCCAACTGACACACACTAACTCTGGCTTGCAATGAATAGGGGGTAAAAAAAACAGCACCAGTTAATCTCTTGCTCTGCAGATGATGGTGTTTGTGTGTGTGTATGTCAGGGTGGTTGCCAGTGTATCTATATCTGTCAGTATCTGGGTTGGGACAGAGAACAAGTCCCTCTTTCTTTGTGGCTCTCTGTGAACCAGATGAAGAGGAGGAGAGAAAACAGCAGAGTCAACTCTTTCTCCCTCTCGGCCCCCAGCAGTGTGGTAGATTTCCATTCTGGGAGTTAGCTGGTTACCATCACACCCCTCCCCCTCCCCCTCCCTGCCTGTTCCTACAATAGTCACAGCCAGAGCAGGATTACTTGAGGACCAGCCCCCCCTTGTGGCATCCTCCCACTTGATGTTCAATGTGATTAAAAAAAATGTCCCACTGCCTTGCAATGTGATCTGGCAAAAAGTACTTGTATTACTTTTGAGTGATATCTTTTTTAAGTTTTCCACATTTTTATATCTTAACACACCTTTATAGAGACATCAAAAGGGCAGAGACTGCTTTGTGTACCTACATAAAGCTTAGGTTCCCTCTAGTGTTCCACAGGTAATGAGAACAGCTGACTAGTGACATAAATTACGTGTGTGTTTTGTCATGCCGTTAACACTTTCGCTGATACTTCTCCACTTTAAAAAGACCTGAACGACCGCTCAAACAGACATAAAAAAAATGCATTGATTTTCACTGTTGATTTAGGCAGTGGCACAATGAAATCAAGGAGAAATTCAAGTGGTGGTACAAAAGAGCAGGAGAGTTCACTTCACTAAGCACGCCATGTCTCATAACATGTATCTCAGAGTCTGTGTGAATCTGTTCCCTTTTTCCATTTCATTCCTTTACATATTTATTTTTCCAGTATATTTTGCTTTTGTATATTTTATGTGATTCACTGCCACAGGTCTGAACCTTGCTGTGTGAGCAAAATTGTAAAGTCCACACACAATGACAACCTAGTAGCCAGGACTCTGAAACTGGATGTTGGGGTTGACTAACCAGCTGTGTTCCAGTGAATGGAAGCGCCTGTAGTACAAGATCCATCCTCATGTCAAATCATACAGACTAGGGCTGCACGATATGAAGACAATATCTAATTGCGTTTATTTTTGACTGATATTGCGATTGCGATATGATTCACGATATTGGAGGGAATGATCATTTTTGTATCATTATTCTCATTTTCATTCAAAAAATATATATAAAAAAAAGTGATTGAAGTCTTGATTTAGTCTGTAGGATAGGATTTGTAGGCCGGGATATCTCTGCAGCACCACGATACTTTATTTTAGAATGGTTTGACACATAGTTTGCCTTTAACAAATATTGTGCCCCCCTGCAATTTGGATATTGCACGTTCATATTGCGATTTCGATAAAATTGCGATTAATTACTAATTACTACTAAATAGTTTGTATTAGTAATTAAATACTAATTACTAATACAAATTAGGGCTGCATGATACGACGAAAATGTATGGAACCATCCACATTATTTGTTTTTACAATTTGGTGGAAAGAAACCCTAATTTCTGATATAGAAACTTTTTGAAAATGGGTTTAAATTTGACCCGAGGACAACACAAGGGTTAAAGTGCAGTTTTCTACTGATATTCTCTTTCAACTAACTCAAAAAAATAATTTTTAATATGTCGCAGACTTTGCAATATGTTTACTATGCAAGTTGATATTTTGTTAATAATAAAAAAAATATATATTGTGCAGCCCTTATACAGATACAAACACATTCCAGTTAAAAGTAGCCACAATTGTGCACTGTACCTCAGGGACAAAATAATAATAATAATAAATTGAATTTATAAAGCGCTTTTCATAGACTCAAAGTCGCTTGAAAAAGTCGCAAAAAGGGGGTGGAATTGGTATAGAAAAGGTGACCGTGACTAACCCATTAACTGTGCACTCAAAAGGGTACCCAGACAGAGGGCCGACCCACCAGCCAGTCCAGAACAAGAAGGCTGTTGGGGGTGAAGTGCGAGAGGAAGGCCGCTGTGGTTCTCACTGGGCTGAGGACTGGCTGCTGGGTGGACGTGGGCCGCGATGGATGTGGCCAGCAGCGAAGGCCAAAGTTTACGGATGACCTCTGGATTGAAGAGCAAAAGAAAAACAAACGCAAACTGGCCCGAGCCATCAGGGGGAGCCTCGGCCAACTCAACACACCGTTATCTGAAGACGTGGACAAAGTAAGATGTGGCCACGGCGCCGTGAGCCGCCAAAGCAAAAGATCCAAAACCTTGGAAGTCTTTGTGATACTCATCCTCTCCCTTCTCTGCCTCGCTTCCGAGTTTCCGTTCTTCCTGGACAGTCTGTTTTCTCTCTGGTGGCTTCTGACAGGTTTTTCTTGGATATGAAGCCTGCCATCACTTCACTTTCTGTTTCAGGCATGGCCTCCTTAATTTCCACTCATCTGCACCAATCATTCATGCATGCCCATTCATCTTGTGTTCTTTTCTTTTCAGTCGTATAGATTGAGTGATTGTCGTTTTACTGGGTTCATGTCTAGTGAATGAATCTAATGAAATCCCCTTTTATTCCCACAGACTGATGCAGGGAGTCACCTTGGGACCCATTGAAGCCTTCCGGGGGATGCCCCTCAAATCCCACTGCTTTTCTCAGAGCACCCCCATCGGTCTTGACTGCCTGGGCTGGAGAAGACACATCTACTGCTGTAAGTACCCACTCCGGTTAAGTCTCCTGCACTTATTCAGATTCACCTGGGGTTGTTGAATGGTTCCAATGGCTGTTGGAACATTTGAGCCTGTGAATTTTTGGGTTACTAGATACTCAACCAAAAGTGTGTGTGTTGTGCAGCCTAAAAAAACATCCAATATTTTAACAGGAGGAGGTGAGTGAACTGTCTCATAACAGTTTATTTTATCATGTTACTCTATGGCAACTACACCGGCTGAAAGTCATTATTACATGGGTACATATTGATGTGTTCAGGTCTGTCCATTACTATGTTCAATCATGCACATCATGTGCATCTGCCTTCTGGAATACAGTGTTTATCTTGATGAGCCTAATTTAATGTCCGTGAATCGATGGTGAATTTGTGCGGGGTGTAACTGAAACTGGGTCACTAGTTTACACGTTGCATGTGCTGTAACCACAAACACATTGCACTAAATGGATATGCACACATTTGATTGCTTAAAACTGCTGCTAGCAGCACCAGAAACCCTCAGTGAACTGTGCAGCCTCATGATGTGTTGGTTGAGGCTGGCATTAGCACAGAACCAGTGCAGTTCCTTATTTCCCCTGCTGGCTGCAGTAAGTTCTCACTGTTCCGCAACATTTACAATGTCCTTCTTACCATACAGATGCATACAGACTACGGATATGCCATCCGATTCTTCTCTCTTCAGGGGAGACAGGCAATTTTAAATGTGCACTCTTTTAATTTTTTGGTGGTGCTCTTGTGACAGAGAGAGGGAAAGAGACTTCTACATTATCAGACTTGCTAAAACGAAAGAAAGCCCATCCCACTGAAACCCTGAATCAGCCCTGTAAATCATGTGAGCTTTGTTTCAAATTCTTCAATGCTGTCTATTATGTTGCCCGATTTTAGTACCACTACTGAAACTATATTGTTTGATACCTGGGTGTGAACACATCGTTTTAGGAAAAAAATATTTTTAATTCAACACAAAAGCCGAACGCATGGCTGTTTAATATTGTCTTACCAGCCAAACAAGAACTTTGCCTTAATAACTACTAAATGTAATATTTACACATATTTCTTGCCAAATGTAACAAGACAAGGAACATAACCTCTAAGTGCAAATTTCAACACACTCATTTAGCTCTCTTGTTATTCCCCCTGCCTTTTACATACTATGGTTTTACATTTATCTGTAATAATCTGTGATAGTCTGTCCAGTCAGATGTGTTCTTTTTAGCCTAAAACTCTTTTCATTGAATACATTTCCTTCATTTTTGTAAATGTAGCCTGAAAAGACGCTGGAGTTCCAGGCCAGAGGCCTGTACTACGAAGCAGGATTTGGCGTTAACGAGCTAACTTAAGGCTCAACCCAGGATTTTCTGTACTACGAAGGTGGATCAGTTGTTATCGGGTTCAATTGCCGTGGTAACTCATGCTGAACACCTAACCTGGTCGGGAGCAGGTTAAGTTGGAGATCAGAGATCAACCGGTGTAAAAGCACCGCTGACCAATCAATAAGTCGATTGATAACGGCGTCACCGTTCTTAAAGAAGATCAGGCGGAGCTCGGTGCAGAGAGAGAGAGAGAGAGAGGGGGAGAGAGGGGGAGAGAGGGGTGCGCTCATAAAAGTTAAAACATTGAGAGACCAACAACCCCGTTAACATGGGTATTTTTATGAAATATAGCCAATATATTTTAATGGGAGGGAATTACATATCGGCTTCTTGAGCCGTGTGTCGCCAATGCGCACATCGGTTTGAATTATGTTTTTATATGTTTTATTTGCTCTCACGGTCGCTTCCAACTGCCAAGGTTGCAACTGAAATAATAGGCTAAAGCAACGACAGTTTATGGAAAGCACGAGTGTAATTATGGTCAGATCTTGGTCCTGACTGATGAGGAAGTGATATTAATAGCGTTGTGATTTAAACATCTACAGCGTCGGCTATTTATTTATTTTTTTGCCAGCTTTCCTTCCTGTTTTAGGAAGCAGCGACTGTATTGCGTTTTCCCTGTAAAACCGTGTCTGTGTTCTTCATATTTATGGAGAATTATAATTTGCTCTTCTTATATAACATGCGTAGATGTGGTAGATGTTTGCGATTGGTTGTGGTGCGCAAACACCGCCTCTTTTATGTGAACGTGCGCGCCGCTGGATTGGGAAACCCTGAGTTGACTGAACTAGTTGATAACCAGCGTCGTAGTACAGGTTATGCGGGACCGCGGTTGTTAAGTTAGGTGAAGCCGGATTACTGAAAGAAATCCAGGACAAGTTGATCTTGCTTCGTAGTACAGGCCTCAGATGACAGACGATCAAAGAAAAACCCTCTTTGGAAAAGCCCAGATTGAAGCTATCATGATAATCTAAAATCTGGAAGGCCTACAATCGCAAGGAAGACTTCCTCCAAACGGTGCATTGCTCCACTTCTAAAAAAGAAAAAGAAAAAATGAAGTCTCTTCACTATATTGATCTTGAGGCATTGAATATGATATCAAATGTGACGTTAGCGGCATCAACGCCAGACCGTTAAATACTAGGAGGCCTTAGCTTGGTGTACCTAATAAAGTCCTCTGGGTGCAGAAGTGGGGATGGATGAGCTGTCGTGTCAAAGTGTCTGTCCACCTCTCACTGCTCTCACAGGGAGCTCAGTGCTCTCGCTGCAGATGTCCTCAGTGGAATTAGATTCCTCGGACTAACTTGAATTGTCAGCCGAATCATGAGACCGCTGCAGTGCTACCTCACTGAATGGGACGTAGCACTGCATGGGGCCGCACACACAAAGCCACTTTAATCTTTTTACACAGGGCCATGCTTTATCATTCTGAACCCCGGCAGAGCAGAGTTAATCTGTACAGTGATACATCTCTTTACCCCATGTAATCTTCTCTACGGTGGTTTCATTAGGCTGAAATCCAAGACCACTGATAATAATGGTGAAGAACACATCTACGCATGTTATATAAGAAGAGCAAATTATAATTCTCCATAAATATGAAGAACACAGACACGGTTTTACAGGGAAAACGCAATACAGTCGCTGCTTCCTAAAACAGGAAGGAAAGCTGGCAAAAAAATAAATAAATAGCCGAAAGCTGTAGATGTTTAAATCACAACGCTATTAATATCACTTCCTCATCAGTCAGGACCAAGATCTGACCATAATTACACTCGTGCTTTCCATAAACTGTCGTTGCTTTAGCCTATTATTTCAGTTGCAACCTTGGCAGTTGGAAGCGACCGTGAGAGCAAATAAAACATATAAAAACATAATTCAAACCGATGTGCGCATTGGCGACACACGGCTCAAGAAGCCGATATGTAATTCCCTCCCATTAAAATATATTGGCTATATTTCATAAAAATACCCATGTTAACGGGGTTGTTGGTCTCTCAATGTTTTAACTTTTATGAGCGCACCCCTCTCTCCCCCTCTCTCCCCCTCTCTCTCTCTCTCTCTGCACCGAGCTCCGCCTGATCTTCTTTAAGAACGGTGACGCCGTTATCAATCGACTTATTGATTGGTCAGCGGTGCTTTTACACCGGTTGATCTCTGATCTCCAACTTAACCTGCTCCCGACCAGGTTAGGTGTTCAGCATGAGTTACCACGGCAGCTGTTAGCCTGAGGTGCCCGGCTTTAGATTTGCTTGTTCATTGACCGCGATTCAACCATGACAGAGCTTTGGGCAACACTGGCTTTTGACTGCATATTAAATATGGCACTGATAAAGTTGTATAGAAGGGATTTAAATGGATGCAATGTACATTTTTTTTTTTACGATTATTTTGGGGGCTTTTCCGCCTTTAATTGATAGGACAGCTTAGGTGAGAAAGGGGAGAGAGAGGGGGGAAGACATGCAGGAAATCTGACACACTGCCACGTGTGTGTTAGGGTTGCCCAATATTGACAAAATGTGATTGATGCGATAGTGAGCGTGAATATTGCGATATCGATATTCATTCCGATATTCTTAAACATATAAAAACACAAAAGTTGAAAACACATCAAAATAGATAGAATAATAGAATTCGATATTGATATTGCACAACGTGATATTGCAAAAACGATATTGAGTCGATCTATCGTGCACCCTAGTGTGTGTGTGTGTGTGTGTGTGTGTGTGTGTGTGTGTGTGTGTCAAATGGAATATGTAAAGTCCGGGTAAAGCAAAATAAATGATTTCTTTCTAATCACATTATACACGTGAAAAGACTGTAGAAAGTACAGAATTGTGAAGTTCGATTTTTTTGTTGTTTATTTAAGTATTTATTAGACTATTAATAATGCAGTATGTGGATGTACTATACTGGTATAGTAGCTGCAGTACATTGCTATAATAAAAACCCAGCCACTGATATCAGAAACAGCAACATTGGCCCCAGGCTTTAAAAGGATGGGGTCAGGTATCAGTTCAACCATAATGATCTCATAATGTTGTATAGATGTTGTAAGATGTACCGCCTCCACACCATACATATAACATACCTCGGTCATGGCCGCCACAGAGCCATTATGGCTGAAAATAGCCAGGTATGTAATCTGAAATCAAGGCTGGATGACGCACTGAACTCCTCGTTAACATAACCCCTCCCCTAGTGTTTTTATATATACAATGTTACCACTAACGTTTGTTTCCCTCGCCCCTGTGTGAGCGGTGCGACTTTGCTACGTTCCGCAAACTCTCTGAGCTCTTTCAGTCTAATAAATACTTCAATAACCAACTCTGTAAAAAGCCACAATCGAATAAACACAAGCAGAATAGTCATCACTTGCCTACCTTTTTTTTTGTCTTTCACCCTGAATCGGCAGTACAAAAAAAAACCTTTTCCCCTCTTACCTCTATTAGGATCTATCTATGCAGATAGTTTTGGTAAGACGGGTCTAGATTTGGAGATATTACAGAACACGTTGTCAAGGATAGGTATTTCTTTGCACAAAAAAAAACCTGCTGTTCTGTGGGTTGTCCAAACTAACAGGGATGCTGTTTGTACAAAGTGACAAACCTTCAAAGCTGTGGAACGTGGGAGGGCATCGTATTGGAGTGGAGGCATTAATCCACAAAAAATGAATGAATGACTTTTTATTAGCATAAGCAAAAATGCAAATATTTCCCTGGTTCCAGCTTCTCAAATAGGAATGCTTGCTGATTGTATTCACCTTCTATGATAGTAAACGTGATCTCTACATGGAGCAAAAATAGACCGTAGCTATTTTTAAGACACCACCACGGGCTGTGGGGAGTTGTGATTTTTCACTACATTTGTTTGATTAATTAGCAAAATATTGGCAGGGGACTGATAGTAAATAAATATTTCTCAGTTTGTTAGGCTTATATCGTCGCTGTCGGGAGGAAACCTTGTATCTCCATATTTTGTCATTTAATTATTTTATTTTTTTTGGGTCACCCTTTATATCTGTCTGTAGGTTTTAAGATTTGCAGTGCCTACCTGCTGTGAGCAGTGTTGCAAGAAGTATTCAGATCCTTGGAAATGTTACTTATGTTAAAGCATGTGAGCATCATCAGAAAAATGTACTTAAAGTATTAAAAGTAAAAGTACTCAATGCAGAACTCTCCTCCCATTGTAGTGTGAGTAAAGGATCCAACCAGTTGTGTGTTTAATGGTCTCATCATCTCAGCTGGACTTGTAGCCGTTATATTGTCGGCTAGTTTACTTTAGAATCAAACATCAGATGTTATAAACTACATGGGTTTAGTGTGCAGTAATCTGAATGTGTAAAGTAACTAGTAACTAAAGTAACTAGTAACTAAAGCTGTAACAGATGAATATAGTGGAGTAAAAAGTCCAATATTTCTCTCTCAAATGTAGCGGAGCAGAAGTAGAAAGTGGCATGAAAAGAAAAGAACTCAAGTAAAGTACAAGTACCTCAACATTTGTACATAAGTACAGTACTTGAGTAAATGTACTTAGTTACATTCCACCGCTGGCTGTGAGGCAGCAGCGCCAACCACTGAGCCACCGAGCCGCTCCGTTTTACAAATATTTATTTAAACATTTCATCTGACTTTGTCCTAGTTAAATAGCTCGATATAATGATAATATATAAATAAATTAGTCTATTTTTTTCCTGAAAAGCAACGGTTTTGGACATGGGCGTTTTTTTGCCTCAGTACATGGTGACATCACAGCTCAGTGTGCTCAGGAGAGCAACAGACTTTAACATTCAACCAGAGAGGGCAGTAAACAGGCTGTTATTTAAAGCAAGCTGATGGAGTTCAGCCAGTTTTATCCTCCTCTACAATCAACACAACCTTGATTTATTTATTGATTTATTATTTGAACCGGTATTAATAATGCAGTATGTGGATGTACTATACTGGTATAGTAGCTGCAGTACATTGCTATAATATAAACCCAGCCACTGATATCAGAAACAGCAACATTGGCCCCAGGCTTTAAAAGGATGGGGTCAGGTATCAGTTAAACCATCGTTATCTCATAATGTTGGATAGATGCTGCATGATGTACCGCCTCCACACCATACATATAACATACCTCGGTCCGAGCCAATATGGCTGAAAATAGCCAGGAATGTAATCGGAAAATCTGCTCCGTAACTCGGATGTGATGACCAACATAGAGTGTGCAGCGTGTGTGTGTGTGTGTGTGTGTGTGTGTGTGTGTGTGTGTGTGTGTGTGTGTGTGTGTGTGTGTGTGTGTGTGTGTGTGTGTGTGTGTGTGTGTGTGTGTGTGTGTGTGTGTGTGTGTGTGTGTTTGGGAGAGCAGTGGAAGGGGTGGGGTGAGACTGAGCCAGGAGGGAGGGCTAGCTGTTTTCATCTCCACCTAAAGGAATACTGCACCATTAGCGAGCCGTCCACACCGCAGAAACCCCCTGTAGGGACCCCCACTGATGTCAGCAGAGAGAGAGAGAGAGAGAGAGAGAGAGGCTGTCATTGCATGAGAGGCGATCCAGAGCAGAGCGGCGGAGGAGAGGTGCGCTGCTCCAGCTCTGCTGTACTGTGACTGGAAGGAGGAAGCAGCAAGTTGACAGCTGAAGCTTACCTCAGCGAATAGTGCCGCAGATATCACCTCCTCCTCCTCCTCCTCCCTCTCTTTCTCTTTCTCCTCCTGCGCTCTCTCGCCCTGGGAATAAACCACCTGCTCGGCCGTCTCGCCTCCTCTTCATTGCCAATTGATCCTCCGCTGCCCACTTCCATCCCCCCCCCCCGCCCTGTGTTGTCGTGCATCCAAAATCGGGATGCGGACCCAGCAGGGCTTGGAGGGGGGCGTGCCCATGCCTGGGGGCAGCTGTGGCAGCAGCGGCAGCTCAGGGCTGTCGCCAGGCTCCGACTCGGACGGAGGAAGCCCGACGGCCGCGGGGTCGGACAGCATGGTGGACGGAGGGCTCGGGGTGGGTGGGTGTATGGGCGGAGGCGGGGGAGCAGGTAGTTTGGGCGGAACACTGAGGGGGGTCCTGTCTCGTTATTGGAGCTTGGAGAGTCTGCACTCGACCACAGGTAAGTGCCTTCCACACACACACACACACACACACACACACGACGCGGTTCCGTGCAGCGCTCTCTAAGAATCACTGGATTGCAATAAGTCGTCTGTTTAATGCACATGGATGTGACAACATGTGCACACTGACACACTGCCACGAGGTTAGTGTGTCAACCAGGGTTGGATTGGATGTACTGTGTGTGTGTGTGTAGAGTATGTGTGTGCGTGTGAGCGTCATGCCAGCTGTTCCAGCGGTTCCAGGGTAGGTGCTGTGTTGATGTGTTTGGGTGGGCCGGCTGCTTCACTTTTTATTTATGCAGAAAGAGACAGAAAACACCGTCAGCGTCGCCTTTCACGGTGCAATTTCTCATCGTCTCCTTATCACGGACTTGAGTCTGCGCGCTTATCTGCTACACACGGGCAGCTGTGTGAGTTGCACTCATGGTGGCCCTCAGGTAGCATGAAGAATCTGACCGCCCATCCCCAACTCTCAGAACATGGGCTGGGTATCATTGGAAGTCTTTCAAAATCCGTGATGAGATTTATTTGAAACCCTATTTCCGGACATTTTTGCCTTGTTATTTGAAAGGGGCAGCACGTAGATGACGGGGCAGAGAGAGGAGAAATGATATGCAACAAAGTTTTCCCAGCCAGAGTCAAACCAGCAGTATCGTGATTATGGTTGTGAGCTCCTGGCCACCAGGATGCCCATGTATTACTTTGTTCTATATCTTACACTAAGAGATATAAATTCATTTTTTAAGACCTCTATTTTGCAAACACTAAATGTCTGTACACAAGCAATTATTCAAAGACATGATATAAAATAGTAAAAAATCAGCAAAGGTTCCCAGAGCCCAAGAATATAGTCTTCACATTGATTTGATTTGACCAATAGTCCAAAACTCAAAGATTACATTTTATGTCATTTGCAAATATATAAAAAAGAAACACTAAATGTTTGACTTTTTCCTTAATAAATACATGCAAATAATTACTGAGGTTTGTTAACAAGCCCTGTTCTGTGTCTACATATTTGGTCAAAATGCAGACAAACCTGTATGTGACTTTCTGACATTTGTTTGTAAAGAAATACCATGCCTTATTGTGTAAAATGGCTTTTCAGTTAAACAAACTAAATGTAACTCTGATGTTACGCCACATGTTTTAGCTCGTTTTATGACAAAAACTAACTTAACTCCTGCTAGAGGTATAGCTAGCTTAGCAGAATCTTAGTAGCTGCCATCTGTTTGTTTGTTTTTTTATTCAATGTCATGTGATTTGGTGTGGTAAAGCTACATTAAAATCACACATAGGCTACTTCAATGTGTTGCATTGTGGATCAATGTATTATATTGCTGTCCATAGGAGAAGTACTTGGACACATATCAACTCAGCCACACACAGAAGCACTTGATCGATCCTCCAGTCTTCCTTTTAAACAAACGAGTTAAAATGCAGCAAAAAAGCTGAGGGAACACATTTTATTTGTAGACATTTTATAGGTATTGTGTACAGTAATCAGCCTAAAAAGGCATACAATGAAAGCATTACAACCTGTTTTATTAATCTGTTAACAGTTTGCCGTCCAGCCTAAAAACTTTAAACCTTTTTTTCTTGACTTTTCTGCTTGTGTAGTTACTGCACCGTGCCTTTTCTAGGGCAGTATTTAGGGCAGTAGACATTTGTGTTTTCCCCTTAATTAGGGATTGACCAATTAACGGCATAGCCGAATATCAGGGCCGATATTTGGCAATTTGCAGATTATCTGTATCAGTGTTTTTTTTTTTTTGACTGATAACCAATAAAGTAAATAATTAAATAGTGTGCTACCTTGGCACTGCTACAGCTCTGTAAGCAGTCTGCAACACCTGCAAACAAACTGTTAGTGCGTCACAACTTCACGGAGCTATTTTTGTTTTTATTTATTCATTGTTTTGACTGTATTTAGATTAAAGTTTCAGTTTTATCAAATAATTGCTTAAAGCATTTAAAAAAACTTTTGTGTTGGAGTTTGTAACATTAGCCTTTAAAAAAAACAGTATCAGTCGACCCCTACCCTATATGATACGCAGCAAATGCTGGTTTTGTTGTGGTTTCCGTGTCATCAGCAGCACTTTTGCTCATGGACACTAGCTGCAGGCCTGGTAGTGATGCACTCTGATGTCTTAACTCTTTGCTTGGGTCTGGCTTGTCTGTTCATGGACCTTTTGCATCAATCAAAATTGATGTGCTTTCTGTCCACTCTCTCACCCGCCCGACCTGTCAGCCTGTTTCTCTGTTGTTGTCATAGGACTGTGTTTACTGTAGCTTTCGGAAGGACCATCGCAGGGTTCCTGCAGGGTCTTAAAAAATTTTAAATATCCAAATTTTAGGTCTTAAAAAGTCTTAAATTTGCTGAAGTATTGTGTTCTAGGTCTTGCAGCGCCCATATTATGCTCATTTTCAGGTTCATAATTGTATTTAGAGGTTGTACCAGAATAGGTTTACATGGTTTAATTTTCAAAAAACACCATATTTTTGTTGTACTGCACATATCTGCAGCTCCTCTTTTCACCCTGTGTGTTGAGCTCTCTGTTTTAGCTACAGAGTGAGACATCTCACTTCTGTTCCATCTTTGTTATGAGTCGCACATGCTCAGTACCTAGGTAAGGACTACTAGCCAGTCAGAAGCAGAGTATGAGGGCGTGCCCTGACAGTACCTAGGTAAGGACTACTAGCCAGTCAGAAGCAGAGTATGAGGGCGTGCCCTGACAGTACCTAGGTAAGGACTACTAGCCAGTCAGAAGCAGAGTATGAGGGCGTGCGACGCTAGCAGCTAGGCGTGTATTATAACGTGTGTTACAAAGTGGCGCACGTTTCTTAGCGATACTTGGCTTAGAAAAACTGAATTACAGTACAGATGTGAAATGCAAAGCTGGGAGCAGCAAAATCAGTGGAGCCTGCCTCGTTGAAATGGCATCACATTAGCTTTATCGCGACTACCAATTGTTGTCATTGGAGCTTTGTCAGACTCTGTGTGTGTGTGTGCGTGCGTGTGTGCGTGCGTGTGCGCTGAGCTGTGGTTTTTAACTTGGAAAGGAGATGAAGATGCACTATAGAGTGGGAGGAGGGGCGGATACGGCACTGAATATTCCCATTGGAACATTAGCAAGTGCTGGAGGTGGAGGAACAAGCATATGTGTGGCATGCTGTTGCATTTACACACATTACACACACAATTATGAAAAAATGCAATATAACGACATTTTAATTGTGATTACGATTTTGGCTCTTAATGATCACAAAACCACCAAGGAAGTCATCAAGGAACACAATTATTTTGCACATTACGTTTGCAGATAAACTCTTCCTTTGTCTTGTGTGCTGAATGGAAAAGTCTTGAGGAAAATGTTTTCAATGTGGATATGTTTAACTGTTTCAATGTTATTTTAAAGTTCTATACTGTACATGCAACTTTCCAAAAGACAATGAATAATCGTGTTAAATAATCCTGATTTTAACATTGACCAAAATAATCTTGGCTATTTTTCCATAATCAAACAGCCCCTACATACACTTGGACTTCTGTACTACAGTACATGTAAATAACTGTGTGTAGCCACATATGGTATAGGGTATATACAGACCTGTCCTTGACCGAATGCTGTTTCTTCTTTCTCATCTCTTCTGTGCAGCCACAATCGTGCTGAAACGCAGAAACACATGGGCCTCAAAATACACACACACATAGCAGCCTTTATCTGCTCTCAGCACCTTGTCAACCTATAGAACTTTAAACTACTCATTTGAATGCACTATCAATACCCAGACCTGAAAGCCGAGTTTTATATCTATGGCATGAAGTACTAAACCACGATGAGGAGAAAGCAACGCGTACACCACTTGTTTTATCTCCTTTGTGGTGCGGGGAATTAATTTCCCTCCGAGATCCATTTCCAAAGAAAGAAGAAAGAAAATTCCTGCACACGCTCGTCACGTCTGCATTGCTT
Source organism: Perca schrenkii (assembly GCA_025617405.1). Taxonomy (NCBI): domain Eukaryota; kingdom Metazoa; phylum Chordata; class Actinopteri; order Perciformes; family Percidae; genus Perca; species Perca schrenkii. Next base: position 3,440,731 of record CM046808.1, read on the forward strand.
TATTCGGCCGGTCGACGTGTCGGTCACAAAGGACCTCGCTCAACACTGAATAAATAAAAAAAGAAATTATGAGCCAATGCAGAGGTGACGAGTGTGTGCGGTGATTTTCCTCCTTTTTTTTTCTTTGGGAATGAAGTAATCCTCCAATTCATCGATTCTGTCTCCGTAGCGATGAGGCTAGGATAGACACTGTCCTCACCAGACAAACACCATCATTGGTTCAAACAAGCGACCTCTTGTAGCCATGCAAATGATGACTGTGGTCTGTCAGCAGTAGGGCTGGATATCGTTCAGGAATGTTCAATACCAGTACCAATGAATTTCATTCAATAAAGTTATGGTACAAAAGGAGTACTAACGCCACAAGTCTTATGTTGACAACGTGGACGCAGATATAGGAAACTCCGAAGGCAGTTAATATTTACCTAGCCGGCTAGACTAACGCTGTTGCGCTAACGTTAGCGAAGCGTCGGCGTAGCGTTAGCTAGCTGTCTAAACTTGTGAAAAGCTGAACAGCATCCCCGTCCAAGTAATAAATAAACACCAGGCAAATATGTTGTTACTGGAGCTAGTAGCCTACCATCAAAAAGTGAGATATCTAATCATGATATCAATCATATCTATGTGTTTACAACCATCGGGGGATTTCACAGGTGGGACTGGCAAGTTAGCACATAGCTAGCATGATGCCTTGTATTTTCTAGATCTAGATAAGTTTACCGGTACTTATCTGAACTAACGACATGATCACTGTCACTAGATATACATAAAACATTGACTTTCACTTGGTGCTATTCACGGACAGTAAAAACCCTTTTCCTCATCCCAGTCAGTCACCATAGTTCTAGTACCAGGCTGATGCACGTCTCCCCAACGTGACGTCATCACCGAATTGCGGAAAAAAACCCACTAATACCAAAAACGACAAAAACCTGACAAAAACTGGCCTTTAACACTATTTGGAGACATTTTTAACAATGATATACATATATTGAGTGCTATATGTACCATTAGTCAATAGTGGTGGTTAACTTTCAACATGGGCTTTAACTTGTTGCCACTTAACCGCTAACAATACTTGGATACATGTTTCCATGTGTGCAAATACATCCATCCATTCCGTTTTCATTGCTGTAATACACAACCATTTCATTTCTACATACTCACATTTGTTTTAATTACAATACATATTCAGATTCAAATCCATTAGCCTACATGATACATCTTCAGATAACTATCCATTTCAATGACCTATCTCAAATTCATATCAATTACTGCAGTTTATAGTGGCTACACCATAGTGTGTGTGTGTGTGTGTGTATATATATATATATATATATATATATATATATATATATATATATATATATATATATATATATATATATATGTATAAACAAAAAGAAGTTGCAACATTATGGCACAAATCTTTTTATGTATTTTTCAGCTCCTACTACGAGTCCGTCTGTAAGGTAAAATAAGCACAGCAGAGACGTCAGGTTGGTCGGACCATTTCCGTCCCTCTGGACCTCCGTCAAGAGTATTTTTGTGTTAACGCGATGTCACGGTTATTCGGTCTATAGTTTTAAGATTTCCCTTCATTGGAAGTGAGAAGCCTGGAACAAACCAGGAAAAACAAACCCAGAGCAAAAAGTACAAGTTAAGTATCTGGACAGGGATGTCCACATACATTTGGTGATTATAGTGGAAGTAGTTTACCAATTCTGAACCTTGAGTCTATTTCCTTAGCCCTTGTTAGAATGAATCCTCATCCATTCGTAGTCACACAGTGTGATGCTGCTCTCTCCCAGCAATAGTGCATCCCGTCCTCTACAGGACTCTGTCACGCTTGACCTCAGTGCACCACTACTCAAGTCACTTCCTCCTCTTGCACTCAGTGCTGCACGGCCCCCAGTGACAATAGAGGTTCTTCCCAATGATGCCACAGAGATATAATGTGTGTAAACCTGTGTGTGACTGGCCCATGCTTGTGTTAACTCTTGCCTATGCGTGGGCCTGGAAATGAAAGCAAGGCCAGCTGGCAACTGGGCAGCACACTGTGTGACACAATCGCACGCACACACACACACACACACACACACACACACACACACACACACGCATGCACGCGAGGATACACGCTGCCAAATGTCCTCATCTGTGGGGCAAGAAACAGTGAGGGAGGGATGTCTGAAAGCATCCATCACAAAAATAGGAGGCACAGGGCTCTCTGGGAAATAGGTCGCTGTGGAACATCCATTCAGCCGGAGGCGTCTTAGAGCTGAAGTTACTTAGTTGAGAGGGGGCGGGGGCGGGGGCAGGGCAAACAAAGGACAGAACTACTGCAATGATTCCCCTAGTTTTAACTACTTTGCCGTCTCATCCATCACTTTAGCTCAGCGGTGTGTGTTGATGACCAAAGAAACAGATCTGTGTCACCGCGGTGTGTCAACTTGGCGAAATTAGAATCAAATAGCGAGCACAGCCACCTGCTGCCACCACGTTTGCACTGGAAACCGTGGAGGCACCAGGGGCAACTGCTCGTTGTCTGAAAGTACTTTGAATGCTAGCGTGTCAATTAAAGCAGAAATACGTGAAAAACGTTTACCAAAATGGATGATTTTGTTTTCCATTTGAACACTTTTGGTTTCTTTTTGTACTCAAATTACATGACAGGAATCAGAACAGGGATTTGATAAGAAAAAACCAATGCAATTAAATTTAAATACGCAGCCCCAAATTACATGGTTTGCTTCTGAGAGCTGGTTTCCCTTTGGCTCCAGTTCCTGTTTGGGAAAGTACCCGACTCATTACTCTCTGATGCTAACAAGTCTCTTAGTAGGGCTTTCCCGAATACCATTGTTTTGGGCTTCAGAGCTTCTGTAATACTATAATAATCACTATAATCAACAGGGAGAATTCAGCCAGACATTTCTCCGTTCTCGGCTGAGATGGACCACACAGCGCTGCAGTGTTTCAGTCTTTACATTGCATAAATTAGCCTAGCGGTTAGCACACTTTTCCTCTGCTCATTGTTGAAACAGAGCAGCTATGATATTGGTAGCGAGAGCAAGAAGTTAGCGGACTCCTGAGTCAGTGAAACACAGAGATAAAGATGTATTAATGATATTAAGCTGTGGCTTTCACAAAACTTTAACTTGAACGAAGCTAAAACTGAGCGTATCATCTTCAGTACTTCATGCACGCCAAACGGTCCAGCTTTGAGTTTGGGAGCCTGGCTTTATACCTTAAGCCAGCTGTCAAAAATTTGGAGGTTACATTTGATTGCAACATGAAATTTGACAAGCAGATCAGCAATGTTGTTAGAATGAGGTTTTTCCAGCTTCGTCTCCTGGCTAAAGTTAAGTCCTTCTTTAACAGGCATGATCTAGAAAAGGCGATTCATGCTTTTATTAGTTCAAGGTTGGATTACTGTAATGCTCTTTGTTGGTCTGAATCAGACCTCCATCTCACGACTTCAACTTGTGCAAAATGCTGCCGCTCACTTTTTAACAAATACATCTAGACGTGCACACATCACCCCCATTTTCTACACCCTACATTGGCTCCCTATGCATTTTAGAATAAATTTTAAGATTTTATTGTTTGTTTTCAAGGTCTTAAATGGCCTGGTCCCGGGGTATTTGTCCGAGATTTTAACCCTGCTTGAGCACAACCGGTCATTGCGGTCCTCAAATCAGCTAGTTTTAGAAGTCCCAAGGTCAAGGTATAAATAGGGGGCTGATCAGGCTTTTGCAGTTGCTGCCCCGAGACTCTGGACCAAGTTACCCCCTGATATTCGGACGATTAAAGATGCAGCTCTTTTTAGATCCAAACTCAAAACCTATGTGTTTAGAATGGCTTTTAATACGTAGTAGTGGTGTGACAATTTCCCTCTCCTCCTCCTGTTTCTATGTACCCTTTTCTGATTTTATTGTTTTCTATGTTTCATTCTTTTTGTTGTATGATATATTGTTTTATTCTTGGTTTCTGATGAAAAGCACTTTGGATACCTGCTGGTTGATGTAGTAAAGACTCTCAGACTGAGCTGAAATGTGTCTTTAATGTTTAAATATTCGTACAGTCCAATATTTGGTTTCTCTCTGTGAACCTTGTATCTCCCCTAGCTCTTTTACAAGCAAAGCTCAATGTAGAAAACATTTAGGTGATGGAAGCGGCTTTTTACATTTTTAGCCCATAACTTTTTCTCATCAAAATAAACTTTTGTCAACCGCAAAATACATCAGCTGTAGCTACAGTAATTAGAATGAAGTCTGGCTAAAATGAGACTTACAGGCTGTTAATTTGCTCTTTTACTGTAAGCTGTTGTCTGCACTCAGCCAAACATTGTTTGGAAAGGAAATAAACTTAACTCTGTCACCCCCACTCTATAACCACGAGTGGACCGTGTGAAACCATCAGCTGATCGCGTCGTGTCATTTTCCGCTGCCAGAAATGAAATGTTCATATCTAATCTAATCAGGAACAGTGTCTCCTGTATTTGGACCAAGTAGCTTGAGATAAACAAAAAAAAAAGAATCCGTAGTCTTCAGCTGTTATTTAATGTTTCAGATACACTAGGGCTGGGCGATATGGAGAAAATCAGATATCACCATATTCTTGACCAAATACATCGATATTGCGATGATATTGTAGGACTATTGTTGCTTTCACAAAATACTTTTCACAATGAGATTTTAGATACTCAATCCTCAATAATGTGGTAAACAGCTTCAAGTGAAATTATAGAAAAAAAAAAGAAATCCTTTGTTTACATGCGTGCCAAACATTTTTTTAAACAAATCTGCAATTCTTCAAATGATTTTCCCTCAAAATATTTCCCAACAGATTTCCTGAGAAAATGGAGTATGTGCTTGTTATTGTCAGTTTAGACATCAAAATGGGATATCACCATATCTCGATATATATAATTCATCACGATATGATTCCATTGAAAGACGATAATTCGTCATATTGAATTATCAACCAGCCCTAAGATGCATAAACATCATATCACACCGTCTGCTGCTCAGCTCACGTTCAGGTCGCAACTTTACGACATTACACTCTGGACTGTTTCTGCCATGTCAGCCAACAAAAGATGATCACAGATAATTGAATATTGGTTGTAAAACTTCAGTTACTTGCAAATGTTAAAAAATAAACAAGATCAGAGTCGGTACTGGATTTGAATTTGATAATATGCTATTGAACCAGAATCCCTTGACAGGCATTACACAGAGCGATGAGAATCCATATTGCACAACATTTTTCCTTCCGGAGTTTGACGATGGTCAACATAATGCAGTAGAAGTCAGCCCTGCCGTGAACTTGATTGTCAAAACAGAAGGAGGATCTAAAGTGCTGGGAGCAATTAGCTCTGCATAATGGCGTTGTTGTCTCCTAACAGCCCATTACGTCATGTCAGAGGAGCCTAAAAGAGATACAGCAGTGTGGTGGTGGTGTAGGGGCGTATGATGTCATGTTGCAACTGAAGTCAGAGATTAATCCACGAAGCAATAATCTCCAGTGTTTTTCCTTTCAATGAAGATTCATTAAACAGTAAATTAGAACGGAAATATTTTCATCAATCAACAAATCATATTTGTACTCTTGGGGTTTACTAGAATAGGTTACATGCTTTGATATTCAAATGTTTCTCATACTGCCCATTGCTGCAGCGGCTCCATCTGAAACCATAGGCAGTGAAAGAAATGGACACAGCGATGCCATGGACTTCCACTGAGACCAGTGAGGTCTATTAGAAAGCACTTTACTGGTGATGACTGAGCGTTACTGAGCAGCCTCCAACGGAGCTTGCCGACGTAGATGTGACGTGAGCAATCTGTCTGAAAGTCTTTTGGTAGCTGTGCCAAGAGAAATCTCAATCATTCCCAATCTTACAGAGACGGAGAGCGTGAGTAGCTGTCCATGCGCTTAGGAGCAGGAGCAAAACGTTGCTGAAATATTTTGTTCCCATGCTTTTATGGACTCTCTATGGGCTTCTCCCTTGACTGTATGCCTCCATGTCCCCCCGATTGCCTGAGAGCTTCTCCTGTACTATACGGTAATTTCTCTACTGTGCGACAGAAAGTTGCGTGGTTATGATGCAATCATTAGCCTATTTTTACAAAAAACACTGCTATAGGGCCATAACGTGAGATACAAGGTAATGGATCATTTTATACATTGCCGTGTCTCTTTAGAAATAAACAATGGTCAAATAGAGTCTTTAAACGCTTTAGATGTAAAGTTATTCGCTGTCAAAGTGACTCCAAAATGAATGGCAATGTCAATGGAATGCCAGCAGAAGGTGATGGCTTGTTAGCCTCAGAATATCCCCATAGGAGGTACGTTTTCCAGATGCTTGCTTACCCCCTTGTCTGAAACACTCTGTCTGAGCTCTTGGCCCGCCTTCCCAAAAAGCCCAGTCTGTTCTGATTGGTCAGCTGGCTCACTCTGTTGGGATTGGTCAACCGAATTCAAACAAACCACTGGGAGGGCTTTGCTTGCTCAGGCAGCACCAATGGGCAGTACAGATGATAAACTGGGCTGGCATTCTCAATCAGTGACATCACTTAATGAGGAATTTTAAACAAGAATGTGGACGAGGCGTTTTCAGGCAGTTGAGTGAAGTTGAACCTGTGGGAGAGAAATTTCCATTTGGAGTGAGATGTGTTTTTTGTACTTACGTCTATTACATACACAAAAAACTATATAACACACTAAAAGATGGGCAAAATCCAAACAAAGCATAATAGGGGCTCTTTAATAATATGTTCAGAGTGGATTATAATTGTGTAATTCATTTCATGAGTTATGATAATAATACTATCCAGTGGACTTGTTGTGGTTCCTTCTCCCTTCTCTGTTTGTGTAGAGACAAATGTCCATTTGGATGACGCTGTGCCTGTCCGTGCCTCTGTGGACTCATTTCAGTGATCCTGCATGGTTCTTTGTTATGGGGCTTGCTGTATTAAGGGCTTTTCACACTCACAGGGCGATTTATAACATATAGGGGCAATCCTAGTCTTTCCTTACCATGGACTGTTATTGTTGATAGCTAAAGTTAGCTAAATTATCATAGTCATAATTAAGGACGTTACCCGATAAATCCAGCCTGGTGCCGATGCTCTGACAAGCAAACGCCCCGCTGTCAATGTTCTGATTTCTGTTTAGAAAACACTTTTAAATTTTAGTGAACTCACAAACGGAAGAATCAGTCTCTCGTTCCTTGATTTGCGCTGCACGTCACTCGCGTAGGGAAAAGTTCAACCCAATTCAACTCTTGCGGCGGGTGTGCGTGTAAGGAGCACGAACGCGAAAGTTTCACGGGATTGCGCCCACTTGTCACGTCACCTGTCAAACTGCCCGCGCCTCCCTAGCTGCCCGCTCGCCTGTTATTGAAAATGAATTACGAGGCGCAACAATCACCCCCCGTTTGAAAAGCCGTAGTGCGCAGTTGCAGTCAGCGCAGCGTGTCAACATATCCGTCACAATTAGCCGGCTTTGTCCAGTATGAACAAACGCCTGCAGAACTAACAACCCTTCCCATCAGCCTCAGCTGTGCTTTGTGTTTAGTGCTAATTTAGCTAATGTCAGCATCCTAACACGTAAATGGTAAGATTGCGACCATGGCAAGCGCACATTATACCTGCTAAACATCAGCATGTTAACGTTGTCATTGTGAGAATGTTAGCATTAACTGTAGTAGAGAGCTGCTGGCGTGGCAGCTAACTGTCTCACAGAATTACTCAAATGCATTTGTTGGGCCTTAAGCTAGAATGCGCTTTTAATTAAAGGTGCAGTAGGTAAGACTTATAAACTTAACTTTCTGTCATATTTGCTGAAACTGACCCTATGTTCCAGTAGAACTACATGAAACAGGTCATCTAAAAAAAATGTTTGGCTCCTCTGGCACCACCTACAGCCTGTAATGCGATTTGCAAAATTCCACCGCTCCCTGTTCAGATGCACCAATCAGGGCCAGGGGGGGTGTCTAACTGCGTGCCATTCACTGCTCATGTACACGCATTTCATAGCGTCCTCCCCTCCCCCTTCCCCGAGCACGAGCTGCAGATAGCTTTCCTCCCCTCCCCCCCTCTTCACACGTGCTCTATTGTGCACAGCTCTTCCTTGTGGGGGTAGGGGCTTAGGACACAGTTTTGGGCTTTAGCGGAAAGGGGGGAGGGACTGAGAAGTTGTCGATGTTCACATGTTTTGGCTAAATCCTGGATCTTCACAATCCTACCTACAGCACCTTTAAGCATTGATGCCATGGACCACATTTTTTTAGTGCTTGGGCACTCCCTGATCTGTGCACGTGCCTGGTGGTCATTATAAACAGTACCGTTGTCTCAGCACTCCCAACTTTGATTGCCTTCATGTGTCCCATGGTGCCCATGCTCATAAAACAACCAATGTTTTTATCAGATCAAATTACAGCTTTCAACCAGACCAAACAGCAATTCCTGTGCAACAGAGGAGGTGTTTTGACAAACACTACCCTTTCACTTTATAGATTTTATTTTTCTCTTCATGATCTATGATTTTACTCAGTGTCAGGTGCACATAACAACCTCCATACATCTAATGCAGCATTCAAACACTTGATATGACATACAGTGTGTAATCAATCGCCTCCCTGTGGCAGGCTTGCCAGCAGCCAAACTACACGGAATGCTAAAATTATTTCTCTATCTCCTCTTTCTTTGTTGGAGAAAGAGGAGAGGATAGAGGTAAGATTGCCTCCCTGTCTCTGCTCTCTGATTGGCTGGCGGATAGTAAGAAGTCTTTCCCCTTTAAATAGATTTCCTGTGATGGCAAGGCATGCCGACCCGGGCTGAGAAGAACTGAGGCTAAAACTCTTCTTGTTCTTTCTCTTTCTGCGTCTCTGCTCATGCTATCCATCGCTCTCTCGCCTCTCCTCGCTCTCACCTCGGTGCCACTCTGCCCGTGTCCCCCCCCCCTCAGAAGGGCAGGACAGGGTAAGCAGGTTTGACACCAGGTTTGATGGTACAGCTGCCTACACGCTGGCTGCTCACACTGGTGTTGATTGACAGGCAGGCAGAGAGACAGCCCAGACAGGATTGGGGCTGTTTGGGAACGTGGAGGGAGACTGGAAATGTCTTGCGGCTACTTCCTTTTTCACAGCCACACCCGATTTAAAGCAGACATGAAGGCTTCTTCTTTGTCGATGTCCCTTTCTATTGTTCATAAGAAGTACAGAATCTCACAACAATTACTCGTGTTTTGCCCGTAAGAAGTAGTCACAAGGAGCAGTAATATTTTACACACTTTTTGTTACATTTGTATATCATTGTGTTGATCCATCTGAATGAATAGGTAACATCTTCACATGTGCTGTAACACCACTGAGATGTAGGAGCTGCAGTTTACACCTTGTAATTGGTGTTCAAGAGATGGGCAAGGAATCTCTTGAACACCAATTACATAAAATAATAAGTGTATATTGGCAACCTATTGATTGGTAACCTATGTCGATGCATACAGTATCTTCCAACATTTCCCGGGGGAGGATACCCGTGCCTCCCCTACATTATTGACTGTCTTTTCTATGTGATCTTCATGCATCTCTGCATTCAGTGCACTGATGTCTCCATGCTGACAGGTTATTTGGCCAATTCGAATGAATTTGAAATGCTGTCTCGGCTAATTCTTGCTTCTCTGTAACATTCAGTGTCTTTCTCAGTGCTTTTAGACACATTTTCGGTACTTCCACTGTATTCTATCTCATCCCCTGAGCTGCCTCCTCTGACAAAAGTCAACAGCTTCCTGATGCGTAGTCAGTTTTTTATGCTCCCGTTGCCTTCTGTCTCCTTTATAAATGCAAAGACATGATAGTATCCTCAGGTGCATTTAGTTTGTCATCTCTTTCAGTCTATCTAACTCTCTTTGCAGATTCACTCTTGTCATAATTTGTCTTTCTCTGCCTGTTTGTCCTTAGCTGCCTGGGCCCCCAGTCTCTGTTTCACTTCTATTGCCTGCTTCAGTTACATTAGTATTGATAGACCATCAACTCTCGTTCGTTACTTGTCTTGGGTCAGCTGACGTGACCGCCTCCTCAAGAAGTACAGATTGATGTCAGTATCGCTATCAGCTCTTGAATGTTTGTGCTTTCTGCCAGCCACAAGGGCAGTTCAGTTCAAGTTTTCAGTGATGTGCTCTCTCTGCTCGATCCGTTTTAGCTCCTCATGGGATAGGCTATTCTTATCATATCTTTGTAGCTGCTTAGGCCCAATACCCTGTAATGGCCTCCGTAAGATGTATTCAGTTGTCTTCCCAGACCGGGCCCATAGGCTTCACACTCTGTTTACTACAACAAATTACTGTAATGAAGTCCTATCCGTTAAAGAGTAAACGGAACAGTTGCACCTGGGCCCGGGCTACCAGTTAGTGAACAGTGCAAGAAATGTACAACAGTGCAATCAAATTAAGCATCACATCATTATGGGGTATGGTTAGCATGAGAATTATTTTATCGTCATAGTAAAAAAAAAATTCTGGAGGAATGTAAACAGCAGCAACTAAAACACTGGTGAATTCTCTGGGCATATAATATGGTCGTTAAAAATTCAACGTCTGGGGAACATTGGCCATCAGCTTTGATTAGGTTTGAGCACCAAGCATCATCGACGGAAACACACAGTCCGCCTCCGCTCGTCTCCCTGGAGTCTTAATAGTAATAATAATAATAATAATAATAATAATAATAATAAATTGAATTTATATAGCGCTTTTCATAGACTCAAAGTCGCTTTACAAGGGAGTCTTGCATTCTGTCCGAGTGCAGTAGCTTGATCCGGGATCCTGCAGCTTTTCCTTTTCCTGCAGCCGGACATTAGCCAGGAGTAGGCTGTTTGTGTGGAATAGCCTTAGGTCCAAGCAGCAACACCAAAGATTCTTTTGCACCTTAAAATAGTGTTTCCAAAATCATTTCAGCGGTTCATCAACTCGTAACAGGGTGAACGGCACTTCTGCATTCGCTTTGCGGCCCTCTATCGGCTATAACCGCACTATGCAAGTTTGCCAGATCGGGTAGCAGATCTGTAGTTCGAATGACAGCGGTAATGGACAATTCCGCTTCCAACCTGTAGCCCGAAGAGGAAAAGTGCTTTGGTGTTGCTTTAAAACAAAAATATAGGGAAGTTTCTGGGAGCTGCTGGCTGTTAAACGTGCCGCCGTCACCATGGACGAGATGACAGCTGTTCCGGTGCTGTTGGAGAACCTCATTAATGACTGTTGTGAGCCAAGGGACACTCGCCTCTCTTCTCACAGTCAATCCACTGATACATATTTTCACATCAATTCATCATTGAACCTTCTGCTGCCTGTTTCGTCAAGTAGCATCGAGCTTCCTTTGTGCACACAAATATCATTACTTAAGGTTTCATCTGCAAAATAAGTTGCAAAATCCATCATCGATGCAGCGTGTGAAGGGGACTGAAAATTCTCCTCTTCACGACTTTCCAATTTTCTGCTTCATTTCCATATTGGTTCTCTAATGTCTTCATAAACCCATTATGGAACATACAAAAAAAAACAGAGACCTACAGTGTTTATCAAAAAATCAGAAATCAGAAATCAGTTTATTGCCACAGTAGTTACCAGTAGTTAATGTGGAATTTGCCTTGTTGATTGGTGCATACATACATACATACATACATACACACACAAACAAACATATAAAACATTAATAAGAATGAAATGTGAAAGCCCAAAAGCCTTCACTTTATCAGACAGAAGAAGCAGGCGACGTTACAGATTCCTGAAAAGGGCTTTGGTCTACCTTTCCTTCCTCCTCTTGTCCTTCATTCGCCCATCCCCCCACTTTCACTCCTCTCCATCCCTGCCTCCCCCATTTCTCTGATAATAATGCAGGCCAAGGTGTGCAGCAGCAGCAGCAGCAGCAGCAGGAGGAGGAGGAGGGATGTTGAGCTTTTTACAGACCTGCAGAGTGGGGAAATGTGCGTCTGTGTGTGTGTGTGTCACATGCCATTTGATGGCTGTATGTATGTAATGTGTGTATTTGTCAGTGGTGGAAGAAATATTCACATCCTTTACTTAAGTAAAAGTACTGATATCGCACTGTAAAAATGAAAGTACAAGTCCTACATTGAAAATGTTACTTAAGTAAAAGTATGTAAGTATCATCAGAAAAAAAAATGTACTTAAAAGTAAGTATTACAAGTAAAGTAAAAATCCTCCCATTTTAGAAACTGGAAACAATCAAAAGCCTTCTGTGTTTAATCGTCAAGTCATTTCAGCTGTAGTTATAGGCCTATATATTGTTGGGTAGTTTTATTTATAATAAAACATCAGATTTTATAAACTTCATGTGTTTTGTGTGCAGAAGTCTTAATGTGTAAAGTAACTAGTATCTAAAGCTGTAACAGATGAATGTAGTGGAGTAAAAAGTCCAGTATTTCTCTCTGAAATGTAGCAGAGTAGAAGTAGAAAGCGGCATGAAAAGAAAAGACTCAAGTAAAGTACAAGTACCTCAACATTTGTTCTTAGGTACAGTACTTGAGTCAGTGTACTTAGTTACATTCCACCACTGCTTTGTGTCCTTGTACTGTATACATTCTCGCTGCCATACACTGCCCATGTACGGTACAGAGCCAGAGGAAGAACTCCGCTCGGCCTGGCACTTCCTTGCACGCACTCCATACCTCCCCCCCTCCTCCCTCCTTTATCACCACCGCTCTTTCTTTCACTCTGTCATTCCTCTTCACTTCATTTTGTCCGAGCCTTGAAGTCCTCATCAGAGCAGATCACGTGCGAGTCCACAATCCTTCCGTGTGAAGCACGGTGTCTGTAAACGTAGCTCTCATTCTCTTTGTGAGGATGTGTGCCTTTAAGAGACCAGTGTATTAGATTATTTTGAACTAGAATTGACATGGCAGGCCTTTTAACCCTGAAAAGAATGACAATATTCTTTGTAAAAAGTTACTGCTTCCTCTGCATATCCTTGTATATATAAGTATATATCTGGGATTTTGCATGTGGGGAACCACTTGTAAAAACATGGCTCCCACGTGCTTCTAGTGCTCCCAAACTCCACAGGGTGCTTTTAAATCTCTAGAATGACATGGTCTGCGAGTTGTGCGCCAATGGTCCTCTTACTTCACTTTTTTTGTTAAGTGTTTCGTACATTTATCATCTTTTGCATTTCAGTTTCGCACAAAAGAAGGCATTGGCAGAAAATAAAGAAGGGTTAGGGTGCAAACCATAGTTTTTGCCCCATTCGTCGTGCCATTTCGTGCCAAGTGGTGGAATGTAACTAAGTAAATTTACTCAAGTACTGTACTTATGTACAAATGTTGAGCTACTTGTACTTTACTTGAGTCTTTTCTTTTCATGCCACTTTCTACTTCTACTCCGCTACATTTCAGAGAGAAATATTGTACTTTTTACTCTATAGCAGCTTTAGTTACTAGTTACTTAGTTACTAGTTACTAGATCATTTCTAAAATTTGAGGATGTTAAAGCATTGAGTACTTTTAATACTTAAAGTACATTTTCCTGATGATACTTACATACTTTTAACTTAAGTGACATTTTTAATTCATGACTAGAGATTATTTTTACAGTGTGGTATTATTACTTTTACTTAAAGGGTAACTACCGTTGTTTTTTTTCAACCTGGACCCTATTTTTCTATGTTTTTGTGTCTAAGTGACTGATGGGAACTGACATGTATTTGTATTTGCACTTGTCACTTGTTTTAAAAAAGGATCTTACTCTTTAACAGAAAGGTCAACCTCCTTAGAAATCCTTTCCATAATGTTGTCAGACACTTAGAATAATAATCTGAGTCTTTCAGCAGCAAAACGAGCACTTTTGTGAAGGTAAATACAAGCTGCACAATTGTCCTATTAACTTACATTGTAGCTTGTTTCTCCGCTGCCGACTGCAGCGATCTCTCTTAATACTGGACCAATGTCAGAGATCGTTGTTCCCATCAGTCACTTAGACATAGAAACATAGGAACATAGGGTCCAGGTTGAAAAAAACGGTAGTTACCCTTTAAGTAAACTGCGGCTGGCACAGGGTGACTGTACACTAACGTAATTCTGTCTCTGATGATGGCAAGAAGTAAAATGACTACTTAATATTAACTGCCTTACATTAGAATGTTTTTCTGTATGCTGTAAAGGAGAGCTTGCTGAAAATATAAACTCCCAATGTTTGCAGAGCCCTTTTCAAACCCGTCATGCATAAAGCATGTGCTCTGCATGTTGACACTTTCGATCATGTCATAAGATTAGAGAATCTAAAACTGGGTTGGATGATATGGGGCCCTCGGGGTAGGGGACAGTCACAGGGTCATCCCAAGGCCCATTTCCCACCAGTCCTCTGCCCCCTGGCTGGATTTCTCATGGCTGACAAGTTGGGGGTGGAGGGGTCTCTCCCACTTCTGGAGGACAACTTGTCCCACTGTTACTATTTATAAAAGCAGTAATAACCAAGCACAGCAGGGATTGCTTCCTCTCCACCAGCACACATCTGTGTCCTTGGTGCTCCATGCAGGGCGCCGCTGGGTGTGTGTTGTGGTGGTTTTTTTGGTTGCCGTTTTACTCTTTACGTAGTTATTTAAACGTATAGGGCCTATTTATGATATTGGATGTGAAGTAATCTACTTGCTGACTGTGTGAGGCCTCAGCAGCAGCCTCAGTACAGACGGAATTTTAAGACGAGTACTCCATGAAGACGCCGGATATTACTTCACTCCATGCAGATTTTGATAGATAGATATTTATTGTCCCATTAGGGAGATTGGTTTTCCCAGTCTGTTTCATGCACATGGCAATATACAAGGACAAATACATCAACAGTTAAGAAAAAGACAGGTATATAGACACATACAGACAACCACATTTACAACGACACTGACTCTATACAACGTCAGCGAGATAGTTTGTTCAGCAGTGCTGTGGCAGAGGCAACAAAACTTCTGCCAAAGCGAGTCCTTCTACACCTCAGAGACCTGTAAGTGTGGATATACAGGTCTTTTGCAATAGTTACGTGTTAACAAGTAAACCGAGCTGTCCTGGATCCATCGACTGACCCCCAGGCAGTAGACAATCAATTAGACAACTGAATGTAGTTGGACGCATTTACGCACACAACTAGCTTATGTTTCTGAGATCTTTAAATGGTTATATTTTACATTTTATTCCTTACTCCCTGTCTCCACTTCTTCCTTGTGTACTGTGTGAATGTGTGTATATCAGAAGGATCTTCACGTGCGGCTTTCTAGCTCAAAGCCTATTGTTGTTTTCCGTACAGACAGCAGAAGGTGATGTCAGGCTTTATCGTCGAAATGTACTTCTGTTGATTCAGACTATTGTGTATTTGACACTGAAACAGGAATCTGTTCCTACTTAAATCTGCAAACATGTTGATGCTAGGCTTCCAGTCTACTTTACCAATGCCTTCTGATTTCCTATGTTCTTATTTAACTGTTGCTCAAAGGGATCTTTGTCTCTTTTTGCCCTTTCCAGGGCTCCAGACTAACTTTTTTCACTAGGAGCACAGTGGCCCCCTACTGAAAATTTTAGGGCGCCGCCAGAAAATTTAGGGGCACACACCGTAAATCAACATGCTAACCAAATATTCACATTTCTACTAATTTTCACTGTATTACTAATAAATACTTTGATAATAGATGCAGAAATTACAATGTGCTGTTTCAAATTCAGTGTCACTTTTGAAGATGCAACATAGAAGGCACCATTGCTGTCATGACAGTAAACAAAATATTTAAGAAATATACCAACTCTGGTCTACAACTACAATGAATTCACCTTAAAATTAAACATGCATTGTTTAGGCTACTACCCTTAGGGTTGGGTACCTTTCGCATCTGAACCAATATTGGTACAGATACCTGAAATTATGGTACATTTTTTCTGTACTTTCCCTCTGTAACTACAAAACAATTATTTTAGTTGTAAAAATAATTCCAAACCTATTTATTGTATGTACTTAGAACATTATGTTATTTTATTAGAATATGTTACACTCTAAAGAAATTAAACAAAAATAAAAATAAAACCCCTCCCTCTCTCCTCCCAAACCCATCCCTACAACCTATTCAATTTAATAATTATTAATTTCTTACTCACTGTAACTTTTTTTAGCCTGTGGTATTTTCATCATGAACGTTTTCAATTGCTCTTTAATGTTTCATGTAAAGCACTTTGAGTCGCCTTGTTGCTGAAAGGTGCTGTAGAAATAAAGTTGCCTTGCCTTACAACCTCAGCCTGTCAGTCAGTCACCAGGGCACAGTTGCACACTGTTGAGCCTGCTGCTTGTCTCAGAGGAAGTGTAACGTCAACAGCACCGTGACTGTTTTTAATATCATATAGCAGCAAACGCTGTCTGTGTGAAGTTTTTAAAAACTGTAACCATACTTGAAACCACTTTATCGGCATCACTCACTGTGACTTCAACAAAACAGCCGACATAGTTTGCGCCGATTGCACCTCTGCTTGTGTGTGCGAGTGTGTGTGTTTGTGTCGGAGCACCGCTCTCTGTCAATTTTCAGAGAGAACAGATAATTTTGCGCTTACGCGCTCAGGTACCTACATTTCGACATTTAACGTGTAAAAAACGGGGGCAAATTTGCTGGTCGCACATGTGCGACTGGATGTAAAATTCAGTCGCACACTCTAAAATTTTGGTCGCAAAATGCGACCATTTGGTCGCAGTCTGGAGCCCTGGAGCCCCAGCATTTTGTTCTCTAAGTCCAAAACAAAATAACATCCGTTTGTGAAGAGCACTTTCTACAAACTAATAGCATCCAAGAGCATTCAGACATATAGAGTAGTCTCGCATTGCCAGACCTTCCTCCACAGCGCTGCAGAGGAGGATCTGGCTAGTCCACACAGCGTTCTGGGATCGGAGAAAAATGTGCTCTGGTTTATTGGCATTTTTTTAAACCAATCACAATCATTTTGGCCGGTGCTAAGAGCCGGACGGAGCCACGGTGCCTCTGCTAAATAGCCTCAGGGAGGAACTTGTTTTGGTGGAACGTGTACGTTCACAAGCTGTTTTAATCGTGCAACAGAAAACTCAGATTGGACAGATAGTCTAGCTAGCTGTCTGGATTTACCCTGCAGAGATCTGAGGAGCAGTTAGCCATAGTCCTCACAAATCCACCGGAGGTTAGAACGCCAACACAAAGAAAGAGGGACGGACATCCGGCTGAAAAGAGGGACATCGGGAGCAATCCCGGAAGTGGAACGTCGTGGATATAGACTATGTAGTAGGTGACATGCACATACTGCTAATGGTACAGTCTTTGGCATCAGAACCAGACTTTGAAACCTGACCTCTTCCCTTAGGGCAGGCGTTTGGGCAGGTGTGATCGCGACAATCACACGCGCACGAAAAGCGTACCAAACAAACCGACCTGGAACCTCACCATCTGTATCAGGACCTTCTTCCTGTATTAACTTTCTTGCTCCCACCCCCGGACACATCCGACCAATAAGAGAAGTGAATGTTCTTGTGTGATTTGTAATGAAGTATTTTAGTATGCTTGCATCTTTCCAGGTGCGAAACAAACCCAACCAAGGGGAAATCACTCCAAGTTTACAAACTCAGCAACTGATTCGGACCAAAGCAAAAAAACTGTAGCTGTGAGAACTCCCTTAGACTTTTTATCATGCTACGTCTGCCTTTGCTAATGGGAAAGGGGGTTCATTCTCTGTGCATGCTCAAGAGGATTGACAGGAAAATGACAACAAGTCATTTGAAGTATTTAAACAAATAACCCCAGTGTGGTCATTTCCCTGGTAAAGGCAGTCTCTTAATCCCTCATGTTGCAGTGGAAAAACCACCACATGGCTAATCTAATTAACAAAATCTCCTCAGAAATCCACCGGAGTTTAGAACTCCAACACAAAGGAAGAGGAAGGAAACGGGCATCCGGCCCAAATGAGTGAAATCCGGCGGAATTTCCCTCGGCAGTGGATAAATCCTCGAAGTAGAACGTCATAGATATAGACTACGTATAGAATAATCCTCTCAGACATCTGACTGGACACAGTCAAGTTTCGTAACAGCAGATGCCAGACTTTTGAACGGCAATGTAGCTACTCTGTAAATAACCATAAATATAGACATGTACATGAGCTGATTTTAGTAACTTACTTACTAGGGCTGAGTTCCAAATTCAGTACTTTTTAGGCACCGACCAAATTGCCTCTAAAGTATCGAGTATCGAAAAATGCTTCGTCATTCAATACCCAATTCAAATACCTAAGGAGTAAATCTCATCAGCGTCACTGAGCCAATCAGCATGCAGCATGCTTCTACCAAGACCTAATAATGTCTGTGATTGGCTGTCTAACGTTACACGTCGTAGAGACACGCAGAGACAGACTCACTTTTTTTTTTTTTTATGGAAAAAATTATCGTTTAGGAACCAGAATCAAAGTCACAGTATTGGTATCATTACTGGTATCGAAAATATTTTTTTAACGATACCCTGCCCTATGGGTTAGATATCTTTGCAGAGATGAGGGAAATACACTGCTGAATTTAGAATGTTTTGTTGCTCCTCACTTCCTTAAATTTAGGTTTAGGCTTTGGATTGAAGGATTCTGAGTTAAATTAACGTTTAGGAAAGAATTCAAGGGAAGCTTCTCTAAAGTAGAGTAATTTAAACATGAGAGGTTGGCTAATCAGTGTTGTGTCAGTTGGTGAAAGAGATCCTCTCATTCCTCCTATGTTTGTGTGTGTGCCGCTAAGTTATCGTGGAAGGCATCCATTGAGACCTGGAAATCATCACTGGTCAGCCTTATCATTCACTCGCTGCTGGAATGTGCTCAGTGACGGACTGCCAGCAAATAAACCTGATTGCTTCTCCTCCAAGAATGATGAACACCAGACATCAAATGTGCGTCGAAATGTTTGGATTTTTGAATGGGATTGGTGGGTTTGTAAAGGAGGGAGTTTGTGAGTTTATATAGTTATACCTAATATGCAACAAACAAAACAAGTGTCTACTTCCTGTAGATGCATGTAGGAAATAGTTAGCTGTCAACCAGACCCTTAATAACCCAGACCCTTACTGTTAATTATAACTCGTATGGAAATAGGAAGGAGTGCATTTCCCAGAAAAGCAGCTCTGACTTTAAGTTAAACGGTCTGTCTGTGTTGTGTAATGTTAGGTTGATTTATGTCTGCGTGTTTGAAGTGTTTAGCTCAGACTAGCGTCTGCATTTCCAGCTGCTAGCACGCTTCAAACCAAATGTACCAAAATCAATGATATAACGTCGCACAAACGTAATCAGTCATTGATAAATTACACAATGATTCATTACAGTGCTTATAGTTAAGGAGGATCCATTAGGGTTTCTGTGTATTTTAAACGTTTTGTTTTTCTCTCATACACAAAGCTTGGTACAATTAAATCCAAACCAATGGAACATCTCTCAAGTAACTGCTACATTTACTCACCCACAGCATAAAATTGTTACCACTATTTGTAACAACGGTGATATATGATGTGCCGTCTGCTATATTGGGCTGAATAACATTACAGGGTTTTCCACCCACTGAGAGTATACACAGTATTCATGCTTTAGCAGGCTCCTGTAAAACTCTTTTTCTTATACTGTACACTTTGGCTGCCATTATTGGCAATATTTCATAGCCAACATGAAATGCTTGTCCAACACACACGCACACACACACACACACACACACACACACACACACACACACACACACACACACACACACACACACACACACACACACACTCTCCCTGAAAAAGACTTTGGAGACCCTGGATGGCTCTGTTGTTTGCAGTGTCATTGTTTTTTCTGGCTTGACCATAGACAAATTCTTTTTGTTGTTTGTCCAACAGTGTTTGGGGCCTTTTTATTAAAGTTTCAGAGAGAACTAGGTCTTTAGTTGAATGTAATTATAGACTTCTAGAGACAGGTGGTTAGCCCTAATTCCCCCTGTTTTATGAGTGTATCATACTTTAGTAAGACGCCTCCCTGTTTCCTGATATGCTCCTGTTTGGAAGCCGTCAGGTCTGGAGTTGAGTAAGCAATCACCATCAGCATCAGTATGTACTGAATCCAGAGGCTTACAGGATCAGGAGCTGTCGCTCTCACTGCAGCCACGTCCGCTCAGCAGCTCGTTAGCCGCCCAGCAGAGGAGAGGAGCTAGCAGAGAAACAAGTGAGCGTGACGTGAGAGGAATCCAGGCGTGACTGACAGGTGTTTATGAAGCTGTAGTATAGGACTGAATGATGAATCGTTCTCAAATCGAAAGCACGATTTGAAAGAATGAGATTAGCTAATCGTAAAGGTCGCGATTAATCCAATGTGCAATATGTAGTTGAATGTCTGGTGTAACATTTGATTTACCATTTTCTATTCCTCTTTGTTTACAGAAATGCCCTATTTTTACTGGATCTTCCATTCAATTTCTATTATGTAGCTCAAAAAACTCACAATTACATTTTTTTTCCCAAAATCGTTCAGCCCTACTGTAGTAGTTAGTAGCAGTTTCTACAGGAAGTGTACGGTGTCCTGTACCTCAGAGGGTGAAGACAACAAAAACTGATGCTTGTACAAATTACCTTTACACTTGTATTGGTTAGGGTTGGGTGTACAACGATGTATATCATTGAATTTCCGAAAACTGCCTCCCGTTAGAGACTTTGCCATACTGTTCATACTGAGGTATCTATACATATCATATCCCGGCTTGGATTAGGAAATTTGCAGACCGATGAGCAGTTCAGATTTATGCTAATGTTAAATTTACAGTACAGGATTTTTCATCAACGTGAGGAACATGGTCACAGTCATCGGAAACCTAGAAAAGTAAGGGAATTAGTAAAATCCTTTAAAGGTTTTGGAAAAGTCATGGAATTTTGTTGTGGTCAATGAAATCAATTGTTACAATAATATTGCCTCATGAAGCTTCGTGAAAACAAATTTATTTATTTTATGAGTTCACTAGATGGCGCTCTTGGTTTGAAGAAAAAAGGCTCAAGGAATGGCAATTCAGTGTGCTTTCTGAAGCTTTTTAAGGGCCCTATCTTGCACCCAGCGCAATTGCCTTTGTACACCGACGCATGTATCATTCCTATTTTGCACCCGACGCACAGCGGACTTTTCCCTCCACAGACACACGTCGGTAAAATAGGGAATGTATTTGCGCTCCCGGGGGCGGTTAAGCGAAAAGAGGAGGCGTGTTCCGGCGCAAACGTTAATTTGTGCTATTCTGCAGTTTCAGAAAACAATTCCGCCACTGACCAGGAAAAACCTGGTCTAAAGTCGGTGGCGCTGGTCTAAAGTCAGTAGCGCGTTATTCAGATGCTATTTTAGGGGCGCATGCTTGGCCATAATGTAGCGTGTGCACAACGCGCATACACTTCTCTCATCTAAACAGACGCAGCAGTTCCCATTTTTGCAAACCATACATAATTACAAAGGAAATATTACTGAAAATGCGCTTCAGGTGTTTGGATAGATCAGGAGGCACTTTACAGTACAGTCCTCAAAAAGTCGCAGCATTCTTTGTGGCTTGTTGTGTTTTACACAACATTTCCATGAATCATGGATGTGTTGATGACATAAATGAGGAAATATTAGAGGACTTAAGGAGACGTGATGTTGAACTCCGGCGGGATCTGGTCCGGGAGTAATGCGCGATGCGCTCCTGATGGAGCGGGTGGACGGAGATGGAGTGGGGGGAGGAGGAAGGGGCACAACAGGAGCAGGTGGTGCGTTTGGAGGCCCACGCTCCATGGCTGCAGCAATCCTCTCCAGACTTGAGGAGATGCGCCTGAGAGGCCGCAGCAACATCGCCACCTGGACAAACGGGCATTTATTACTTTGCCGCATCTTGCATCGGCAGCTCCCGCTGGCGTGCGCCAGGCAAATCCACCGTCATAATAGCAATCCGCCATGGAACAAGCGCCCTGCTCTTAAAGGGAATGTGAGATGACGCTCTGATTGGTTTATTGCACGTTACGCCCAAACCACACCTAGCTACTTCAGACCAACCCATTTTAGATTTGCGTCGGGCGCAAGACTCATTTATCCCGCCGGTATAATAGCAACAGCGCCCGAGATCCGCCCACAAAGCTACTTGCGTTTTGCGTTTCATACTTGCGTTTCAGATCGTTAAAATAGGGCCCTAAGTGTTACTATAGTCAAAGCCCTCCTACATCTACCCTGGGACAGTATAATAGGTTTGTGAGTGGCTGTTTGTGAGGATGACTTAGAGAAAAATAAACACTATCAGTACTTAAAAAGGCAGCATTAAATGGCGGGGTCAGCTCAGTCGGTAGAGCGGGCGCACATATGTAGAGGTTTATTCCTTGACGCAGAAGGTCCAGGGTTTGAGTCCGACCTGTGACAGTTTCCTGCATGTCTTCCCCCCTTTCTTTCTCTCTCCCCTTTCATATCTCACCTGTCCTATCCATTAAAGGCGGAAATGCATTAACAATATATTTTTATTAGTTTTAATTAATCCCTTGTGAAATAATGACGTGAATTTCAATTGAAGTCTGCATGGCTAACCTATGATGCTGTACTTGCCGTGCAGTTTGACATCCTCTCATATATCCTAGTAAACCTGCAGTTTGTCATTTTGAGCCTACGAACTGCTATTATTTCTGTTCCCTGTTTGATGTTCGTTCCTTTGTTTGTGGCCTACGAGTCCATCAGAAATCCGAAGGAAAGTCTAATGAGGCAGAAAGTGCTGACACAAATGCTTCTCCGCTGCTTGCATTTGTCATCCTGTTTATCGGCAGAAAATGAGGCCATCTCTCTGTCTTCAGACTACCACCCCGATTTGTTTATCATATTTTCTCGTCAGCATTTTCATGGTGTGCCTGCTGCGACAGTGCCCTCTTCCACAGGCCCAGCCCAGCCGCTTCCATGTGGGATAGCTGAACGGTTATCCGTCTTGTTCTCCGTTCTTCAATCACATCTGACCTTTGCAGCTGTGTTTGTCCATCGTTGATTTGAGGCAACCATAGCCATAGGGAATCAGGATTATGTCTTGACCTCAGTTGAAATAGGTCTGTCGATCAAACTTGTTTACCATGCAACAATGACCTCTTTATTAGGTATTAGGGATCGACCAATACTGTTTTTTTTGTAAGGCAGATATCCGTTCTGATTATTAGTAGTTAATGAAATCGATAATAATAATGAATTAAAGCTGCGAGCAGCGATGGGCGGGCCCTCGCGTCTCTGTGCGCATCGGGGTTACCGGCGGACGCCGCTCCTTGTGACACTCAGACGCCGCAAACCGTCACCAATGAAAAGAGAACTCCCCGCCGAGTTCAACGATAGCTCACACAAGACTCTACGTCATACTGTTGATTAGCTGTGAAAGGGGGCGTGGCTAAAGCATAGGGGGCGGGTCAAACCATCACCAATTAAAAATGAAGCCTCTGCTGAGATGAATGATACCTCACACAAGGGTATACCTTAAACGGTTCAAATGTTATGAAAGGGGGCGTGGCTTATGCATAGGGGGCGGGCTAAACCATCACCAATAAAGAAGGAACTCTCTGCTGAGTTCAATGACACCTCACACGAGACTCTACCTTAAACGGTTCAAATGTTATGAAAGGGGGCGTGGCCAGAGTAAGTGGTCGTGGTCATATTATAGGGGGCGGCTCAGTATCACACGTAGACCACACATTATAAGTTTCATGTAAATCGGATGATGTTTGTCATATAAAGCAGATTTCCTGTGGCCAGGGGGGGGCACTATGACCAAAAGTCAATTTTGGCCTGTAGGTGTCCTCAGGCCTGGACCCTTGTCCATCGTGACAAATTTCGGGCAGATACGACAACGTACACTCAAGTTACAACAACTTCTTTGGTCATCGCTAAATACTCAAAATGGCCACCACGCCACACCCACACCGTCTGACGAAAAGTTTTTCTTTCAATAACTTTTCATCGTTAAGGTGTTGGGATGGTACAGACCAAGTTTGAAGTCCATCGGATGAAATCTCTAGGAGGAGTTCGTTAAAGTATAGCACCTTGACTTTTAGGCCTACTTCCTGTTGCCACTAGGGGGCGCTATGACTTTAAGTAAATATCGGCCTTTATTTGTCCTCAGGGTTAGACTCTTATGAATCCTGAAAAGTTTCGAGGTAATCGGACAACATACACTCGATTTACACCCACTTCCTGTTTCGGCGGCGAAATGCACAAAATGGCCGCCCCGCCACGGCCACGCCCTATGACGAAAAGTTTTTCTTTTAACAACTTTTCATCTTTAACGTCTTAAGATGGCACAGACCGAGTTTGAAGTTGATCGGATGAAATCTCTAGGAGGAGTTCGTTAAAGTACGACATGTGGAAATGGCCAAAATCGCACTAATTTCTAACTTTGAAATCAAAATGGCGGACTTCCTGTTGGGTTTAGGGTATGGCTCTAATGAAGTTTTTTGTACATCTTGACATGTTACATATGTTTACCAAGTTTCGTGAGTCTACGTTCAACGCACTGCAGGGGCTCAATTTTCTTAACTTTCTAGGGGGCGCTAGCGAGCCATTTTTGTGCGCCTATACCCGAAACCCTTAAAATACGTAAATTTTCACCAGACTTGATGCGACCGCCAAATTTGGTGAGTTTTTGAATATGTTAAGGCCCTCAAAAAGCCAATTCATTTGACGGGAAAAAGAAAGAATAATTCCTTCAGTTTCAATAGGGCCTTCGCCGCTGTCGGCGCTCGGGCCCTAATAATTTATGATAAATAATTGTTACAAACTCTGACACAAAACTTTGTTTAAATGCTTTAAGCAGTTATTTAATGAATGAGAAACTTTCACCATAATCCCCAGTCAGATAGTGTTGGGGGGGGACATGAAGTCAGACTCAGTGGGGAGTCAAACCATTGCAGAGGGACAGACAAAGAGCTGTAGCAGAGCCAGAGTAGAACACTTTTTAATTCATTCACTTTATCAGTTATCAGGCAAATAAAATGCAAAACTGTCAAAAAACGGCCCGATAATCGGCCAGGTCCGATAATTTGTCAATCCCTATTAAGTATATTAGCCGGATTGGTTAAATTGATGGTAATATGAGATTTTGTTAATTAGAGCCATGTGGTGGTTTTTCCACTGCAACATGAGGGATTAAGAGTCTTTACCAGGGAAATGACCACACTGGGGTTATTTGTTTAAATACTTCAAATGACTTGTTGTCATTTTCCTGTCAATCCTCTTGAGCATGCACAGAGAATGACCGCCCTCTCCCATTAGCAAAAGCAGACGTAGCATGATAAAAAGTTTAAGGGAGTTCTCACAGCTACAGTTTTTTTGCTTTGGTCCGAATCAGTTGCTGAGTTTGTAAACTTGGAGTGATTTCCCCTTGGTTGGGTTTGTTTTGCACCTGGAAAAATTCAAGCATACTAAAATGCGTCATTACAAATCACACAAGAACGTTCACTTCTCTTATTGGTCGGATGTGTCCGGGGGTGGGAGCAAGAAAGTTAATACAGGAAGAAGGTCCTGATACAGATGGTGAGGTTCCAGGTCGGATCACGTTCTCACCACATACGAACCGCTCCAGAGTTGGATTGAACGCGTACCACCTCATCCAGCAGGTCTCGGTACGCTTGTTTGGTACGCTTTCGTGCGCGCCCGGGTGCGTTTGCCGCGTTCACACCTGCCCAAACGCCTGCCCTAAGGGAAGAGGTCAGGTTTCAAAGTCTGGTTTTGATGCCAAAGACTGTACCATTAGCAGTATGTGCATGTCACCTACTACATCCACGACGTTCCACTTCCGGGATTGCTCCCGATGTCCCTCTTTTCAGCCGGATGTCCGTACCCTTCCTCTTCCTTTGTGTTGGCGTTCTAACCTCCGGTGGATTTCTGAGGACTATGGTTTACTGCTCCTCAGATCTCTGCAGGGTAAATCCAGACAGCTAGCTAGACTATCTGTCCAATCTGAGTTTTCTGTTGCACGACTAAAACAACAACAGCGAGACTACCTACTACATAACAGTCAAGGTAGATTTCTTAATGGCAAATGCAAAGTTTCCCTAATTTTACTTGACGGTTATGATTGTTGTACCCATTTCTTTGTCTTTGGTACAGTATAAAGATGTAATGGACATTAGTTCGTAGGGCCTGGGTGTAAGTTAATACACAAACAGCACCGCCTGTCTAGAATGGCCGACTCAAAGGCAACAGGAATGATTGTAGCTTAAAAGGTTTCCTCAGTTCTGACTGACTGAGTGATGGAGCATTTAACCTCTGTAGGGCCATCCCCCTGTCAGAGGGGGTCGTTAGTCTGCCTGGCTGTCATGTGACAGCCATTTAGAGTCCCATGTGTGAAGGGTGTGAAGGAAACATAAACTGGGGAGGAATGTCAGGATGGCATTTTAACTGGCTGATGGGTGGCTTTGTAGGCTGTTTGGGATGGGTCCATGTCGTTAAAAGCCTAGGTGGTTCCTCGCCGTTCCAAATGTTTGCATCCCAAACTGTCCAACAATATGTCTAAGAAGATGTTCAGTCTCCCGGGTCACACCGTGTGATACTAGATGATTGATTTTTGTTTAAGAAGAGGCAATTAACGGGCTATTACATCACTTTGTGCACTAAAAACATTGTAGTCATATCATATTTGTTGTCTGGGGGAAAAAAGGACAGTTATATAAAGTAGATTCATTGGTCCGAACGCCTCCCTCTCATGTCTAAACAAAAGCACCTCAGGCTGGGCTGACTATACACTGATGCAGTGTTTTAAAAGCCTAGAAGACAAAGAACCGTCGCCTGTTATGTGACTTTCTTTTATCTGTGTCCATGTTGACAGCATGACAAACAAATGGCACTTACTATTCCACAGTACATGGACATTTAAGGAGTGACGAGGCATTCTGCTTTTGAATACGTTTTTAATTTCCAGGGTAATATGCAGACTGGTAGCACAGCATTATTTTTCCTTTGTTAATTTCCCGGTGAAACCAATCAGCATTTATCATGATGTGTGGTGTTCTCCAGTAGCACCTTCATACCTGTCAACACTGCAGAGTGTGTTTGTGTGTTTTGTCTATTCAGTGCACACAGTGACGGTGAAGCCAGATACGATCACAGTGCTCTGTCTGTGTGTGTGTGTGTGTGTGTTGCTCCATTACCAAAAGTAATTTTGGTGCAGATCGATACACAGAGAGAAACTGGTGCCTGTCCTGTTGATCCACATCGATCCCCCGCTCTCTCGGATTCAGGATTTTGATTATTATTTGATGTGACCAGCCACAACAGAAACCTATTAACTGTCCTCCACAGACATCCCCCAAATCACAATGAATGAGCTGTAGTCTTCAGACACCATGGCTATCAAGTCAAACCAGAATTTGAAGTTTGTTACATTGAATAGTTGTTTTGGTCACAATGTTACCAATACATGCCATTTTCTGCTATTTATATTTGGTTACAGTAATGTGTATATTTTCTTTCTCTTTGTTTTTTAAAGGTTTTTCAGCTAAACAGCTTAACACCTTGATACTTTAACACTGTAACCATATCCTAATGCCCTAGAAACTAAGCAACGAAGTAAATGGAACTGTCAAATTGAACTGCTAAATCTGCCAGAATTAAAAGGATGAAACAGGAAAAGAAGTGGTAGGTCATTGAGGGAAATTCAGTTCACAATTTCAGGGTGGATGAATCAAATCCCTTTCAAGTGGGGAATCTGCACACAATATGAAAAAACTTGACAATGGCTGAGGCTTTCTGTTTCTGTAGTATAGACCCAATCACAATGTTTGTTCACATTAACTTCTGGATAGAAAGCGTCCAATACAATACAGTTTAACGGCGCTAAGCAAACCGGAATGAGGAACAACTGGATGTACTCTCATCTCCTTCATCTAAAATGCATGTTTGATGCTTTCATATTTCAACACTTTGACATTAGCTTGGAGAGCTAATTTATCTGACGGGCCACAGACTGAAGGACATGACACCACCCAAACTAGCAGTCAGTCCGACCGGCAGTGACATGTTGCTGTTCCTAACGCTAGATTGGGTTTATCAAAGACGCTAGCAAAGCAACACAGGACAGGGGAAAAGCACAGCAGAAATGACATATCTCCGCAATTCAAATCAACGGCCGATTATGTGTTAGCGCAACGCCACCGTTCAGTCTATTACCATCCGGATCATCAAGTTCCTAAAGCAACACATTCTAAAATGACGTAGTCTGTTAGGTGACATGTTACTGTGCTTTGTAATGTATGTTTGCTTTTCAGCCAGGCTACAGTGTGGAGACATTAATCTCACTGCCTGTAATTCTTTGATCCAATGGACACAATTCGCTTAAAAAAAATGCATTCCTTCTTAAGGGCAACCCAAACTACCAACATTTTTGTAAGTCGTTTTGGACTCTTTGCTGTCCATCTCACGCAACAGAATTGTGTCCAAATCCACTTTTGCTAGTTTGACGGCGGAAAAAAGGGTCCTTGCACCGGGCGTGTGGTTCTAAAGGGTTGTACTTAGTGTCTTCATTAATTCATAGGTGGGTGTTTCTTCAACTACAGGCACTTTTGGCCTTATGAACATGAAGGGGAAAAAAGTGTTCAAATCAAAATTGTCACAGTCTAACAGGTTAATATAACTAGTCTAGTTTGATGATCCATAAGAGAACGCACTTACATTATAAGACAAATTGGTGTATTTTAACCTATTTTCTGACCCGAGCTGAACAAATGTCATTTCCATCACATGTAAATATTTGATTATTATTTAAAAATAGTATGATATACATCATTTCTTAACAGTGTAAGACCACTTTCACACATAGTTTTACCAGTTTATACCTATTTTGCAATTACCATAGATTTGTGGATTAAGTAAATTAATTGTCATGAGGACCAAACACAAAGCTTACATCCACCGCAACCTGAAATATAATATTGGATTGGTTAGATACATTTCAGAAAAATAACTACTTGTGTTATTACATTAAGTGGAACATTATCCAATAAACTATGCAGAAGTTTTTAATGAGTGATTAGAATTTTGTTGATATTTTTAAAAAAGTTATGAGGTGGTGGAAATGACTGGATGTTGTGGAAATGACAATTAATGGACGTCCATGTAGAAAAACAGAAGACATTTATTTGAAACCTTCTGAAGCAGACAATTCCATTTAACAAATCATTAGTCTCAGTAGTCATTAGTCTGTTTGGTTCCATAACCAGATGAAAAGTTACAGTCTTACTGTAAACAACTTTAACTACAAATAGTCACATGAAAAATGTAAGTTACGCATTAATTGTGATTGTAAAATTGTAACATTCTAATTGGTTATATTTGGTATACATATGTGGCCACACAATCTATAAATTGCACCTGGTAAGTATAAATGTCATTTCCACCACACCTTTGTCATTTCCACCCAAGAAGGTAATGTGTTGGAAATGACGGTGGTGGAAATGACAATCCTACAGTATTTTGTAAATAAATCCAAGCTAGTATTACAGATTAGCTATGAATTAGTAGCTAGCATTGCATGCATGCAAAATACATCTATTTATGTTAAAAAATCTATTTATTTACAAACTCAATTGATGTTACGCCATGTTTGGAAATGACATACAATAAAATATTTTCATTTCAAGCAACATTTAACTTGAGTTTTCTTCTCCAAGTTGTTGAAGAAATTCAAAATCTCCTCCATGGCAGACATGTGCCGTGATGTCATTGTTCATCTCCATAGAAACTACCCAAACAATCTTTCATAAAATCTTTTTAAAAGGGACATTACAGCGTTGTGGTGTAAATGACGGCAATACTGTGGGACAACTACATTTTGTATATAAAATCACATTAATAGTTGTCTGACCTTAAATACCTCAATTATGTTTTGATGATTTTACTGATACTTTATTCAGTCATATTAAAAAAAAATAGATAAATCATTTTTTGACACTTCTTTTTCATTATTGAAGATCTGAAGTCTGGGTGTGGGACAAGCACAAAACAGCAATATTTGCATCTATAATGATGTTTAAAAAGGTGAAAAAAATTTTGTAGACTACCGGTAAAAAGTTCCTGAAGTACTTTCATTGTAAAGTTAACTATGAAAGTGTGAATTTTTCAAAATTAAATGTTTTTTTATAAAATTTGATCAAAGGTCATGAAAGTGCCCGTAGTCTAAGAATCGCCCAGGTGTGTTTTGGGCGTAACCTGCAATAAACCAATCAGAGGGTCATCTCCCATTCCCTTCAAAAGCCAGGCGCGTTTGGACCTTGGAGCATTGCTATTACGATGGCGGATTTGCACTGTAATATTTTTATTTGTAATCTTCTGCATGTTTGTGTGCTGCTGTGCGTCCCTGTGTGTGTAACAAGCATAGTGTGTGCGCGCTGTGCATAAGCCTAGGCGCATTTGACTAATTTGCTGTTAAAATAACAATGAAATGTTGCGTTATTAACTTTAGACCAGGTTTTTGTTGGTCAATGGTGTGATCACTTCCCGCTGCCTCAAGATAGCAGTATGCCCAGAATGCACCTGAAAACACCTCCCTGTAAGACCAGCCCATAGGTGTACAGATGGGCGCAGGTGCATTTGCTATTGAAATAACGCGGGCGTTGGACGGGAAACTGACAACTGCGTCGGTCTTAAACTAGCAAAGACACTTGCGTCGGGCTTTGAGCTGTGCCGGGTGCAAGATAGGGCCCTAAGACAGTTAAGTAAACAGTCTTAAGAACCATTTTTTTAATGGTCATTTGTAACAGTTTTAAATGGCACAAATGATCATGGTCAGAGCAAATACATTCCTCCAAAAATGAGATTTTCAAAGAGAAAAACATTAGGGGTGACAATGAAAAGATCATTTTGGGATTATTGTTTTTGACTTCTCTCTCTTCTCTATACATTCATATAGCTATAGTGCTTTAGAAACCTGTGGATGCACATGTGGAAAATCCAAATACTTTCCATCTGGCACTCACATGACATTCGCTGGCATCTCAAAGTAGCCTAATGGCGCTGACACACTAACCTGATGTCGGCCGTTGGACAGTCTGGCGAAGGTCAGTGACTCGAGTCTGTTCCATGTGTCCCGTGCCTTCGTCCGTCTGAGGGGCTGTCAGCCTTCATTTTGGCCGACCTGACAAGTTCAGTCGGAGGCAGGGCAGTCGGGACTCACCCGGAAATGGTGAGCGGAATGAGCGTGACTAACACCTCTCAAAATCTGACGAAAGTCTTTTAAACTGACATTTGTTGATCTGAAATGAAGACAGATTCAGCAACTGCATGGCCTATTTCTAGCTCAAAATGTTTTCAGAAACATATTTCAGTGAACTATTTTAGTACAATATGAGATCGTATTCTGAACAAGCCGCCATGACAGTCTGGCTTTGAATTTCCGGAGAAAACAAACCCACGTGACGCATTCGTCCAATCAGCTGCCGGTTTTAATTTTTTGGGCAGCAATACATACAACTAGCGCCGCTTGCTGTTATGGAGAGACGTATTACGTCTCGTCTCTTCAGTGTGTTCCGAGGCACTTTTTGGACCTATTCGGGGAGACTGATCAGTCCGACTGGCTTTTCTGCCGACGGTTGGCTGCCTGGTTGGTGTGTAACTGCCTTAATGCATCCTAAATGTAACAACATACAACATGCCCTGCTTATCAAATGTAGTGACAAGTCTCAAGCTAAATCTAGTGAAAGGGTTCACAGGGTTAAGTTTCACTGCTGTTGACTGTAGCAATACTTTCCTCAAGGGCAATGCCTAGGACAGTGTCCTCCTGGGATAGCAGGGTGTATTTGACCCCTGACCCCAGCCCCACGATGGTGCTACAATCAGTCGG
The DNA here is from genome assembly GCA_025617405.1 of Perca schrenkii. Lineage (NCBI taxonomy): Eukaryota > Metazoa > Chordata > Actinopteri > Perciformes > Percidae > Perca > Perca schrenkii. Next base: position 3,472,588 of record CM046808.1, read on the forward strand.
AGATCAATGCAAGGTGGTTCACTTACACAAACAGGATGCAGTGTGTGTGTGTGTTTCTGTTTGTGTGTCTGTGGACATTGTGACATCCCAGCCTCATCATTAATTCAGCATCCCCAGCGGTTGCAGGATTCACGAATGGGCATGGAATTTCGAAATGCTTACCAGCAGCACAGCAGCTGGTTAAGTATGTCATGTATTAATGTATTTAAAGCAAGCCTGGGCGATATGGAGAAATTCAGAAATCACGTTATTTTTGACCAAATACATCATTGTGTCGATATTGCGATGATATTGTAGGGTTGACAATTGGTGCTTTCACAAAATATTTTTTACAAAAAGATTTTAGATAAATTATCATCAATGAATAATGTGGTAGTCTCCCATTGCCAGACCTTCCTCCACAGCGCTGCGTTGGAGGGTCTGGCTAGTCCATACAGCACTCTGGAATGGGAGAAAAACGTGCTCTGCTTTATTGGCATTTCTTTAAACCAATCACAATTGTCTTGGCGGTGCAAAGCACCGGACGCATTCCCGATCTTAAAAAATCCTCGCATTCATCCATCATCTGAGGCCAGAGATCAAAACCCTGACGTATCAAGGAAGCCTTTCCCTTTTTCCTTGAAAAGCATCCATCGCTCTATCTAGTGAGTGGGGAAAAGTTCATCTCTGAATGTGTGTGAGTGTGTGTCTGTCTAGCCTACCCACTGAGCTGTCGGGAAGTGGCAGCTGAGATGCTCGCCGGCGGACGATTATGTCACCTTGAAAGAGCATTTGGCAAGGTGCCCGACTCCAATCCGTCACTTCCTATAAACAGAGGAGCAGGGGTAGCGTAGCGGGGAATAACCCCCCACTATGCAGGGGTGTGATTAGTATAGATCTGCCCCGGACGAAGGGAAGAATACAAGATCTAGGTCGGTACCCCCCCTACCACAATTAGCCCTAGGCCTACATCTTTATGTATGTTGTCACCTGTCTGGCACCTGATTAATGTGGGGAAGTACAGGTATATAGGATGGTGGCTAAGTGTGGTGTGCTTCTAAACTAAAACTTATAATAAAGATAATAATCTTTATTTCAAAGGTTACAAATCCTCTCCACTTCTGAGATTGATCCGTTGCCGACAGAAATTCTGACGGATTTCACTCATTTAGGCTGAATATCCATCCCCTTTCCTCTTTCTTTGTGTTGCCGTTCTAACCTCCGGTGGATTTCTGAGGACTATGGTTAACTGCTCCTCAGATCTCTGCAGGGTAAATCCAGACAGCTAGCTAGACTATCTGTCCAATCTGAGTTTTCTGTTGCACGACTAAAACAGCTTTTGAACGTACACATTCCACCAAAACAAGTTCATTCCTGAGACTATTTTGCAGAGAGACCGTGGCTCCGTCCGGAGCTTACCACCGCCCAAGACTATTCTGATTGGTTTAAAGAAATGCCAATAAACCAGAGCACGTTTTCCTCCCATCCCGGAATGCCGTGTGGACTAGCCAGACCTTCCTTTACACGGGTTTACAAACATTACTGGGTGCATGCGCATACCAGAGGCAGAAAGCCAGATTGGTAAACTGGTCGGCTACTGCAACAACCTTAAGTATTGAATCTTTCCTTATTGTTTGTATATAAATAAAATGTGATTTTAGTTGGATCTGTTTGTCTGTCTTCAATTTTGTGTTACTGTGATATATATGTACGGTTATAATTGTCATTTTAGGCCAATGTAATTACCCTTGAGTGTACCCCTATGGTTGGTTTATCCCTTAAAATAATGGCCAGGATTTTCAGGAAAAGGTACGATATGTGTGTCTCCATTTCAAAACATCACTGCAGGTTGATTGTTTTTAGCAGCAGAGGTTGATTGTGGGCGAGAGGGCGACAACACTGTTGTGGTTAGCTCGCCGAAACTCTACTGCCGCTGTCTCTGCAACGTTAGCTGATTTCCGCTGGTCTTATGTCGACAACGTGGACGCAGATATTAGAAACTCCGTAGGCAGTCGTAATATTTACCTAGCAGGCTAGGCTAACGCTGTTGCGCTAACGTTAGCAAAACATCGGCGTAACTTTAGCTAGCAGTCTAAACTTGTCTTGAGTCCGGACTCGAGTACTACAGCCCTGACAGGTAGATATCACTGAGCTGAACAACTGAACAAGCTGCAACTTTTCTGATTGATACAATGGGAGCCTGACACTTGACTATGACCCCAATCTGCCCCTCTTATGGCTTGAAGCCATAACCTCTGCCGGTTTTTGGCAAAAGCATGCTTCCCTCTAGGTATGTTAAACATCAGGCACCCATCACTGGCTCTGTTTGTACAATTAACCACGCAACAACTCCTTGGCATTTTGACTTACACTATGCTACTACTACTAGCTACATGAAACACGTTTTCTTTCTGCCTCCCAGTCGTGTTGCGCAAGCAGTGATGACGTTGCCGAGAAATCCATGTTTGCAGCGTTGTGGAGGAAGGTCTGGCAAAGCGAGACTAATTAGCACGTAGACAACAGGGTGGTATGTACAATGTCATCTCAAAGGACACTGTACATACCAGGGGTAATTCTGGTTTATTACAAATTAGGTCTTACTACAGTTTTGTCCATCATTTCTATCAGTGCTGATAACAAAAGTAATGAAGTCCAACATGTCAAGGAGCGACCAGACGATCCAATGTGAACAAGCTAACAGTTTATCCAGATTATTATTAAACTATTTTTTTGGAGGTCAAACTGACAGTGAGCATGCCTGAAATGTTAATCCTTCGTTGCGTGCGGTGCTGTGTGCACACCACTACAGTAAGTACAGTAGGTCACAGTCGAAGCAGGAAGTGTTTTTTTTTGAGCTGTCATGGTTTACAACAGACAGTTGCCTTTTGTGTTCTTTTCCTTAATCACTTTGACTAAATTGTTAGTTTGTTTCCAACATGATCTTCTGACTGCCTATATTTTTCCCAAAGTCAAGAATAAATGTTTATGAATATGACATACAGCGGTGGAAGAAGTATTCAGATCCTTTACTTAAGTAAAAGTACTAATTCCACACTGTAAAAATACTCTGTTCTAGTAGTCCTACATTGAAAATGTTACTTAGGTAAAAGTATGTAAGTATCATCAGGAAAATGTACTTAAAGTATTAAGAGTAAAGAACTCTCCTCCCATTGTAGAAAGAGTAAAGGATCCAACCAGTTGTGTGTTTAATGGTCTCATCATCTCAGCTGGACTTGTAGCCGTTATATTGTCGGCTATTTTACTTCAGAATCAAACATCAGATTTTATAAACTACATGGGTTTAGTGCAGGAATCTTAATGTGTAAAGTAACTAGTAACTAAAGCTGTAACAGATGAATGTAGTGGAGTAAAAAGTACAATATTTCTCTCTGAAATGTAGCGGAGTAGAAGTAGAAAGTGGCATGAAAAGAAAAGACTCAAAGTACCTGAACATTTGTACTTACTGCAGTACTGAAGTAAATGTACTTAGTTACATCCCACCAGTGATGACATATACATACATATATATATATATATATATATATATATATATATATATATATATATATATATATATATATATATATATAATACATTAATTGTGATAAATGATCCTTTATTAAAGGTCCTATGGCATGAAAATTTCACTTTATGAGGTTTTTTTAACATTAATATGAGTTCCCCCAGCCTGCCTATGGTCCCCCAGTGGCTAGAAATGGTGATAGGTGTAAACCGAGCCCTGGGTATCCTGCTCTGCCTTTGAGAAAAGGAAAGCTCAGATGGGCCGATCTGGAATCTTCTCCTTATGAGGTCATACGAAGAATTTGCCCACCCACGGGAAAGAGAGAGACATCATGGCTTTCAAACGAGCAAAGTGGCAATTGATCAAGGCCGCACCCTCACCCTCCACCTTGCCCCCCCCTCTCTCCTCCTCAATAGCTACAGACACAGAAATGGCACATCCTAAGGAAAGCTCATTGTGGGACTGGCTCTAGTGGCTGTAATTCTGCACCAAGGCTGAATTTCGGGAAAGAGACTTCAGATACAGTATTAGGGGACCACTAAGGTCTATATAAAAGAGACTTCAGATACAGTATTAGGGGACCACTAAGGTCTATATAAAAGAGACTTCAGATACAGTATTAGGGGGACCACTAAGGTCTATATAAAAGAGACTTCAGATACAGTATTAGAGGGACCACTAAGGTCTATATAAAAGAGACTTCAGATACAGTATTAGGGGGACCACTAAGGTCTATATAAAAGAGACTTCAGATACAGTATTAGGAGGACCACTAAGGTCATATAAAAGAGACTTCAGATACAGTATTAGGGGACCACTAAGGCCTATATAAAAGAGACTTCAGATACAGTATTAGGGGACCACTAAGGCCTATATAAAAGAGACTTCAGATACAGTATTAGGGGACCACTAAGGTATATATAAAAGAGACTTCAGATACAGTATTAGGGGACCACTAAGGTATATATAAAAGAGACTTCAGATACAGTATTAGGGGACCACTAAGGCCTATATAAAAGCATCCAAAGAGCACAATGTCATGGGACCTTTAAGGATCGTTTTCAAACTGACCCGTTTATTTAATGTCATTAACTGGCAAAAAGTATAGCCCCAGCAGAGGTTTTCACATTTCTTACAAGTGGTGTTTATAATTTTCTGTTTGCATAAGATTTAGAAACATGCAGTGGTAGACCGGTTTTCTGATAAGATCACACTGATCTGTGATCTATGTTGTTGCTCCTGTGTGTTTTTTGGGGGGAGGACAGTCTCGTTAGGATATATTCATTGTTGGTTTAGCTCTATCCATGGGATTTGTTGACAAGAAGAAACAAATGGAATTTCACCAGACCTATATTTCAAGCTACAGTTACAAAAACAAGAAAAACGTATTAAGTTTAATATGTAGCCTTGTGATCCCTCTCTCTCTCTCTCTCTCTGTCTCTCTCAGTCTCTCTCTCTCTCTCTCTCTGTCTACCTCGTCCCTGTAAGCAGGCCAAATGGTGGGGCAGCCAGTTTTTACGAGGCTGTCCAGTCATGCGCTGCTAGTGGACACGTGCCACGCTGCACACAGCACCACACACACATCTAATGAAAATGCACCCTATTACGCTTGAATTCCTTGCCTGACCACAAACACACATGCACGCACAGAAACACACACAGACACACACACACAGACACATACACAGTCATGGCAGCGAGTATTGAACCTTTTCTCTTGCAGACCAATGTGATTCACTAATACGGCTAACCCCCATCCAGAGGTTCAGGATGATTAAATGCTACAGTCCAAACACACAGTAACATGCTTTGCCTCAGCTTCCTACGGTTGCACACTAACACACACAAAACCCATTTAAATCAATGTTTTCTTCTCTGATCCCATCAGCATCTCAATCGGAACACACACACACACACACACACACACACACACACACACACACACACATATTTCTCAAGGACAGGCAGACTAGCCAAGCGAAAGGCAAACAGTAAACAGTGCAATTTAGTTCCCCGTGCGTGCTGTGAGTGACATGGTGGCCTGTATGAAGCTGCTGCTGTCCAGTAGGTGACACTGATTGCTTTTCTTCTCTGAGGATGGTTGAACAGCAAAGGAGAAGCCTTCCCTCGTCACTGTTACATCCCACAGTATCAGTTTTCCATTCCTCAGAGTGCTTAGTTGTCCCATCTACATGGCAGGGCATTACTCAATAGATCACAATGGCTACAAAATTAAAAACGGGAGCATCCAGCAACAACTTAGATGGGAAAATATTATTTTCACCACATCTGTATGGAAAGCCACGGACAATCTCTGTTTCTTCAGATATATGGGACTATTATCAATTCATCAGCAATTAATTGCTAACATTAGCTAGGGTCTTAAGGCATATGACTGGTAATTGTTGTTTTTGTTTAGGTACGCCAAATTGTAATCAATCAAGTGATTATTAGTCTGACAATATATTTGTATTACTATTTCAATCGTCAGTTCTTGGCAATTGACCCTAAACACGTTCATAACAACAAAAATGACATGGAAGAAAGTGTTTTATCATAATTAAGAGGCGTGGTTTACTTCATAGGCTGTGTAATACATTATCTTGGTCACATAACACATTTTTTGCTGCTGCAACACCATTATTTCACATTTTTTTGGGATCAATAAAAAAAAATCTATCTATCTAATCTATAACAGTGATATATAACCAAAAGATGTATCCTGGAATTCCTTCCAAACTTTAGTGTGTTTAAAAAAGTAATGACTACATTTTTATTTATTATATCATTTCTGAGACAGTTTATTGCACCGCCATTGCTGTTTGAGAGACACAAGTTTATTTTTTCAAAAATTAAAATGTCTAAAAAAATACATTCATATGAATCCAACATATTAATAGCAAAGAATAATTGGCCTATTTGTGAAAAATAAAATGTACACATTGAAGATAAGCTTGGGCTGCTATAGGTAAGGTAGCCACTATGGTAGCCATACAGTTAACCTTAAGTATTCACTGTTCCACAGATAAATGATGTAGAAATACATTTATATCCACCCGACCCAGTTTAATGCAACTCAATTGTTTACAGTATGTATAGTTAGGGGTCCCTACTCCATTTCTCCTTCAGCTAAGGGGCCCTTGGCCTAAAAAACATTGAAGAACCCTGTTCTGCAGCATCACACAAGCGGTCAGGGTGGCCAACACTGCCCCCATGAGGGCACAACCCGCAACCGCAACTCTGCTGGTGATGCCAATGTTACATTGCACAGTTCTATGATGTGTAAGATGCTGCTGTTGGTCTTCACAGGAGATCAATACCGTCAGTAAAAAGAAAGCATCCCACTTGCTTGTTAGACACCTCTTCCCCCCCCCCAACCGCCCCCCATTCCATTCCATTATATCCATCTCTCTCTGTCTCCACGGTGATTTGTCACCACAGCTACATCCTCCATGGCAACAGCTGTTGGCGAGGCAGCCGAGGGTGACGCTTATGATGAGGTGTGACAGCAGAGTGTATTTTTAGCTCATCAGCCAGGTAGCCACAAACTGAGTTCAGACACTTCAGAAGAAACTCAAAGCCTCCTTTGTGAAAACCTCATTAGTATGGAATGAGGCTGCTGATAGGGGATCTCCACAAAGCCTAGGATAGCGTTACATTAAATGCAGAGCTGTAGTACTTCGGGACTCGAGACGTTTTTCTGTTGTCTCGGACTTGTCTTGGACTCGTTGGTATTTGGATTTGGACTTGTCTCGGATTCGGCCATTGGACTCGCCATATATTGTAGTTGGTCTCGACCCAGTGGAGCACTATATGCTTTTGTTCTAAAGTTACTTCCTCTTTCAAAACAAACCCATTGATTAGGCACGCTTGTTCAGAAAACGGGTGTTAGTTTAATTCAAAATCCATCTAGAACAGGCATTGGCTGCGTCAATCATCAGGTTTTTTTCTGTCTCGGCCGTGACTGTCTCATATTTGGACTCGGTCTCAACTAGTCCTGGTCTTGGACTTGTCTTGGACTCAACACAGGTGGACTTGACTACAGCCCTAATTAAATGTAAAGTCTTCACGTATATGAATAAACGTTAAGCTCAGAGCTACACCTTTTGTGACTGTAATTTGTAATAATAATTTATATTGGTGAAACAGTTTCAGCCTATTTCAGCCAAATAAAATGTGTTGGTCATGTCTTCAGTCAGTGTACATCAGTGGTTCTTAAACTTTTTTCAATAATGTACCCCCTTTGAAATACTGTATGTTGTCGTCTAAGTACCCCGGACCAGCACAAAACGTTTTCGGTAGAAATAAAGTGGCACAATACAGAGCTGCAAAAGAATAGTGTAAATAGAAAATACTTAAATGCATTTCCAATTGTCAGAATCAAAATTCATATTTTATTTATCTATATACTGTGTGTGTGTGTGTGTGTGTGCATGTGTCTGTCTGTGTGTGTGAGTGTGTGTGTACTGTATGCATTTGTGTATAGCATTGAACCCCTACCTGCTAATTTATTGATTGATTTGCTCTGGTGAAGTAAATCAACTGGTTAAGTACCCACAGTTTTAAGTAGGGCTGGGCGATATGGAGAAAATCAGATATCACGATATTCTTGACCAAATACCTCGATATCGATATTGTGGCGATATTCTAGGGTTGACAATTGGTGCTTTCACAAAATATCTTCACACTTAGATTTTAGATAAATAATCATCAGTAATGTGGACATAATGTCTAAATGGGGAAAAGGCAAATAATAGAACAGCTAGAACAGTCTGGTAAGTTTAGAAAAGTACATCACTTTACTTTAATGCAGCCTTTAAAACCAGGGAAAAAAAACACTTATGTCATTCCCTATATTACGATATCCAAAATCTAAGACGATATCTAGTCTCATATCACGATATCGATATAATATATTGCCCAGCCCTAGTTTCAAGCTTAATAAAAAAAACATTTGTAAGACAGTTGATCACACTATCTGATGTCTCTGTCCCTCCTCTGTCCTCCCCTTCCCTTCCTGTCTCAGCGGTGGTTGTTCCTGACGAGGCGTCAGAGAAGGCGGGGCTTGGAGACGAGCTGGGCAGCGAAGAGGATCTGCTGTATGAAGAGTTTCGCAGTTCTGGACATCGTTTTGGACACCCGGGAGGAGGCGGAGGAGAGCAGCTAGCCATCAATGAGGTAGGCAATTTGGAGACGTATTTTCCACCACCAAAGGATGGATTTCATCAGGGTTATGGTTAGAAGTGCCGTGATTGGCCCAGAAGAAGTGGGTTCAGGTTGAAGATTGAAGCAACAATATGTAGAATTTTTATTATGCGATTCTATTATCTTTTCAAACTATTTTGATGGCATTGATAGCCCCGTTCGCGGCTTCCAGTTACAGCATTCTCACTAAAAACTGGACCAGTTTCAAAGTTTTTAGTGCATACTCACACATGGCCCAGTTGCCTTGAACCGTCCCTGAGCGTGTCCCCGCTCCCTCGCTGGCCCGCACTCACACTGCAATAAAACATTCAGGACTAGAGCACGCTTATGTCATTACATTACATTACACAATTCCTCTTCATTTATAAGGTACGAACCAGACCCGGGCAAGTTTAGTAATCACAGAGATGCGTGCCATGCCTAAGTCCAACCGAACCGGGCACAGTTTAGCGGGCTAGGGCATGGTTTAGCGGGCCAGGGCACGGTTTAACGTACCATGCCCGGGCACAGTAAGGAGCGATCACACTAGACAAAAGAACCAGACTTTGGGGTCAGACGTGCTTGGCCATAGTTTAACTGGGCAAAGTGTGAGTATGCACTTAGTTCACATTAGTCATTCCACTGTTGCAGACTCTTTTCCAATATCTGAATGAAACCCTGAGAGTCTTGCTAGAGTTGGGGACCCTTCCCGTCGTGTAAGGTGGTCATAAAACTCAGTCCTAGTCAGTCTTTTTACTGTCTGGACATTCAGACAAAATCAAACGTGTTTGATCTTATTGTTATAAGTTTTAAGTCTTGGTGGTGAAGTTAAATCATGTGAACGTTGTCAACATCCAATAGGTGCTCTCCCTCCAGCACCAAACAGGAAGCAGCAAACGGCTAGAGCCAGTGTTGTTTATGGTTGCTATGGCGCCGTGCTAAGCTAAATGCTAAAGAGGCAAAGTTGCCGATTTTCAACCCTTCTGAAGCGAGTCCTCCAACGGGAGTTTTACTGGCAGATAAACACAGACCTCCAGGTACTGGAGACATTCATCTGCATGTACGGCAGAACAGAACATCTGCAGACTTTCCCTTAAAGTTACCAGCTAACGCTAGTGGTAGCTAGCTAGCTTGGTTGGTTACATTTTCCGAACGAATCTAGTTGTAGTCTTGCAATGTGTGACCCTGTAATAAGTCTTTACATTATACATAGTATGTATGTCTTTAATGTTAGATGTGAGATGATTGTCTTTAGATGTGATATGGTGTCTGACTTTAGTCTTTTTAAAGTCTGTTCAGAGTCTTCTAGTGGATGGTATAGGCATTAGACAGAAATGCATGGGAAAATAGGATCCAGGTTAAAAAATAACGCTTTATATTTCTGCCATTGATGAATGAGGTTTGATTGCATTGCAGGCCCATGTCCTTTGTCACTGGGGCTGATTTCAGCCCCTCTGGATGCCGTCCTGCTGGTTGTCAGATCGAGTTTCTGTGGTAACAGGGAATGAAATAAATGGGTCCATTGGTTCAAGTCTTAATTGTTGAAGTCTCTCCCCGACTGTCGGCGTCTCCGAATGACAGCCTGTCCAGTGTTAAACATGGTTGATCTCATATAAACCAGCCTGTTTTTGAACCACCACTGTCTTATTTTAATGACCGCAGTTTCACAGTGACTCCTAACTGAACTGAACTGACAGGAAATGGCAGTGTTTAAATAGAAACAAGTGAAACAGAGGAAAGGACTAGAAATGGCTAACATTGCCTTTTGGCTAAGAGTGGTGGCAAAAACAAAATCTGAGGTTGCTGGGTTATTTGGTTGTCATGGATACCTCTTCTGGATTCTGCTGATGCACAAGCACATCAAAATGTGATTTACCGAGTTGATACAGGCACTTTTACAGCACCTTTGTGTAGCTGCGTAATTCACTGCTTGTTCTCTGCATATATTTATACTGTGAGAAGAAGGGCATCATTTCACTACTAGTTTCAGGTTGAGCTTGACTTACAGTGCATCGTTGTTACTGTTGCACTTATTTCTAATATTCTATACAACAATGGAAGAGAGAAAAAAATATTTTGTAAAACTGAAAGAGACACATGATTTATCTAATCGGCTAATCATTTCAACTGGACCTACTGGCTTATATATTGTTAGGTAGTTTAATTTATAATAAAACATTGTATTTTATAAACTACATGTGTTTTGTGTGCAAAAATCTTAATGTGTAAAGTAACTAGTAACTAAAGCTGTAACAGATGAATGTAGTGAAGTAACTAAAGTAACTAGTATCTAAAGCTGTAACAGATAAATGTAGTGGAGTAAAAAGTCCAATATTTCTCTCTGAAATGTAGCGGAGTAGAAGTAGAAGGTGGCATGAAAAGAACAGACTCAAGTAAAGAACAAGTACCTCAACATTTGTACTTAGGTATGGTACTTGAGTAAATGTACTTAGTTATGTTCCACCACTGGTTAGAACTGATGTTGTTTTTGGAAAGGAGGCATTTATCAAAGGCTGGTTTTCTTTCAGAAATTGTATTGCTTGTGACACTGTTATGAAAACGTATTACTTAACAAATGTAATTTCAATTTAAATAAGAAATTTGACCTTTTTCTACATTTCATCATTCCCCAACCTCGGAACCCATAAGCTGTCTTATGAGGTCTGACAAGGATTTCAGGTTTTGGGGGGAATAGCCAATATTTCGGGGGGGGTCCGATGTAGCCAGCAGATATTCAAGCCAAGCTTTCCTCTCTGTGTGCGCCGGGTCAGATTAGTAGTGATGTCCTAATGAAGCTTCACGAACCATTAGGTGTATTTGTTGACCCAAGAGAGGGGTTATGTTTTAAAGAAAAATACTCAAGGAATGGCAATCCTTGAGTATTGTGCTTTCAAGCCTTTGTTGAAGAAAGAAAGAAAAAATGAAAATGGCTCATGACCATGCATCCAAGCAAGTTCTCCCTTTGCCTCACCACATTGGCCTAATGTAGGTCTGGTTAAAAGACTCCATTAAACATATGATAGCTTTACTGTTGGGATGGGGTTTTTAGTTGGGCAGGTCTCTGGTAGCCACATGGTGCATATGTTGGCACCATAGACTGTTAATATTAATGGACATCCGGTTCAGCGAAGTGCTGCAAATGCGGAAGTGCCTTAAAGCTGCATTCTATCTGAATTCCAGCAGGGGGCGACACGTGCGGTTGCAAGAGGAGGTCGGTTTCTGTAGACGTCTCCAGTGAGAAAGTGACCCACTTCTCAATTGATTTATTACCTCAGTAAACATTTTCATAATGTGTTTATGGTCTCAATCGCTAGTTTTAAGTCTTCTGCAACACAGAATGATGTTAAATTACGGTCTCGTTGATTTTAAAATCTGCGATAAAGCCGGGGGTGTTTTAGGGCGTGGCTATGATGATTGTGATTGCCAATGAATGTGTGTAACGTAACGTGGCTCCTCCCTTCACTCCTCCCTCTCGTCTAAAATCGTCACACAAACTCGACGACTCCTAGCAGATCTCCACAAACCAATGGGTGACGTCACACATGCTCTGTCCATTAATCTTATACAGTCTGTGGTTGGCACAGTAATAAATTGATCGACACTCATTGTTGGTGAAAAAAAAACTCAACCATTAAGCTGAAGGCCTATTGTACGGAGCCCCGGAAGGATCACGGCGAGATTTTTTCAGGGGACTACTTTTGCGTTACCTCACAATATGTTTTGCGTTCCCTCGCAAAACTTTTCTTATTCCATTGCTTCTGAGCCATGTGTCTTTTTCCACTCAGCTGCCCAGCACAATGAATCAGCTCGTTGCATTTTACTTTGAGCTGGGAATTATGCTGATATACTGCTCAGTGGGCATATTCATATCTCATATTGGGTATAGGTTATAATCAACAGACTATTTCTTAAATGTAGCCTATAAAAAAAAAGAGTGTGCAATGTCACAGGTTTGCATGATGTGTCGATGAACAAACACTAATTATCAGAGAATCTGCAGCTCCCTAGTAGTGTTACAAAGAGAGAACGTTAGTTCAGGGACAAAAAGGTGAAAATACAGCCTGCACTGTGGTTACAATCAACTATGGCTACAAGCCTTCCAGTCACCTATATGTTTATTTTCTACCTGTAAAAGTCTGTTCCTGTAGGTTACTGTGTGGGACGAATCTGTTTAATTATATCAGATTTACATCAACAATTACATCACGGTCTGGTGTCTGCACATGGGCTGTAAGGGACGTGAGAAGTAGCGACCAGATGTGACCTGATGTGGTCTGACTTAGTTTACGGCTTTTGGTTTTCTTCCAATGAGCCACAAATGAGCCATAAGAAAGTGAAACTTAAATAAAGGCCAAATAAATGCATTGTCTTCTGAGCACTCAGGGTTTTGTCTCACTAAAGGCCATATGAGATTACATTCTTTTAATAACTATATGAGCTATATGGTTGGTAAAAGTGGTGTCAACAATTTGGTAGCATGGCATCTACTGTAACACATTTGGGATCTAATAGCATAGTATTTGATTTTAAATTAGCCTATAAGGATATTTGGTTTTAAATGTATAGGGCCCTATTTTAACGATCTGAAACGCAAGTATGAAACGCAAAACGCAAGTAGCTTTGTGGGCGGATCTCGGCCGCTGTTGCTATTATACCGGCGGGATAAATGAGTCTTGCGCCCGACGCAAATCTAAAATGGGTTGGTCTGAAGTAGCTAGGTGTGGTTTGGGCGTAACGTGCAATAAACCAATCAGAGCGTCATCTCACATTCCCTTTAAGAGCAGGGCGCTTGTTCCATGGCGGATTGCTATTATGACGGCGGATTTGCCTGGCGCACGCCAGCGGGAGCTGCCGATGCGAGATGCGGCAAAGTAATAAATGCCCGTCTTGGCCGGGTGCCGATGTTGCTGCGGCCACTCGGGCGCATCTCCTCAAGTCTGGAGAGGATTGCTGCAGCCATGGAGCGTGGGCCTCCAAACGCACCACCTGCTCCTGTTGTGCCCCTTCCTCCTCCCCCCACTCCATCTCCGTCCACCCGCTCCATCAGGAGCGCATCGCGCATTACTCCCGGACCAGATCCCGCCGGAGTTCAACATCACGTCTCCTTGAGTCCTCTAATATTTCCTCATTTATGTCATCAACACATCCATGATTCATGGAAATGTTGTGTAAATCACAACAAGCCACAAAGAATGCTGCGACTTTTTGAGGACTGTACTGTAAAGTGCCTCCTGATCTATCCAAACACCTGAAGCGCATTTTCAGTAATATTTCCTTTGTAATTATGTATGGTTTGCAAAAATGGGAACTGCTGCGTCCGTTTAGATGAGAGAAGTGTATGCGCGTTGTGCACACGCTACATTATGGCCAAGCATGCGCCCCTAAAATAGCATCTGAATAACGCGCTACTGACTTTAGACCAGGTTTTTCCTGGTCAGTGGCGGAATTGTTTTCTAAAACTGCAGAATAGCACAAGGTAACGTTTGCGCCGGAACACGCCTCCTCTTTTCGCTGAACCGCCCCCGGGAGCGCAAATATATTCCCTATTTTACCGACGTTCGTCTGTGGAGGGAAAAGTCCGCTGTGCGTCGGGTGCAAAATAGGAATGATACATGCTTCGGTGTACAAAGGCAATTGCGCTGGGTGCAAGATAGGGCCCATAGTGTCTAATAGACTACAGTTGGGTCTATTGCAGCATATTATGCAGTTTCTAATTTAGGTGGTGTCTAAATAGGTTATCTGTACGTGTTTGTTTACTGTCTGATAAAGAACATAGGCTATTAGTTATTTGTCTAATTATACAACCATAGAAATAAAATGGACACAAGCTATGACTTAGCAAAACATGAGCGGAGCCTCTATAAAGCTCCGAGGAGAGCTGCAAATTCTCTGATAATTTGATCAGTGTGGGTTCACGCCACATGTGACACATGCACTTTATCTTTTCATTCATTTAATAATTGCTTATAGAACAGATATGAATGTGCCCTGAGCGTGAGTGTCGTTGCACTGGGCAGCTGAGTGGAAATTGACCCATGTCTCGGGAATGGAAGAAGAAAAATATTGCGAAGTAAAGCAAAACATATTTTGCGAAGGAACGCAATATATTGCGAGCAGAGGTGTCAAGTAACGAAGTACAAATACTTTGTTACCTTACTTAAGTAGAAATTTTGGGTATCTATACTTTACTGGAGTAATTATTTTACAGCATACTTTTTACTTCTACTCCTTACATTTTCACGCAATTATCTGTACTTTCTACTCCTTACATTTTAAAAATAGCTTTACTCACATTTCAGTTCGGCTTGTTTTCATTCCAGCTCGTCAGTCATCGTTCAAAAAAACATGCACAAAAACCTATCCAGATCGCTCCATCCGGAGGGAGTGACTTTGATTGTGGTTGGATGAGAAGTATAAACATAGCTATTCCAACACCCTATTGGTTTGTACGCGATCCATAACACCTGTACAGACCCGGTGCTAATACGCCTTAACGACCGTTATCTACCGGACCGAATAGCAACACGGATTTTGGTGCCTTATTTCGGTGCCACTTAAATGCCTGCGCGATGCTCCGAAAACGGACGTTAGAGTTACATGTTACATACTGTATGTGGCACAGTAAATCTAGGATTAACTGTATCTGTGGGCTGATATCTTAGTGACTACCTTACCTATAGGCCAGTAAGACTATCATCAGTGGGAATTTATATTTGCTAATAATATGTTGGAATTATGTTAACACATTTTATTTTAATTTTTTTTAAAGACTCAAAAATGTCCAATAATTTGGAGGCCCCCCTGCAATGACTCTGAGGACCCCGTTGAAGATCTCTGCCTTACATTACTTTTACTTTTATACTTTAAGTAGTTTTGAAACCAGTACTTTTACACTTTTACTTAAGTAAAAAGCTTGAGTTGATACTTCAACTTCTACAAAAGTCTTTTCAAACCCTAGTATCTATACTTCTACTTGAGTAATGAATGTGAATACTTTTGACACCTCTGATTGCGAGAGAACGGAAAACATATTGCGAGGTAAGTCAAAAGTAGTCCTCAAATCTCGCCGTGACCCTTCCAGGGCTCCATACTATTGCACATGGAAGATGGCATAGCCGAAATCTCCCTTTTTAAAAAAGTGAATGAAAAGAACAATGTAACTGATTCGGGCATGCAAACACTTTTATGCTTTTATATTATCAATAAGTTAATGTAGTGTGGAAGGAGTCGCTTGTAGACATGAGCACACACGGAATGTCCATTAACTCTGCAGTTCCCCTCAGCACTACAACATTTTAGTGTGTTTCAGCTCATTGTCCATCAACCTCATGTCCAGCAACAGCAGGCAGCTGTTTGCAGATGTCGTAATGTAATACTGATGTTGCTGGCATTGATGCATTTTGCCAGACAATATTTCAGACTTCAGATTAGACAGACCAGTCTTGATTTTGCAACACTTTAAAGGGATTTCTTCTTAGCTGTCTGTGGTGTACTAATCTGTCACTGAAATCAGGTATGAAATCAATTATGCAGAGTTATCGTCCTCTGCTCCTGCTTCCTCTTTCAGCTGCATTTAGTCGACACTCTGTTGGGTTGGTTGATAGTGACAGTCAATCAAAGTGGATATCCTAGCAACCAGCTGCACATCTCCCAGTTTTCTTCATCCCCCTTAGAATCACACAGACCAGCGCTTTGCTGCCATCCTGTGGGTCACTAATGGCTGTTATCTCGGAACATAAGAAGTTAAAATATGTATGTCTTTGCGGGCGTGCCTGCATGCGTGTGTCTTTTCTGGGTGGACAAAGCTGACAATTTGAACACACTACCTCGCTTCCTCTGTTAGATTATGATCTTGTTGTCTTGGCTTCATGTAGAAATGCATGAGAGAATCATGTGGTAGATTTTTTGATGTTAATCCACCTGGATAATGAGGTCAGGTCTGTGGAGAGGTGAAAACACTGGCTCACTGACTTCCATAGGTCAGTTGCTGCAAGCTAATTAGCGAAAACACAGGTAGGATAATCATGGCGAATGCTACTGATAATCCTCTATAATAGCTTTACTCCGAGGGTGAGGGGATAGAGGGGCATTAAAGGCGCAGTAAGTGATTCTGAGCAAAGATTGTTGATATTTGAACTCAACTGCCAAACAAATACAACCCCTCCCCCCTTCAGGAGCTCCGCCCCCAAGATTCACGGACAGATGCCGGCTGGCACATTAACATGCTGCCTCTTCAAATTTGGCACAAATTTGGACTCAAGGATGAACTAATTAGATTTTGGAGGTCAGAGGTCACTGTGACTTCACAAAATACATTTTTGGCCATAATTAAAAAATTCATACTCTAATTAAAGCTGCAAGCAGCGTTGGACAGGCCCTTGCACGTCGGGGTTACTGGCGGACGCCGCTCCTTGTGGACGTGCATTTGCGCGGCACTCAGGCACCGCAAATTGTCACCAATGAAAAGGGAACTCTCTGCTGAGTTCAATGATATCTCACACAAGACTCTACGTAATACAGTTCATTAGCTGTAAAAGTGCTAATACTATGCTGTGTTTAAAGGTGTAGACACATTTAGCCGACGGCCGACCGTTGACAGAAAACCCCTGCGATATGATCAATCCCGTCCCCGAGGTCCAAAAAACTGCCGCGGGACACACTCACCCGACACCAACTTGAGAAACGTAAATACGTCTTGATAACATCAGGCGCCGATACTCTGTATTGTCGCCCCCAGAAATGAAAACTTTTTGCGAAATTGCGCAACATCTTCTTCTTCTTCCTTGGGAATTTACGGCAGCCGGTGACGGAACATCCATTCCCTCCTTTATCTGGCATGTGTCGGTACACGATCCGTTCTGCACATGCGCAAAATGTTTGCTCATGTGCTGTTGTACGAGGATTCACGACACTGCACGATCTGTTCCACGCTTCCGGTCGACAGCCAAGCTAACATTAGTTTAGCTAACAGCTAATTCGGCTAACCGCTAGCTGAGACAGCATGTAATAACTTTAAAACAACTTAAAATAAACGTTAACATAAATAACAGCTGTAACGTCAGTTCTACTTTATTTGTGCTCATTTAAAATACAATCACTCAATATTTGTCTTTATTGTTATTACTGTAAAGTTAGGTTAGCCATAGGCTAGCGTGGAACAGATCGTGCAGGTCGTATCCTCGGTAAAACAGTATTATCTTGCGCATGCGCAGAACGGATTGTGCAGGCAGAACGGATCGTGTACAGACATTATGTTTACCATCGTCAATTCCATTTTTCTCGTGCACTGGTTTGCTAGTGAAGTACGCGGCGCAACCAATGGGCGCTACTCTGTGTTGTTGCCCAAGAAATAAAAACCGGCAGCTGATTGAACGAACGAGTCACGTAGATTTGTTTTCTCCGGAAATTCAAAGCCAGACTGTCATGGCGACCGTTCAGAATACAATCTCATATTCTACTAAAATAGTTCACTGAAACGTGTTTCTGAAAACATTTTAAGCGAGAAATAGGCCATGCAGTTGCTGAATCTGTCTTGATTTCAGATCGACAAAGGTCAGTTTAAAAGATTTCCATCAGATTTTGAGAGACTTTAGTCACCTCATTCCGCTCGTCATTTCCGGGTGAGTCCCGACGGCCCTGCCGCCGACCGAACATGTCAGGTCGGCCAAAATCAACGCCGACAGCCCCTCAGATGGACGACGGCACAGGACACACCGAACAGATTTGAGTCACTGACCTCGCCAGACTTTCCCACGGCCGATAATCGGCCTGGTGTGTCAGCGCCCTTAGTCGTGCAACAGAAAACTCAGATTGGACAGATAGTCTAGCTAGCTGTCTGGATTTACCCTGCAGAGATCTGAGGAGCAGTTAACCATAGTCCTCAGAAATCCACCAGAGGTTAGAACGCCAACACAAAGGAAGAGGAAGGGGACGGACATCCGGTTGAAAATGAGGGACTTCTGGCGGAACTTTCGGCGGCACTGGAACTATCCCAAAAAATAAAACGTTATTGATATAGACTACCCCCCAGGAGCTGGTAATTGGGGCCCCTGGGCCTAAACAATTCCCTCTGTAACTAGATCCTAGACTTACTCACAGAGAGACAATATGCTTTGGGAACATCACCTCCTCAGCCACCACACTCAGCACAGGCGCCCCCCAGAGACATGTGCTCAGCCCACTGTTCACACTAATGGCTCACGACTGCTCTGCCAAATATATGACTCCAGTCATATTATCAAGTTTGACTCTCCGATGACATAACACTAATGGACCTCATAAGCAGCTACGATGAGACGGCATTCTGAAGCGAGGTGGGGCAGCTCTCTGGTGTCGAGACAAAACGTTGATAAGATGAAAGAGATGAAATCTGACTTAAAGGAGAACTCTGGGCAATTTTAACATTAATCTTGATCGTTATACATATGTGAGTACTGTCGATAGCAAAAAAAAATGAGCCGAATCGGTGGTAGCAACACGGAGCTGCCGCAGCTAATTCCGAGAGCTCCCACTTAGCTAAAGCGACAGTTTTGGGGGCATAAGATAAAGAGTGCCTTTGTGCCTCTTAACAGACACAAAATGCAATTAAAACATATGTGCAACATGAACAGGGCCCTTACATGACAACAAGATGTGTTTAGCAACTTAGCCATCGTTTAAATCCCCCCCCACACACACACACACACACACACACACACACACACACACACACACACACACACACACACACACACACACACACACACACACACACACACACACCCTTTCCTGGTGTGTAGGTAGAATGTTTGGTTCATGTGAACTGAATGTTGCTTTTGCAGGGAACTGGAGCATCACAGATGGATGACATTAAAGCATCTCTCTCTGGTATCTTATCTATAATATAGACTTTGTAATATTTTTTTTCTTTTCTTTTGTGACTACTATCAAATTTCACATCAATCTGCTAAATATCAGTATAAATGTACGGTATGCGAATAAATGGAGTGCAAATAGCAATCAACCTTAAAACCCTACACTTGTGTGCGCACACACACACACACACACACACACACTACGTATTTCCCTGGAGATCCATCCATTATTCTGCATGGCTTCAACCGTACCCCTCCCTCTGTCCCTCTCATCCCAAAACCCCACCCCCCACTCAGGGGTTGCTATGGCCCTGCCTCAACTACTCTGGTATCCAGGATACGGTGACACACTCTGCATCCTGATAGGCTGCCAGCTATGCAAGGGTGGGCACACAGAAAGAAAAGAAGGGAAGGGGGAAAAAAAGAGAAAAGAGGGCGATAGATGGTAGTTAGATGGATGGCTGAGGCAGCACCGCTCCAGGGAGAGCACCGAGCACCATTTTAGCAGGAGCTCTTAACGGAGAGAAAGCGTGGGCAGAAACGGAGAAATAGAAGAGGAAAACCAAACGGCCGGTTGCTTTGAGAGGTAGATGCGACTGAGCATATTTAGGCTAGAGTGAGAGAAGAACAAGGAGACAAAAAAGGGATAAAAAGAAGAGAAAGACAAGGAGGCATGAGCACGAACCGGAGAGATGCAGAATATCGTCCTCCGTCTTTTATCCTGACATCCTGACCGAGAAAGAAAGAAAGAAAGAAAGCAGAGGAACCAAAAGGACAAGAAAGACTACACTGGTGGACCATAGAAAGCCGAAAGAGAAGGGGAGGTGCCTGAGGAGAGAAAGAGGAGAAAGGGAGTAAAGGAGGAAGGGCGGAGGGGGGGGTTGCTCCGCATGTAACACACAATTCGCTTCACAGCGCGCCGACTCTCACACACACACACTCACACACACGCTGACACAGCTAGGCACCCAGCCTCCACCGGCAGGCCGGGGCAACGCTGGCCGTCGGCAAAGTGGCAGGAGAAGCAGAGAAGGCGAGCGCCGGAGCAGAGCGGAGGAGGAGCGCTGCGCCCGGGGACGGCGACGGAGACAGCCGGGGGGGAGGAGGAGGAGGACGCGGCGAAGCGGTGTGGTGCGGAGGCTCGGCGCTGAGGGAGCGGCGACGGGGGAGGGGCGGCGGGGCTGAGGAGGAGGAGGAGGACGAGGCCCGGGGACTGATGGCTCGCGGCAGCGGCTCGGGGAGGTGGAGCAGGCAGAGGCTGGGGTTCTTCACCACCATGCTGCGCTGCAACCTGCCGCCGGAGACCCAGAAGGTGGTGGTCTTCCTCATCATGATGCTGCTCATCGTCATCAACGTGGTGCTCATGTTCCTGCTGGCCTTCCAGTAGAACGCACGCACGCACAACACACACACACACACACACACAAAGACATCACACACACACACACACACACACACACACACACACACACACACATCTGGATGGAGGAAAAGAGCAGATAAACTAAGACACAGAGGGACCAGGGAGCAGAGGAGGACTGAGCGGGGGCTGCTGGGATTGATGGGTGTCCAACGTGACCGAAGCAGAACACAGGTACAACCAGGAGGAGAGGGACGCTCGTTTTGTGTGAGAATAAATGTATCGTGTACCTTTTTTGTGTCAACTGAAACGTGTAACCAAGAGGAGTTCAGGAGCACAGCAGGGGCTACAACTCACAACGATTTCCATTGTCGATTAATCTGTATTATTTTCTCATTTATTCAATTAGCCAGAAAACGGCGACAAATGTTGATCAGTGTTTCCCAAAAAGCCCAAGGTGACGTCCTCAAATGTCTTGTTTTGTCCACAACTCAAAGATAATCAGTTTACTGTCACAGAGGAGAGAAGGAACCAGAACATATTCACATTTAAGAAGGAGCTGGAATTTTAACCGATTCATCCATTATCAAAAAAGAGTTGGTTTTCAATTTAATAGTTGAACGCCAATCGATTAGTCGAATAATCTTTGAAGCTCTAGCGCACAGAACCCTGTAAAGGGAGGGTTCATCAGAATTTGGAACATGGTGTGATTAGTCCAGGTTTTTGTCTCTGTGATTTTTCTGTGATTTCAGTCCCCACCCCAACACAATGAAGGTGATGGAATTCAGATTATGATTGTGGTGCTTGAACGATAAGTTTTATGTTATTCCGTGTTCTACTAATTGTCAAAAAATTCCAAGAAAAAAACCTCATTGTTGGAAAAAAAAACCCAAACCAAAAATGAGGTTCCCTAACCTCTCTGTGGCTCTCATCTCAAAGCCCATTGGTTCGTACTGAAGACTTCAATCTTTAAAAAATGGCTCTCGCATATGTGGTTTTATTTTTTATTTTTTAAATGAAGCTCAGTAATTTCCTAAAACAGCTGAACGCTAGTTTTTAACAAACGGCACTTAAACAGAAGGAAGTAGGTCATTTTGTTCTTGAATAATAAGCATTTTGGGCAACATCGAGGTATATGTGGGATGTGTCTCACTGATGTGTTTTTATAAGTTTCTGGACAACAATGGAGCTCTGTGGCACAGATGAAGTAGATATATCAGGCTTTGGATAAACACACACAATACTTGTTAGGATACGTTCATTGGGTAGGTTCTGGGATTTCTTGACTCTTGACAGAATTATAAAATATTGCCAACGGTACCCTGTAAAGTAAAACAGCAACATCTCTTCCATGAATGATGTTAGAGTGGATAGCCCACAGGACACACAAGTAGTTTGAGAAAATAATGTTCTGGTTTGGATGATCCGACCCTTTTAAAGCAACAGTAGTGTAACAGAGGGTTTTCAGGTGATGTAACGCACCCTGTGGCAGCTCTGTGTTCCAGCTCCTCAGCTCTTAGATAACCGGCTGGTTGTGTTCTGAACGTACAACTTGGCAGTTTTAACAAAACGGAATAGACAGGGTTCGTTGGTGTGCTGATCTGACCTGCCAATGTTAATATTGACCATGTTTACATGCACACCAATATTCCACTTTGATTCTGAATAGGACAATATTCCGAATTTGATCCAGTTCATGTAAACAGAATATCCCATTTGGATATTCCGAATGAGGTGATTTTCCGAATTTAGCCTTTTCTGATTCAGACATGTGTGTTATGCCGGTATTATTCTGGTTTTGAAAGCATTCTTTGGACATGTATACAGCAGAATATGCGTCTCAATCAGGGTTTTTACCACAGTTTACAGCCTCTCGCCTGTTTACGGCTTACGGTCAGCTCTGTGCGTTGCTATGGTTACTGTACACATACCAACCAGCCAACAGTTTGCAGGGCTGTGGACCCGGTAGAGATGCATGTCCAAAAGATAAGGATAATTTAAACATTATGAAGGATGTGGATATCAACAGGTTTTTGGTTATGCGCACATATCGCAACGCTGAGCGTTGAGGGACGCTGTGTTTGCACATTCAAACAAGTCCGTATTTTGCACGGCTGTATGTAAACTAGAATATTAATGGATTATTTACTTTCATTAGCCGTGTACACACCTTAGTCAGAATATCGTCTTTTTTGGAATAACGGGCAAAAAAAAACCCGGAATGTTATGTGCATGTAAACTTAGTCATTGATTTACGGCAACATAATACGAATGTAACACACATATATATGTCAAATAATTCAAATATCAGCCTGTTAGTGAGTATGACTTTGTTGTTGTACTGATTGAGTTAGTGCTGTGGAAATGGACATTCTACTGAATTTACCATCCTAGCACCGCCCAAACATTTTGACCAACATGCATTTTTTTTGTTTGTGTAGCTATATGTTACAGTATTTAAAATGTGGGTGGAGCTTTTGTCACGGTGACTTGGAAATATGAGTTGACTTGTTATGTTTGCTGTTATTCTTGCTCCTATACACTAGCCACTGAAAATTCTTGATTTTGATTGACTGCCAGTGTCCTTTATTTTCATGTAACATAGTCCTACACTAAAAACCACGCACCTCTGACACAGGTATTGTTGCTCTAAACAAATTTACCAACACTACACTACACTGGGTATCGTAGCAACAGTTCTGACAGTTAAGCTAAGTCAGAAGTCTTATGTGTTTAGGGGGCCACTGGGTAGATGTTCCCACGTAGACAGGGCTGCTTAACACTGGGTAGATGAAACATAAATTTCAAGTATGTACACTGTGAAACTGAGTGACTCGTCTTTCCCGCTCTTCTCTCTCTTACCTAATGCTCCACATGTTCAGTATACAGTAGTGATATGGAGATGCATTTCTGAAGAAACAGCAGGGTTCTGCATTAAAATCCACAGTTATCATGTCTGAAGCCCAGTTCAGACCAAAGCTTTGCGTTTTAGAACGTCGCAGAGAAACGTTTCAGCGGTCTGAACCGGCCCGTCCCAGCTGGACTCCAACCAGCTGATGGTGTGGCTGCGACTCAGCTGGTGGAGTCTCCAGAGGCTGGTTTTACAACGCAAGAGACGTCACCTGGTTCAACAGCCAATAGAGAAGTCATCTTGTAAAGTCAGCTACAATAAAATGATCCACAATCCATGTTACAAACTGTTAATAGAGGCTGAACGACTGAGAGAAGGAGAGGTAGCGCCTCGGACAAAGCCCTGAATCGGGGAAAGAAAACGTGTTTTCGCCGATTCATCACTAGAAATGTAACTGTAGCAAGCATCTCACTATCACTAACGTTATCCACATTCAAATGAAATATTCAGCTTTAAAATGCCTGGAAGTCAGAAGTTAAGATGAAAGTACAAAGAGCCGTTGCTATGGAGATGATGCACCCTGTCTCGTTTCAGAACGCTGCAGACCGACGTGCTGCAAGCAGTGGCTAGTTTCATCTCATCTCGTCGTGAATCTGTGGTCTGAACTGGACTTAAAAAGTGTCTGTGCTCCAGGTCAAGCTTTCTTTTAGGTTAAGAAAGAGCTGGTGCTGTCATTCCAGGGCAGCCTCAGCGATTGTGTTGACAAGTTGTGCAGCTTGTTAAATGTAAAAAATAAAGAGGCAATTGATATGCTCTGTCGCCTTGGTACAAAATTAAATGATCATTTTAAAACAATTGGGGGAAAAGTGAGTATTGATTTAAGATTCAGATGGCCTAAAAATGATGACAACGTAAGTTTGTTTCCTTTGGTAAATGGCTGCAGGGGACACACCTATGCTGCGTGTTGTAGTGCTCTTCAGCCCTACTCTGTGAAATATTGTCTCACTTTGGGACACCTCACCGTACATTCTCACTTATTCATGTATTATAAATAGCTTTTTGACAGCATCACTTGAATACATCAATTGGATTTACAGGACTGAGATATGAAATGAAACCAGCTTTTCTCAACCTCTTTGAAAGTGAAGCAATATCCACTTAGTACCCCTCGTCATATGTTGAAACAAAGTGATGTTTTCATTCTCAGATAGTTTTTACTTTAATAAAATGAGTGGCTTGACACAATGAAATTACCCTAGCCAGAGTCTAAAGCTAAATACAAGAATATTTTTATCGGTGTGGTATAGCGTACTGCATTAAATAAAGTGTATGGGTAATAAAGATACATGGCTTTATGTATGTGTGCTGTTAAAAAAAAATTAAGTCTGACCCATGAGCAGGAGGCGCGTGCGTGTGTGTGTGTGTGTGTGTGTGTGTGTGTGTGTGTGTGTGTGTGTGTGTCAACCAGCTGTATGCTGCCGTTTACTATGATAAAATGTATTAGGAGGATTGTGTGGTGTCATGTAGTCAAAGCAAAGAAGATTCTGGAGAGAAGGGCAGCAGGAAGGCAAGATGGTGTGGGAGTGTTGCCTAGCAACAGCCGTATCGTCAGTTTCCCTCATCGCCGTGATGGATCAGTGGAGCTAAGGGCCAGATCGCAGACAGAAACAAATGAAGCGACAATGTCTTTAACAACACTAGTGAGGTAGTGTGAAAGACATCCAGAAAGAGACGAGTGTGCGGAGAGGAAGGATGGTGGGCTGATGTGGTCCAGCAGGATTTGTGTTGTCTCTGCAGGAAGGAGAACAGCATAATGGATGGCCTCTGTAGAGTATGGGGCCATGTTGACGCAGTGAACCTGGTGGTGTGAAATATGACCACTGCAGTGTTTTCATCAATAACACTCTCATATGCTTCTGGCCTTGCTCTGTTATGGTCTCCTCTTCCTCTGTCTCTCGCCCTTCCTCTTCCCTCCTCCGTATCTTTGTCTTAGTCTGCTTTTACCTGAGCTTCTCAAGGATTTCTCATTCTACATGCTGCCCTGTTCCTCAGCCTATATCAAAGTTTAATGATGAAGTTGGAAGGTGCAGAGGGACCCATGTGTGCTGAAGTATGGGCCTGCCTTTGACCTCATGGCATCAAAAGAGACGTCACTGAACACAGCTTTACTGTGTCCCAAAAATATATTTGATACTAATTCATTTTTAACATTAATATGAGTTCCCCCACCCTGCCTATGGTCCCCCAGTGGCTAGAAATGGTGATAGGTGTAAACCGAGCCCTGGGTATCCTGCTCTGCCTTTGAGGAAATGAAAGCTCAGATGGACCGATCTGGAATCTTCTCCTTATGAAGTCATAAGGGGAAAGGTTACCTCCACTTTCTCTGCTTTGCCCGCCCAGAGAAGAGAGAGATATCATGGCTTTCAAATGGGCAAAGTGGCAGTTGGTCAAGGCCACACCCCCACTCTCCACCTCAATAGCTACAGACACATAAATGGCACATCCTAAAGGAAACTCATTGTGGGACTGGCTTTAGTGGCTGTAATTCTGCACCAAGGCTGAATTTCGGGAAAGAGACTTCAGATACAGTATTAGGGGACCAGTAAGGTCTATATAAAAGAGACTTCAGATACAGTATTAGGGGACCACTAAGGTCTATATAAAAGAGACTTCAGATACAGTATTATGGGACCACTAAGGTCTATATAAAAGAGACTTCAGATACAGTATTAGGGGACCACTAAGGTCTATATAAAAGAGACTTCAGATACAGTATTAGGGGGACCACTAAGGCCTATATAAAAGAGACTTCAGATACAGTATTAGGGGACCACTAAGGTCTATATAAAAGAGACTTCAGATACAGTATTAGAGGACCACTAAGGTCTATATAAAAGAGACTTCAGATACAGTATTAGGGGACCACTAAGGTCTATATAAAAGAGACTTCAGATACAGTATTAGGGGACCACTAAGGTCTATATAAAAGAGACTTCAGATACAGTATTAGGGGACCACTAAGGTCTATATAAAAGAGACTTCAGATACAGTATTAGGGTGGGATGGATACCTGGAACAATCATCCCATAAGATTCTTATGCAATGCTCCACCAAATAGGATGGGCCTTAGATAGGATGTGCCACGCTTGGCAAGGGGAGATATTTTTAGTCCACTCAGCTTATGGAACCCTTTGGCTCAGCTACAAACCAGGAAGCTGATGCTATGCTAGCAAGATTCACAGTGAATAGCATTGTGTATGGTTGACAACCAGTAAATATAATTTGACAGTATGTTAAACAACAAGACAAACTAGCTATCAGCCATGCCATTGTCCCCAAATCAATATCAAGACACCACGAACAAATGATCCTCCATGTGTACTTTCGGCCACAGCCTGAAGTAGCGAGCCGAACAGCAAACAGGATGAGGTGCGGACGAGGCACCGAAGGGCTACTCTCAGTGTGGAAAATAACATATTCAGATTTTCCTTTTCATTGAAAGTAGTGCATTCATTTAAAGCGTTCCCCTTAGTAGATGTCCTGTATCACCTTTTAATGGACACCTTGTAGCCAATCGGAATTGAGTATTCACCCAGCCCATGGTATAAGCACCAATTTTCAACATGCATTATTTTAGCAATTAATAGGCTGATGGGTGGTACAAAACAGAATTTGATAAAAAGCAAATTTTGCTTTAAAGCAGTGGTGTTCAGATCACCACTTGGATCCAGATTGAAACATGTCAACATCTATGGTGTCCTGTGGATGGATCGATGGATTCTTTACCAAGGGTGTGTGTGTGTGAAGGCTCCACGCAGTAGTGGTAGAGCAAGTGAGAGAATGACGTTGGAGCGAGTCCCAACTCTAGAGGCATAGTGAGAGAAACAAAATGTCTCCCCTGTGCTGTCTGACCACGAAAGAATGTATTGCTCTGAAATTGTGTAATGTCGCATCAGTAAACCCAATCCTTCATCATTTTAGTGACTGTTTGTTGACCTCACTGTATGACTTAAAGTGCCCATGTTGCAACCATAACATTCCGGCTCATTTCTGACCTGTGACCCTTTCTGTGGTGCGTCCTCTGCAGCTGATCAGTGATGGCAGCGTGGTGTACGCCGAGGCCCTCTGGGACCATGTCACCATGGACGACCAGGAGCTGGGCTTCAAGGCCGGTGATGTCATCGAGGTAGTGGATGCCACCAACAAGGAGTGGTGGTGGGGTCGCATCATGGACAGCGAGGGCTGGTTCCCCGCCAGCTTCGTACGGGTGAGACAGACCAATCGGTCTAGGCTGCTGGAAGAAACCGCCCATACGGCATTTGATTAATGCATGCAGCTGCTGCAATACTGACAGACTGAGCAATATGAAGCCTCAACCCCTTATCAATATTTCTGCAAAATTGTAGATCCTCAATAAGACATAGCTCATAATAAGCATATTCTTACTATGTTCTGTACACAGGTCTAATGTATGACTCAGAAAAAAACTTGAGAAACGTCTTGACATATTATAGGGTTATCATAATGTTTGTGTGCTTGTTCCTCTCATTAAATCACTTGCACAACTGTAATCCACAAGCTATTCAACACATTGTTATGGACGGGTTCAGATTAAAAGTTACGCACCACAATTTGTATATTTTACAAAATGATGGTGACCGCCGGCAGGTCATGTGACAAAGCCTGGCTGACCGGTCACATGACAGTTAAGTTTAGCGGTCATAACACTTAAGTTTAGTCGAGAAAAGGTGATCATTGTGTGGCGATGACAGATTGATGACAAAAAACGATTGTGGTTTGGGTTAAAACACCGGTCTCTTAAGTAGTAATACCGGTTTAACCCTCTGAGGTCCAAGGAGATTTTTAAAAGTCTTTTTAAATTCACATTTTAAGGATATTTGCATATAACCGGATACCCATGTGTTTCATATCAAAATGTTCAGAACAAACTCCGCTTTCTAGAGCTGAAAAGTTGATATTCGCATTTTGAAATTTCTCAAATCTCTCGTGAAAAGAAACCTAAACTCTATTGTTTTGGTGCTTGAAATGAGTTTACAAAAGTAGCGTAATATCTGAATAAAAATAGTAAATAAATGTCCAATATGAAAAGTTGTAATATCGCTTCTTTGAGTAGGACTGCGTCTTTTGTCCTCCGAGGGTTAACAGTTAATTATGTCCTCCTCTAGTTGCGTGTGAACCAGGATGAGCCCATGGAGGAGTATCTAGCCCACCTGGAGGGGGCTCAGGCTGGAGAGGAGAGCCGGGCAGGTCTGGGCTTGTTGCTGGGACCTGGTTTGCCCTGCAAAGAACAGATGAGGACCAATGTCATCAATGAGATCATGAGCACAGAGAGAGACTACATCAAGCACCTAAAAGACATCTGTGAGGTCTGGATTAGATCATGTGAAACATGTAAAAAAAAAATGGGAATGTGCTGGCATGGCTGTGGGAGGATGGCTCACTCACGCACTTGTTTTCCAATGTATTACATCTCTAGGATTGGCAGTAAAACAGACAATCTTTGTGAACTGGAAAAAACTCTTAGTATGGGCTTACTAGCAGTGGAGCAAGTACTTATGCTCTCTAACTAGAGGATGATGCATCGTGATGCATCGAGATATCGAATCGAATTGAATCGCTGACATTGGGAGATCAGTGAAGATTCACACCTCTATCTCCAACAACATTATATGTGTTATTGTATATATAGTGTGGTGTGTGTGTGTGTGTGTGTGAGATGGAGGTTTAAAGGGACAGTTCACGTCAAATAAAAAAATAAAAATAATAAGTATCTTACCTGTACTGCTATTTATCAATCTTGATAGTTTTGGTTGTGAGTTGCCCAGTGTTGGTGATGTCGGCTGCAAAGATGTCCGCCTTCATTCCAATATAACTTGTCTTTGAAAAACTCAACAGCAAGGTCTCTTTTCAGAAATCATGACGCAGTTACTTCAGATAATCCAGAGACCTGGCTGTGAGCAGTTTCATGGAGAAACTTATTTTCTTTTTGACCGATCTACACCCGCCAACCGTATCACTGAGCTGTTGGCGATAACAGCTGTAGACACACGGAGGAGGACGCCATTAATGTTTACATCTCGTGCTGGCAGAAGCATGAGCCTCACGTGTGCGCTTCCTTCTGCGTGGGGATACGTTTGGCGGGTGTACAAAGAATATAGTTCCAGTATAAAACTGCTCACAGACAGGTCATGATTTCGGAGACATTTGCTGTTGAGTTTTTCAAATGTACTTTTTGGGGCGCTTCGAGCACCATAAGCCGATTGCCATATAGAGTGCGGATTGGGCAGCATTTTTCTGTCCGAGCCCGGCTCGCTTCCGACAGGCTTTAAGATATTTATGCCCGAGCCCGACCTGGCCCGACACAGTTAAAATCTAATTTTTTGTTCTCATACTAATGACACATGCACGTTTGTTTGTGTGGAAAGCCCGCTTTTATTAAGCAGGACATTCGGAATGTCTACAGAGGAGCGCATCAGCGCACACTGGGCAACAAGTGTACGTTGTGACCAATCCCGACCCGAAACCGAACATCATTTCTAAATATCTGTCCGAACCCGGCCTGGCCCGTCGGGTACCGCCGGGTCCCGACAGGCTCGGTTCTGGTATCCATCCTCTAGTGCCATATAGTTCCATTACATTGGAGAGAAGGCAGACATCTTTATAGCCGATACTTCGCAACAATGGGCAACTCACACCAAAACTATTTGAACAGATAAATAGCACTACAGGAAAGACACAAATATGTATATTTGATTTTGTGGTGAACTGTCCCTTTAAATGTATGTATTATATGTAGAATGTATGTTGTGTTTTTTTGGTACTTATTATGTTTTGTTGTATATTTTTATAAAAATAAAAAATCCAAAGTGTCAATGCAGCATGTTCTGTTCTCCTCAGGGTTACATCAAACAGTGCCGCAAGCGGACAGATATGTTTGCGGAAGAGCAGCTTCGCACCATCTTCGGAAATATTGAAGATATCTACCGATTCCAGAGGAAGTTCCTGAAAGACCTGGAGAAGAAATTCAACAAGGAGCAGCCGCACCTCAGCGAGATCGGTTGCTGCTTCCTCGAACACGTAAGCCGAGTCACAAAAGCCAATCAAAAACCATTTCAATCCAGAGAACTTGCAGCAAGCCTACGAATTTCCACACTAGTATTTCAAAAAAATTATTCCATCAGAGAGATGTTACTGTATGGAAGAGATGGCACACAAAAGTTTCAAAACTTAGGCTTCTGAGTAATTCTGCTTCAAATCATCTCTTTATTACGTCTCTTTCACTTTGTTTTCCAAAACCCTCAAACTAATATTATAGGAATAGGTATAGTTTGTGAACAATGTGGGTGCATACCTTTTTTACTCTGGGTTAACCATTCTACCCAAATAGTTGATTTGCTTCTACTGTAGCCCTTTCTTTTGTCTTTTTTTGTGTAGCAAACAGATTTCCAGATCTACTCCGAGTATTGCAACAACCACCCCAACGCCTGCGTCCAGCTCTCTAAGCTCATGAAGGTCAACAAGTATGTGTTCTTCTTCGAGGCCTGCCGACTCCTGCAGAAGATGATTGACATTTCCTTGGATGGCTTCCTGCTCACTCCCGTGCAGAAGATCTGCAAGTACCCGCTGCAGCTGGCTGAGCTGCTCAAATACACCAACCCACAGCACAGGTGACTGCAAACTCTTTACATGTTCCAGCAGGGTAGGACGTCCAGAGATCCATTGGTGCTGTTGTAAAAATAAATCACTTTTATTCATTCCTTTTGATAAAGGCCAGTGCTCATTGATCGCAATGGACTGATGCAGTTGATATCTATAATTATTTTCCTTATGCCTACCATCCACTAGAAGACTCTGAACAGACTCTAAAACGACACCATCTCACATCCAACGTTAAAGACTGTCATAACATGTAGCTAGCTACCGCTAGCGTTAGCTGGTAACTTAAAGGGAAAGTCTGCAGATGTTCTGTTCTGCCGTACATGCAGATGAATGTCTCCAGTACCTGGTGGTCTGTGTTTATCTGCCGGTTAAACTCCCGTTAGATGACTCGCTTCAGAAGGGTTGAAAATCGTTGTTGTTGTTCACATGATTTAACTTCACTACCAAGCCTTAAAACTTAGGATAATATCAAACAGGTTTGATTTTGTTTAAATGTCCAAACAGGAAAAAGACTGACTGGGACTGAGTTTTTTGGCCACCTTACACCAAACGATGGAGACTCTCAGGATTTCATTCTGATATTGGAAAAGAGTCTGAGACAGTGAATTGAAAAGTCGTTTGGTGTAAGCTCGGCATTAGAAACAGTAGGTTAAAAACAAAATCTCAAAGTGATGGTTCGGAGTAATTTCACCCTAGGGTTCGTTGCACCACGACCTCGAGCCAAACAACCCCCCAGAAGCTTTTTTCACCTGGGTCGAACATTGGGAGAGTTAGCGTTATCAGCTGAATAGGTTAGTACAGGAGCTAATGGATCCAAGAGTGTATCTTGTACCACTAATAATGCCCAAAATGATACCAAACTTCTACAGTAGTACAAATAGGTTATGTACTCATAAAACAATGGATTGGAAAGTTTGTAAGTACACCAGAAGTTTATGTAAATAACACTTGCCTGTTGGCTTCTGCTCTCTGCTGCTACCGGCAGTAAGACGAGTGCTTAGGGACCATGTAAAAATTACAACACTGAATACCCTGCAGCGCCCTGATATGACATGAACTACTACGACTACCATTTGAAGTCACTGTTCCATTATTAATGTGACTATTATCGCCACTGTTCATCACATCCCCAACCGGCCCCCTCAGACACCTCCTACCAAGAGCCTGGGTCTGTCCGAGGTTTCTTCCTAAGAGGGAGTTTTTCCTCGCCACTGTCGCACTGCTTGCTCTTGAGGGAATTTACTGTAATTTTTGGGGCTTTGTAAATTATAGAGTTTGGTCTAGACCTACTCTATCTGTAAAGTGTCTCGAGATAACTCATGTTATGATTTCTAGGGCTGTCCTCGACTAAAGAAATTCTTAGTCGACTAACACTTATAGGATTGTGTCGACTAATCGATTATTTGATTTAATTGACAGAGCTGTGCTCTTTGAGAGGTGGTTAAGACTAGAAAAGCACAATATAAATGTAGTTAATTAACCATCTGTAAAACTGAGTTTCTCCACAATTAATCCTGCAAAAGCACCACTTTAAATCTTGTGTTTAACATAAATCTGCTCAGACGTTTCTTGGAAATAAGTAATTAAGCATGAATAAGCATAAAAAATGACTAATCGACTAAAGAAATCTTAGTCGACTAAGACCAAAACAACCGATTAGTCGACTAATCGACTAAGAGGTGGCAGCCCTAATGATTTCATACTATAAATAAAATTGAATTGAAAAGAGATACAACAAAAATATTTATTAATTTAACTTCTTTTTTAAAAGTGCTGTAGGACAACTAGCAGGAGACAAGTTATAATTGAGGTAAGTTTGGAGACACTACCTTATTTAATCATTAAATTAATAAATATTTTTGTTTTGTTTATTATTATTACTACCCGGAAATCGCTCTCCATTTAAATAAACTGTAATTTTATCATCGTTAAATACACTTAATTTGGAGTCCAAATTAAAACATCAAAAGCCATCTTTGGTTGTCCTTTGCTGTTTCAACAATCACCACTGGCTGAAGTCAACCCTTAATTCACCCATTTACATGTGAAATTAGAGGGTTAGGGTTGGCAAATATACATCAGGCTTTGATACGCTTACAGAATACATGTATGTACATACATTCAGTGTTGGTTTTGGTCTTTTCATAAAATGTCTTGACTATAAGAAAAATATAGAATATCACCACACTTATCTTTTAGGCTTTACACCCCTGACTGCATGTCACTCTCTGATCTGTAGGGACTACAAAGATGTGGAGGCGGCCTTAAACGCCATGAAGAACGTAGCCAGGCTGATCAACGAGAGGAAACGACGCCTTGAGAACATCGACAAGATCGCCCAGTGGCAAAGCTCCATAGAGGACTGGGAGGTTTGTTCTGAATGGTCTCTCACTGCATACTGTGTGTGTGTGTGTGTGTGTGTGTGCGTGTATTGTTTAACTGTGTGCACGTGCGTGTTTGTGTGCATTTGTGTGTGTAACTGGGCGTGCGTGTGTGCATTGCTGCATGCGTGCGTGTGTATTGTTTAACTGTGTTTGTGTGTGTGTGTGTGTGTGTGTGTGTGTGTGTGTGTGTGTAACTGTGTGTGTAACTGTGTGCGTGCATTGCTGCATAACTGTGTGTGTGCATGTGTATGTGTATGTGTGTTTGTGCGTGTGTGTGCCTGCGTGTGTGTGTAACTGTGGGCGTGCATGTGCGTTGCTGTGCACATGCGTTGCTGCGTGCCTGTGTGGGTAACTGTGTGTGTGTGTGCGTGTGTGTGTGTGTGTGTGTGTGTGTGTGTGTGTGTGTGTGTGTGTGTGTGTGAGTGTGAAACTTGTGCGTGCATGTGTGTATATGTATTGTTTAACTGTGTGCGTGTTTGTGCGTGTTTGTGCGTGTGTGTGCGTGCGTGTGTGTGTATTGTTTGACTGCGTGCGCGTGCGCGTGCGCGTGCGTGTGTGTGTATTGTTTGACTGCGTGCGCGTGCGTGTGTGTGCGTGCGTGTGTTCCATGCAGGGAGAAGACGTCCTCAGCAGGAGCTCTGATCTCATCTTTTCGGGGGAGTTGAGCAAGCTGTCCCAGCCTCAGGCCAAGAGTCAGCAGAGAATGTTTTTCCTCTTTGATCATCAGATGGTGTACTGCAAAAAGGTGCCTCAGCATTTCCCACTGTACTTCACACTTCTTTTATGCTGATGACAGTATGAGTGAATAACCATCCTGAAGGGGAGGGGGGAAAAGTCAGCTTGCAGTCTCTCAGACTGTGGATGGGGAGATGACTTCAGTGACACATTCTGACTCCTACCAGGCCAGTGTTTCTCAGCTTGGGGTTGGGGCGCTCCAAGCGCTCACAAGATTCGTAGAATAGTGGAAGATTAAAAGAAGTCATCCTTTTTTCTTTTAAAAATACTGAATACTCCTTAGTCTGTTGGCCACTGTCTATTTGTTTTGATTGTGCACAATTTCCCATTTGCACAACTGTATTGGTGTCATGAGTGGGCATTGCTTCCGTTAAGAGGTAATACACTAAACTGATGGAGAAATAAACTAAAATAATAACTATCTGCTTTGTAGTGCGCTTAAAATTTCTGTTGAATTCAGAATATATTAATCAACAGGCCTGCAATCTACAGCCATTGTTGGAATGCTGGTTGATGGATTTTAATAATTTGGTTATACAGTAGAAGCCTTGCACAGAACGTCTCATCAACTGTTTTCCCTTCAAAATTTGCCGCTATGTGCAAAACTAATGGTGGATTTATGTTTATATATGAGAAACATAATATAAACATTATTGTCCACATCTACGTAAATTGCACTCCTTAATTAAATTATAATGGGCTTTTGTACTGTGCAATAGCTGATTTCTAATTCAGCCGAGGACATGATCCAAATATTAAAGGTGCTCTAAGCGATGTTGGGTGACGTTATTCTTGTTGATGTTCAAAGTATTTTCAAACAAAACGAGACTAGCTTGCCCCCTTCCCCTCCCTTCTGTGCTTCAGCGCACTTTTTGAAAGTTCAATCCCCCCCAAAAAATATAAATACGTTGAAAAATACACTGACATGAATCCAACATATTATTGGAAAAGATAACTCGGCCTACTCGTAAACAACATTGTATGTGGTAGCCATCCACAAATCCAGTTAAGCTTAAGGATTCACTGTGCCTTCCAGATGTATGTTTGACATTTAAACATGCTGATATATAAAAATGTAAATAGTTTTTTGTATTGTAGGGCACCATAAAAAGGTCACACTACACGTTGTAGGCCTAGTTTAATATGCAACTCAATACAATATACAGTATGTAGTAGAGGTCCCTGCTCGTCTCTTTTCACTCTCTTTTTCCTGATTTAGAGAATA
The DNA here is from genome assembly GCA_025617405.1 of Perca schrenkii. Taxonomy (NCBI): domain Eukaryota; kingdom Metazoa; phylum Chordata; class Actinopteri; order Perciformes; family Percidae; genus Perca; species Perca schrenkii. Next base: position 3,508,362 of record CM046808.1, read on the forward strand.
TAGTGTGTGAGCTTGGTATGAAATGAAATTCAATGTTAAAACGAGATTGAACCCTAGACTGTGTACGCTGGGACCTTCTGGCCCTCTCAGGGTCTTGGGGCCAAAGGACTGTTTATTTGCACAAACAAGTGAAATACATACAATAGAATTAAAAAAACAAGCAACTACAGTGCAGGAGAGGAGAGAACCCCAAAAGGCTTATTCAGCATCCTACAATAACACAGGCTTTTCCAGTGTTACAAAGAAATCTGTGACCCTTCAGAATGTGAGCTCTGTAGCGCCGTCTACCTGCTGAATATCATTTTGTGACTTTGCGGGAAAAATCGGACCCGGGCAGAGATATTAAAACCATTGTTCTTTTCACTGTTGGTCTCGTTTCATTTCATTTCATTTAAGATCATCAGATGGAAAATTAAACAGTTTCAGAAACATTTAAAAGTTACATATAGTCCCTTTTAAAAACCTTTTTTAACTGGGACCTGAAGGCTTAGTAATCCAGCCATTACTATGACTCCAAATGTCACATTTTGTAATCCTACATCACTTCTTTGAAATTAAAACATATCGCACAACTCTTCTCAAGTACACAATTTTTTTTTTTATTCATACCAAAGATTTTAGCCTATGTTGCCTCTAATATTATTCCCCTGTTTCTCCATACCTGTGGCATGAAACACAATCAATCAGACGGGTTGGCTCTTGCTGGTTCTGTAGAGTACTAGTACTGCTACTTGTACTGGGATTATCGGCTGAGTTTGCTGTCCGTATCCTTGCAGGACCTCCTGCGGCGGGACATGCTGTACTACAAGGGTCGGATGGACATGGACCACATGGAGGTGATAGATGTGGAGGATGGTAAGGAGAAGGACTTCAACATCAGCGTGAAGAACGCCCTGAAGCTGCGCTCGCTGGCCGGGGACCAAGTCCACCTGCTGTGTGCCAAGAAGCCGGAGCAGAAACAGCGCTGGCTCGGAGCCTTCGCCGACGAGAGGATTCAGGTCCAGCATGACCGCGACACAGGTCAGACAACTGCACAGATCATGTTCACGGTTAAAGAGCCCCTATCATACTCCTTTTAGGCGTACTTTGTACTTCTTGGGGTCTTATTAGAACAGGTTTACATGCTTTCATGTTCAAAAAAACGTGTTTCTCTTACTGCTATGAAGTTTTTTTTTTCGCGTACATTATTTCTCGGAATATAACTATAATCTTGCCTGTTTACGATTTATGGTCAGCTCTCTGCGTTGCTATGGTTTCTGTACACAAACCAACCAGGCAACAGTTTGCAAGGCTGCAGACCTGATAAGAAGGAGAAACACAGCTACTTTTAAACATGATCAAAGACTTTGATATCAACAGGTTTTTGGATATGAGCAAACATCGCAACGTCAACCTTTTCAAGAAGCTGGTTGAAGGAATGAGCTCCAACAAGTCCTCCACCGCTAGAAAAAAAATCCTATTTTTGCACTAACCCTAACCCTGAGACACACACACACACACACACACACACACACACACACACACACAGGTTTGTGGCACTATCTTTGTGGGGACCCGTCATTGACATAACGCGTTCCTTAGCTCCTTACCCTAACCTTAACCATCACAACTAAAGGCCTAACCTTAACCCTAACCCTAACCTAATTCTATCCCTAATCCTACAACCAAGTCAACCAACCAAGTGGGGTCCAGCATTTTGGCCCCACAAAGCTTTCGAACCCCACAAGTATACTGGACTCCCAGTTTGTGGACCCCACAAATACAGTTAAACACACAAACACAAACACACACACAAACTCAAACAATGAGCCCTGGATTTATAGTTAGATGATACATAGACCTGGGATCTTCCAGTTAACTGTCTCCCTAACCTGTCAGCCATGCTTTTTTCTCTGCAAACAACAGAGCTGTGTCCTATAACATGTGATCTGTGTATCCTCCTTTGTTCTCCTTTCACTACATCAGCTTTAATACTTTAAAAACTTTACTGTGGTGCGTCCGGAAACTGTGGCACTGCCGGCAGTAAATACATGTCTCTGATGCTCGTCTAACGAATAGAGCTAGACTTCTGTCCTGAGTTGAGTCTGTATTAACTGTGTGCTTCACTGGCACATTAGTAGGAATAAGGTTTTTGGTTTGATGTTGAGTCCTGCACATTTACAATATGTTGGTTTTTACCTTTTGGGAACAAACACAATGAAAGAATAACTTCTTGAGAAAGCCTCAAACTTTGTAAAGCCCCTTGAGGCAAATGTGTTACTTTTTGTTACTGAGCTATGTAAATAAAATTGACTAAACTTCATAGCCATCCCATTTCTTTTTCTCCTCTCAGGGTTTTCTCTCACAGAGGTCCAGAAGAAACAGGCCATGTTTAACGCCTGCAAAAGCCATCCAGCTGGGAAACCAAAAGGTATGCACCCAAGGGTTCAGAGAAAGGCAAATAATAGGATTGCATGGACTTGAGTAGTTGCACATTAGGCACTAAGCTCCTTAGTGTGGTAGTCTCAATGTAGTGTTTGTATCAGTGTAGACTCTACATCCTCTTGTTCCTAAGTTTTATTTAATTTTGTCAGATAATATAATACTCATCATCTTAGAGGGTAACTACCGTTTCTTTCAACCTGGACCCTATTTTCCTATGTTTTTGTGTGTAAGTGACTGATCGGAACAATAATCTTTGAAAAAGTGTCTGACAACATTAAGGAAAGGATCCCTACAGAGATAGACCTTTAAAACCTCTTTAAGACCATTCTGTTCAACCAGAAACAGCTCTGAGGTCGCTAGCACTGAACCCACCAGACTCCATTTAAAAAAAATATATACTTTTAGCGTGTATAGAGCCTACATATTTTCACATGTAAATCAGTAGACTATGTGTTTATTTCAACCAAAAGTAGAGTTGCGATTGTCGGAAAAGTGAAAAGACGACCCAAAATGGCTTTTCATAGTTAGATTTAGATTCTGTCTACTTTGAATGAAGTGTATTTTACGATGCTAAAATTACTGTTGATTTACATGGAGTCTGGGGGGTTTAGCGAACACAATTTTGCGGATGTTTAAAAAAAGGATCTTACTCTTTAACAGAAAGGTTCGACCTCCTTAGAAATCCTTTCCATAATGTTGTCAGACACTTATAATAATAATCTGAGCCTGTCAGTCATAAAAGCTGGACAATTGTCCTATTAACTTATATTGTAGCTTGTTTCTCCACTGCCGACTGCAGCGATCTCGCTTAATGCTGGACCAATGTCAAAGATTGTTGTACAGTGACTTAGACACAAAAACATAGGAAAATAGGATCCAGGTTGAAAAAAAAAGCCTTGGAGGTAGCCTAGCCTTGAAATCTCAGAGTAATATCAGTCTGAAAATGTCTTCCTTTCTCTCTGGGCTTGGACATAGGTCACCTCATGATGAATAATGTATAGCAACTGATCTATAATGCATACTGCAGCACTTTCTATTGAAATTGTATGTCACCAGGATCTGTATTCTTCAAGCATCTCAGAATCACTGTAAAGGTTGGACTAAGGCTAAAAATACTCGTCCTCCTCTAGAACAGGACAGCAGATTTATTTATGAAGAATCCTACACACACTCCCAACAAGACAGACATCTCCGGTAAAAAATAAATGTCATCCTTCCAATCGCTTCAACTTTGCTGTTCTTTGATTGTGTCAATAAAACTCAGCACTTTCTGCACAGATGTTTTCACGTTAAACAGAATCTTCTCATTTTTCCAGGTAGGCTTTTAATTTGAAACATCTGCAGGAAGTGTTAGCTTAACTGTGCTTAAAAAACAGCAAAGCAGGGGCAATTGGCAAAATTTGTGAAATTTATGAAAATACTATCTGTTTAAAACAGAAAGTCAGAGCAGCAGAGTATTGACTGTAACAAAGATCCTCTACACTAAAGATAGCGCATTTCAAGCAGCGCCAACAGTGAAATGGTACACACTTCCTGTCTCCTAAAGAGGCGTGGCCTCGTTTGAACATGTAGTAAACGTTGTGTGGATGGATCAAAAGTTATTTCTTAATAGTTTCTTTTGCTAACGTTAGATATGTGCAGTACAGTGTTTTTTTTAAATGGAGTCTGGTGGGTTTAGCTAGCGACCTCAGAGCTGTTTCTGGTTAAACAGAAAGGTCTCAAAGAGGTTTTAAAGGTCTATCTCTGTAGGGATCCTTTCTATAATGTAGTCAGACACTTAGAATAATAATCTGAGCCTTTAAATAAAGCACTTTTAGTGGACTAAATTGACGATGCACATGTGTCCCATAGGGTTACATTGCAGCCCGGTCTGCGTTCATGCTTAATACTGGACCAATGTCAGAGGTTGTTGTTCCTATCAGTCACTTAGACACAAACACATAAGAAAATAGGGACCAGGTTGAAAAAAACGGTAGTTACTCTTTAACTGTATCTGTGGATAGCTACCTTACCTGTAGGCCAGTAAGCCTATCATCAGTCAGCACGTTTACATGCACACCAATATTCCACCATTATTCTGAATATGACAATACTCCGAATTTGATACAAGTTATGTAAACAGCATGTTCCGGTTGGAAATTCCTAATAAGGCCTTTTTCCGATTACAGCATTTTCTGATTAAGACATATGTTATATATTACGGAGTGTCTATTTGCACCCCCGGTACGAATAGCCTCGGCCACACAGCTGAGCTATTTACACCCTGTGACGTAACAACAACAAAAACGTTGCTCGCATGCACCGAAATCATGGCGGACGTTCATCCTCCATGACAGCAGAAACTGGCATATTAGGGAAGTTTTGTCTCTAAAGTTTATAACAATTGAATTTCTAGCGGAAAATGGATACTACAGTTGCGCTCTCTGTCTTCAGTGAAAGCATACAACCGTTAGTTTGTTAGTTAGTACCTATTTTTTGTATACAGTATGGTTACCTAGCAACCGAGGCTTGAAGAAACCAAGTGGTAAACAATTGTTCAACTTCCTGAAAGAACTGCTAGGTGAGTGGTTAGTACGCTTGTCTTTGGTGTGGGAGTTAGGAGTTTGATTCCCCTGTGTGGTGATCTTATTTTTTAAATTTGGATTGGATAATTTGCATGCAATTGCGCAAGTCAGGACCCGCGAACGCAAATTCTTTTTTTTTTTGCAGGGTGGTAGGGGAAGACTCATGAATATGCCTGCTCTGGTTGGGTTGGTTAGGTTTAGGCAAGAGGAGTGGGATGGTTATGGTTAGGGTAAGAATGTCAGGGCGATAATATTCCAAAAAGGTGTAATACATGAGTAGTATGGATAACTGTGTGTAAATATATGCCATGGTACTGTAAATGCACAGGGGTGCAAATAGCATACACTTCTAATTGCACCAGGGTACAAATAGCATACTGCTAATTGTACCAGGGGTGCAAATAGCCTCACCCTATATATTATTATTCCGGTTTTAGAGGAATTGTTTAGACATTCGGAATATGCGTCTCAATCAGAGTTCTCACCGCAGGCTCAACAGGTTTTTGGATAAGAGCAAACATCGCTACGTCGACCTTTTCTAGAAGCTGGTTGAAGGAATGAAAGAAGGAGGCTGTGTTCACACGGTCCAACAAGACCTCCACCGCTGGAAAACTTCGGAAAATCCTGTTTTGCACGGCTACATGTAAACGGGAATATTAGTGAAATACTAACTTTCATTAGCCATGTAAACAGCTTAGTCGGAATATCGTCTTTTTCGGAATAAGGGCAAAAAACGGAATATTATGTGCATGTAAACGTACTGAACGTTGTGTAAATAAAAAAAAAAAAGATTTATCTTTACAAATAATATGTTGGATTTATTGATGTATATTTTCAGACTATATATATATATATATATATATATATATATATATATATATATATTATTTTATTTATTTATTTATTATGTTTTTTTTTACAATAATCAATCAAGCAATAACTCTGAGGACCCCCTAGGAGTCCCGGGCCCCCTGTTGAAGATCTGTGTCTTAGACAGAGCAGCCTGTTCCATCATGTATCAGGACAACTAGAAAAATTAATATACAAAACTCTCTCAGCATTCAGGCGTCAGGGGCACACCGGCCAATAACAAATGCAGATCTGGAATATATAATGAGTGCATGCTTCCGGTCTCATTTCCCAGCTGTGTCTGATATCCCATGAAGTGGTGTACTGTATATGTAATGCTACGTTCTGTCCGTCTCCTCAGCAGTGACCAGACCTTACTACGACTTCCTCCTGCGGCAGAAACACCCGTCCCTCCCCACCGCCTTGCCCCAGCAGCAGGTATTCATGCTGGCTGAGCCCAAGCGCAAAACCTCCACCTTCTGGCACAACATCGGCCGACTGACACCTTTCAAGAAGTGAACGAGAGAAAATCCTGAAGCAAAAGAAAAAGCCGTGGAGTGAAGGAACGGAGGGGGGAGGGGACAGAGAAAGAGAAGCGCTCTCTGCTCGTGCCTGAATAGACCCTTTTTAATTAATCTCTTTTTCTTTTCCTACACGTAACATTGCCCTTATTGAAACACTGATTTATTGTATAGATGAGGATGATTATGATGAGGACGAGATTATTTTTTCGAAAGCACTTTATAGGTTGGTTAACAATCAGACTTTAGAACGGTCTCCCCCTGGAGACACTGAGTCAAACAGGGCGAGTGGACCCTTGCTTAACTTACTGCTACTGCTACTACACCTCCAATCAAGCGCCAACTGGTACTAATACTACTGCTGTACTGCTGCGAGCGAGCGTGGGACTCCCGATTGTGCCGCCTCTGTGAACGACAAAAAAAAAAAATAAGTTGTGTCACTTCTTTCCACTGTTGTATTGTTTTACAGATGCCAAGTGTTCACAGTGCCAGACGATTTTTTTTTTTTTACATCTGTTTGATCTGTGTCTGTTTATGAAAATGGAAAAAAAAAAAAAAGGGGGAACATTGAAAGGGGGGAGGGGGGTTCCTGTGCTTTTTCTCTGTGCAAATATATAATTTCAGGATTTTATTTGAGCTGGGGTTTTCTTAAGTGTTTTGTGGTCTCCATCCGCCAGGATTTAGTTCCATATTGTACTTAAATAATTCGTCAAATGCAAGAAGAAGAAGAAGAAGAAGAAGATTCTACTCAGCGCAGATTAGGAGCTTTTTATTCAAGCAAAACAGCAGCAACACACATTCCTCGAGTCCGATCCTCGACTCCTCCTTTTACCTACCATGTCAATGAGAGTAAACACCCTGTTCTTTTTTTCTCTCTCTCTCTCTCTCTCTCTCTCTCTCTCTCTGTCTTTTTCTTTTTTTTTTTTCAAGTGCCATTTGAAGTGTGTCGCGGATGACTTACAATGACATGCATGGATGTGATGAAAAAATGCTGTGAAGAATATTTTTTTATCTCTGAAGAACCCTGCTATATTTAACCAGACTTCAGGAACTGAGGTTTTCATCGTGCTACTAGGCTGACAGCATCGCAACACACACACACACACAAACACACACACACACACACACACACACACACTTTTATCTTCCTTTACTGTACTTCTGATAGCCAGTGTTCCTGCTCTGTGTATCTGGTCTCCAGTATAATCTCCTTTCTGATCGATGCAGCCCAGTGATATCGCTCTGTAAGTGCATTCAGTGAAATGTGCTCCTTTCACCTTTGTGTTCAAATGTTTTAGCTTCTGACGATATGGAATATTAAACATTCCTAAGCTGACAAATGTGACGGTCAGTATGGGGTGATTATTGCATTTTCATTTGTTGTTGTATTTCACACTGTTGCATCGCCCAGCGGACATCACGGGGGAAGTCGTGATGCTGTCCCTGTCATCAGCTCAGCTGCAGCTTTAACTTCAGTCCACTCAATGTTACCAACACGCTAAACTAACCGGGCTCGTTACAACCACAAAGACCACCGCTACTAAATGTTAGCCTAGCCGGTAACAAAGCAAATCCGTATGCCTCCTTTTCCATTTGTGTTGTGTTCAACATGACTGTGAGACGTTCCATTTGTACTCGGAAGTTAGATTTTCTGAGGTCAAAGTCGGAAACATGCCCAGTGACCTCGGATTTCCGAGCTCGGAACTCGGGACAACCACCGAGTACCCCGAGGTAAAAATCCAACATGGTTGCCAGTGTTACCACAGTTACTTTGAAAAAGTAACTTCGTTACTTTACAGATTACTTGATTGTAAAAGTAGTTTAGTTACTTTACAGATTACTTGATTTTAAAAGTAACAAAGTTAGATTACAAGTTACTTTATTAGTTACATGCAGCAGCTGCCGACAACACCCCCACAGCCTCAACATAAAAATGACAACCGGTTTACTGTGAGGCAGCTCAGCGTGGCCAGTAGTAGGATCTGGTTTATTATGGCACGAAAGAGAGCGAGTCAACCGTGTTTAAGGGCAGCATTTCCGCTACAACGTAGGCCTACTGCCCAACCAACTTCTTCAACTCTCCCCCCCTTACTGGTTTTGCACCGAAGTCCAGCTTTAGTTGTTCGGGTGGTGGGGGACCTCCTGCTCTCTGCTTCGCTCCACCTGCTGGGACTTGCTCTGTAAGTTTGGCTGCAGCGCTGCGACTCCAATTGTTCCTTCCAATTTGACGTACTCGCCACCAGCACAGAGTGTACAACGAACCTTAATATTGCCGTCTTTGGCTGACACGAACTCTAAATAGGGACTGTAGCTATCCGGCTAGAAAGCGCGCATCTCTCTCCTCCCTCCATTGTTGTTTACGTTTGTGTCGCTGCGTGGTACACGTGAACTGTCCACATGCTGAAAACGTGACTTGTCGCATACGTGACTTCACTCCCCGAGACGCAAGAAGAAAGCAAAAATATATATTTTTACTAATGAAAATGACAAATAGTAACGCACAGTGACTTGGATAAGTAACTTTAATCTGATTACTGGTTTGGAAATAGTAACGTGTTAGATTACTCGTTACTGAAAAAAGTGGTCAGATTAGAGCAACGCATTACTAGTAGTAACGCGTTACTCTAATCTGACCACTTTTTGTGGCATCACTGATGGTTGCCCAGTGCATCAACAGCAGTGAAAGCTGTAGTAACATACAGTTATTAGCACTTCTGCGTAATTTGTGTCTCACTAAATCAGTCGTACACACATTCCTGGCCATATTCCATCTGTGGGCATGCTGTTTGTATGCACAAAAAGCAGCCTAATGGTACAGCTAACAATGGCTAACCTGGCTAGAGGTAACGCCACAATGAAAAATCCGACTTCTAAATGGAACGCATTCAACTCGAGTGTGACATCATTCCCAGCTCCGGCTTCCGGAGTTCAGAGGTAAATGGAACACATTATGTTACCAACGAGCTAAACTAACCAGGCTTGTTAAAACCACAAAGACCACCACTACTAAAGGTTAGCCTAGCCGGTCCATCTGCCTCCTTTTCCCTACGTGTTGCGTTCAGCCCTGAGTGTAAGACCGACCTGGGTGCTTGGTCTTACACTCAACATTTTTCCCCACCTCTGGAGGAGTTTGCAACGGTGTCACTGAACTATCTCAGACTCTGATAGTTTGCGCTCAGAAGACGACGGCTGCCTCGAGGACTGCTACGGTGCTGAATTTAGGGCAGCTGTGGCTCAGAAGGTAGAGCGGTCGCCTACCAATCGGAAAGTTGGTGGTTCGATCCCTGCCCCTGCTGACCCATGTCGAAGTGTCCATGGGCAAGACATTGAACTCCGAGTTCCTCCAGATGCTGCGCCAACGGAGTGTGAATGGTTCCAGTGTTATAAGAAATATAAATCTTTAGCCAAATAATCACAAACTCACTACAGGAATTTATATTAAATCATAAATATTACTTAGGCATAGTTGAAGTAAAAAAAATAATTTCTACAAAAGAAGGAAGAAAGATTGATCAAAAAATTCTCAAAGAAGCCTGGCTTGGTTCTGACACCAAGGACTGGATGCCCAGGGCCAGGCCAGCTCAGTGGCGTCTTTCGCCCGTTACGCTGTCTCTCGTCTCTGCCGGAGGAAGCCCCCGCGCTCTGTACCCCCTCCACTTCTAACTCTAAAATCTGGCCCGTGTTTCCCTCCTCTGATTCCCACAGGAAGTGATGATGATGATGACCTTTTCACTGGGAAAAATATTTTTCCGATGCCCGTGAACGCATGGTTACATTACGTGTCATTTAATGGATGCTTTTAGCCAAAGCAACTTCCAATTAAGTGCTTTCAACCTTGTAGGTACAAACTCCGGACAGCAAGAGGTAAGTGTAAGTACATTAACTTTAAATAAGCAAAACTACAACGAGCCATATGAAAGTGCAACTGTAAGGGTTATTTTTGCATTTTATTGTAAAATCCGAGGTGCAGTCGGAAGAGATGGGTTTAGGGTTTAACGCCTGCGGCGGAAGATCTGTAAACTTCCGGCTGTAATGTCAATGTGGAGCTCATTCCTCCATTTAGGAGCCAGGACAGCAAACAGTCGGGATTTCGTTGAGTGATTAGTTGTCCCTCGCCGTGATGGGGCAGAAAGTAGCTTGGCTGATGCAGTGTACATTTACTACCATATTGGACAACTTTACAGCTGATTGAAAAAAGCATCATCTGTTTCGGCATTCTACATATAGAATTGAAACACAAATAGTCATACAGTATATACTCACTTAGTGACAGACATGCGCGTACATATGGCTGGCCCACGCCTTGCTGCTGTCCAGCCAAGAAAAGGTTTCAGCTCTGAACCTAAGGTATCAAATTGACACTGTTACATGTGCCTCTGGTGTGTGTGTGTCTTGTTTTCTCCATCCGTCTGTCTGTCTGTCTGTCTCTCTCTCTCTGTCCCTCGTTCTGCCCTCCTTCCTCTGCCTGTTGCACACCTGAGCGTAATCAGTGCTCAGGTAGAGTGGGGGAGGTGATAAGAAGGCAGAGAGCGAAGGGACAGAGGCACATGGAGAGCACACCAGCAGCACACTATTAAGGAGTTTCCTCATCACCTTTTTTTCTCCACAAGCAGGTTTGTGTTTCCCAACCTCCATGCACACTTAGGTGCAGGAGTTTTGTTATTTTAGTTTATTGTGTTAGTTTGGGCTGGAGATTACCGGTAGTTCAGTTATTTGTCTCTTTTGTTTGTTTTAGGATTAGTTTACCCTTTTTAGGTAAATTAGGAGACGCGGGGAATGACGGCCCATTGCAAGGTTGGTCCAGCGTCTTCCCATCTTTGGTTCTTTTTATCCGGGGTCTCCAGTCCCTTTTTGTTTCTCTTGGTTTGCTACTTTTGGGAATGTTTTTGCATTATTTGATAAAGCTTGTTGGTTAATTGTTAACTTTGTGTCTGGGGGTGGTGGAAGAGGGGGGGGGGTGCATAGGTCAATTGGGAACACTTTTGCCAATCGGGAACTCTTCTGCCATTTTATGGGGGGGCATTGGACAATGGGGAAAACTTATGCCAATTGGTAAGGACAATTGATAACTCCAAACGCCCCTATGAAAAACAGGCCAAGTGTCCTGGGCTTTCAAAGGTGTTGTCTGACCCCTTCTCGGGGTGCCAGTAGGGACCCTTCCCATTGGTCCAGGACCACCAAAATTTGGTCATTGATTCTCCACAACACCCTTGGCAACATTGAAATGGTTTCAGATCATTATTTTACTGTTAAATGTGAATTAAAAATATTAGCATTGAAAATGGCCTTTAAACCTTTGGCTTCTACATGTTTGGACACTTGGGAACACTTCTTCAATTTGGGAAGGACAATTGGGAACACTCAACCACCCTATTAAAAACAGGCCAAATGTCCTGATTCGGACTTTGAATCCTTGTTTTTTATTTTTCGTGCCCCTGGTGTACTAACTTACTTCCAGGGTTAGGAAGGGAGGCCAGATTGGGGCTTAGCCTGCAATCAGGCCTCACGGTCGGACTCCTGCCCGGCTCACACACCCCCTGATGTTCCCAAATGTCAAAAGTGTTCCCAACTGGAAAAAAAACCCTTATAAACCTAACAAGTACAATTGAAAAAATACTACTTGTCATTAAAATATTTAAACAAATGTCAAGTATGTTGCATAAAAGGGGCGTGGCTACAATATTGGCTTGGTTCCAGCCCCCAGGACCTTTGCCTTGAGCATATAGGATTCCCGATGGTCTACGATGGCCACGCCCTACACATTGAATCTGTGGTTCGTGTCGAGCGCTTGGGTGCAGTTTTTATGCATGTAGTGCCATTTTTGGAAGAAATATGGCTGTTTAGAGGTTGGACATTTGGGAACATTTCCCATTCATTTTCACTTATAAAATCCTCCCATTCATTTGTAATTGCACTTGTCCCGCCTCCCACGGAAGTTGCTAAGAGCTAGCAACTCCAAACCAAGACGGCCCCGCCCCATTTGGGCCCGGCAACAACATACTGAAGTTTCGGGGCGCTGGCACAATCAGAACAAAAGTTTCTCTATTCAAAACAATATTTCAATGTGGTGTTGGACATAACGATCCTAAGACCATGTTTGTGGGAATTTTGAACGGGACTTTTTTTTTTTTTTTCTAGACGGTTTGGCGCAAAAATAATTATACACTGTTGTAGAGGTGCACGCAGCCCGCTACTGTGCAAATCTGGGGTCTCTGGGGGCTTTCCTTTATTAATTATGAATATTCATAATTTTTGAAAATGCCATGGGAAATGGAAGAAATGTTCCCAAATGTCCAGAAACCTTTTTGGGGAGCCATTAGGGGCCCTTCCCATGTGTCCAGATCCACCAAAAATTAGTCACTGATTCTTCTGAACACCCTCTTCAACATTGAATATGTTCCAGGCCATTATTTCAATGTTAAATGTGAAAGAAAAATTATTAGCATTGAAAATGCCCTTTTGATCTTTGGCTCTTATATTTTGGGACACTTGGGAACACTTCCTCCATTTGGGAACGCTTTTGCCAATTGGGAAGGACAATTGGCAACCCCATCGCCCCTATTAAAAACAAACCAAATGTCCCATTTTGCACTAAGGGAAGGACAGGGTAAGGCCTAAAATATGTTTCATGAAATGGAACAAGTGTTCCCGAATGTCCAGACCCCTTCTTGGGGAGCCAGTAGAGACCCTTCCCATGGGTCCAGGACCACCAAAAATTAGTCATTGATTCTCCAGAACACCCTCGTCAACATTGAACAGGTTATTTGACTGTTAAATGTGTAAAAAATTATTAGCATTGAAAATGGCCTTTTGACCTTTGGCTTTTATATTTTGGGACACTTGGGAACACTTCTTCCATTTGGGAGGGACAATTGGGAACATTCAACCACCCTATTAAAAACAGGCCAAATGTCCCATTTTAAGTAAGGGCTGAGCACTGTTAGGGAAGCCCAACCCGGGACATTTGGCCTGTTTTTAATAGGGGAACTGCGTGTTCCCAGTTGTCCTTCCCAAATGTCAAGTGTTCCCAAATGGCCAACCTTCCTGTGCAGCCATTCTAAGTGCTAGGTAAATTGCTCCACTGTAGCTGGTTAAGTATATTTATTTCTATTTTTTTAATCTATTTTTTCTATTGATATATTCATCTATCGACCTATCTATCATCCCTTTATATTTTATATAAGGCCTAAATAGTATATTTTCGTTATTTTTTTAAAACCCTGAGTCCCCAAATATAACTAAAATGAAGGATCATGACCTCAGCACGTGATCACCTCATGCCACTGCATCTACTTAAAGCCCCACGCGGTAAGAAGAGCAGTCATTACAGGCTGGACAACTGACAAGGTAAGCTCTTTTCTCTGTAGCTCTGCGTTTTTGGCTTGTGAAAGTGTATTACTGTGTAACAAATTGTACTTTAGTGGTGTGTTTTTGAACAATGAGTGTTTTTAGCCTTTTTACCGTCGAAATCTCCACATTAAAAGAGCATCTTTTTTTTTCTCCCAATAGCGCACCACGTGCGTTTTATCCTTTAGCATGCTTTCTATGTATTAAATGGTATAGTTTGGCTTGTGTAAGTGTATTACTGTGTAACATAGCCTACTGCACTTTAGTGGTGTGTTTTTGAACAATAATTAGGTTTTGTAGTTGTTTAGCCTCTTCTCTGCCTCAGTCCGCTGTTCGGCCGTCAGATCAGCTGTTCGACCGTCTGCTGCTTTGAACCTGCTGTTGTAAGCCTTATTCCGTTTTCTTCACTGCTCTGCTACTTCGGAAAGTACTTGCCTACTAATAGATAGTGTTTTTAGCCTTGTAAACGTGTGTACTCTGTGGAAATCCTCACGTTAAAGCCCCGAGGCTCCAGCATGACGGAGACGCCTTTTTCTCTCTCCCAATAGCGCACCTGTGTGTTTTTCCTTCAGCATGCGTTGGTATGTATGAAATGGTATAGTTTTGCTTGTGTAAGTGTATTACTGTGTAACATACTGGACTTTAGTGGTGTGTTTTTGAACAATAATTAGGTTTTTTAGTTGTTTAGCCTCTTCTCTCGCTCTTGAGGGAATTATTGTAATTGTTGGTTGCTTTGTAAATTATAGAGTGTGGTCTAGACCTACTCTATCTGTAAAGTGTCTCGAGATAACCTATGTTATGATTTGATACTATAAATAAAATTGAATTGAATTGAATTCTCTGCCTCAGTCCGCTGTTCGGCCGTCAGATCAGCTGTTCGACCGTCTGCTGCTTTGAACCTGCTGTTGTAAGCCTTATTCCGTTTTCTTCACTGCTCTGCTACTTCGGAAAGTACTTGCCTACTAATAGATAGTGTTTTTAGCCTTTTAAAGGGGTGTACTCTGTGGAAATCCTCACGTTAAAGCCCCCGTTTTCAAAGCGTCATTTTTTTTTTTTCCCCACAAGAGTGCAGCGCAGCTTCACCATGCGTTGCTATATGCAATGGTATCAGAATCAGAAAAGCTTTATTGCCAAGTACATTTTTTACACATACAAGGAATTTGTTTTGGTGTCGTAGGTGCATGTCACACATTATCTAAAATAAGTTAAACAAACAGGTTAACAGAACAGACAATATAAGTATAAGATTTCAAGTTAATATTTGTGAAGTTTAGCTAGGTGTTTCGTTAGCTGCGACTGTCCCTTCAATCCTAGCTGTGTGTAGCTACAAATCACGGCTAGTTAGCTTCATTTTTGGTCGTAATTAGAGTATATTTACAGTTTGAATTTCGTCACGCCACTTACACATCTAACTAAATGTCTTATAAAGCTAACTACGATGTCCGATTTCAAGTTAATGAATATTTGTGAACAGTGGGGGTTTCGTTAGCTATGACTGTCCCTTCAATCCTAGCTATGTGTAGCTAGCTACAAATCACGGATAGTTGGCTTCATTTTTGGTCGCAATTCGAGTATATTTAGCTACAGTTTAAATTTCGTCACGCCACTTACACATCTAAATAAATGTCTTATAAAGCTAACTACGATGTACGATTTCAAGTTAATGAATATTTGTGAATTTCAGAGGAATTCTAGGAGCTAGCTCTCATTGATAGAGCTACATCCAGCCGCAGGCTCTTATCAATGAGACTCGCGGACAAGCAGCGTTTATTTCCCCAATCGTTTGTTTAAATAACTCAACACATTATAATTACACACATTAAAATATTAACTGGAACCTGTGGTAACAGATTGCTGGTGCAACAAGCTCGCTGACCGTGCTCTCACTCACACACACCGGGCATTTAGCTAGCAGGAAGAGGGGAACTGCAGGCCCTGGAGCTCTGTCAGAGCACCAGCGTGTAGTAATCCATTATCCAAAGCCAGTGACTTTGCGCGGGTATGGAGTGCTGTCGGCTGCAAGCCGTAACGGAGCTCCAAGTTCCTCAGAGCAGGCCGGGGTGTGTGAAGGAAGGCAGGTCGGGCGGCGAGGCAACAACACAGGCAGCACCAGTGCCGACCTCCGACACACAGTCGGACAACATTTGCAATTAACCATCCATTTTAGTAAAACGGCCCATATTTGAGCTTTACATAGTTGATTTCTCGCATAAAAAAGTTTCAGAAGTGAATTTTGTAATGGAATAGCAGAGATCTGCGTGACCTAGCTAGATTCAGAAGACTACCTGATCTCAGGTCAGTTGTGTAGCCTATGTAAATGTTGGGGCGTGACTGTTCTCTTAAGGTTCCGGATTTTGAGCTGCCTACGCAGGCAACTCAGCTTTGTTGGGATTCGCCCGTTTTCAGTGGCAGTTTCAAAATATGAGATTTTCATAGCAAAGGGGTGTCAGTGGGACTTTGAGCTTCTATGTATGTCCTATTTACCCACTGAACTGTTGTTATTCAACTATGACAGGGTAAAATCGGTTTTGCATTCTATCACCCCTTTAAGATAAAAAGAGCAGATTAAGTACAGTGGCAT
Source organism: Perca schrenkii (assembly GCA_025617405.1). Lineage (NCBI taxonomy): Eukaryota > Metazoa > Chordata > Actinopteri > Perciformes > Percidae > Perca > Perca schrenkii. The sequence continues at coordinate 3,524,648 of CM046808.1, forward strand.
GTAGAGCCAGAGGTGGGTGTGGAGAGGGTCAGGGTGGGTTCCGGGCCTTGTTAATAAGGCTAGTGGCGGAGGGGAAAAAGCTGTCCTTGTGACGTGAGGTTTTGGTCCTGATGGACCTCAGCCTCCTGCCAGAGGGGAGTAGCTCAAAGAGTTTGTGTCCGGGGTGGGAGGGATCGGCCACAATCTTTCCAGCACGCTTCAGAGTCCTGGTGGCGTAAAGGTCCTGGAGCGGTGGGAGATTGCAGCCAATCACCTTCTCAGCTGACCGAATGACATGCTGCAGTCTGCCCTTGTCCTTGGCAGTGGCAGCAGCGTACCAGATGGTGATGGAGGATGTGAGGATGGACTCAATGATGGCTGTGTAGAAGTGCACCATCATTGTCTTTGGCAGGTTGAATTTCTTCAGCTGCCGCAGGAAGTACATCCTCTGTTGTGCTTTCTTGACGAGGGAGCTGATGTTCAGCTCCCACTTGAGGTCCTGGGAGATTGTAGTCCCCAGGAAGCAGAAAGACTCCACAATGTTAATTATGGAGTCACTGAGTGTAATAGGGGCAGGTGGGGCTGGGTTCTTCCTGAAGTCCACAACCATCTCCCCTGTCTTTAGAGCGTTGAGCTCTAGGTTGTTTTGCTTGCACCAGGTCACCAGGTGGTCAGCCTCCGACCTGTAGGCGGACTCGTCACCATCAGAGATGAGTCCAATGAGGGAGGTGTCGTCCGCGAACTTTAGAAGCTTGACAGACTGGTGACTGGAAGTGCAGCTGTTGGTGTACAGGGAGAAGAGTAGAGGAGAAAGAACACAGCCCTGAGGGGATCCAGTGCTGATGGTCTGTGAGTCGGAGAGGTCTTTCCCCAGCTTCACATGCTGCTTCCTGTCAGACAGGAAGTCAGTGATCCACCTGCAGGAGGAGTCAGGCACACCAAGCAGGGAGAACTTCTCCTGGAGCAGAGCCGGGATGATGGTGTTGAAGGCAGAGCTGAAGTCCACAAACAGGATCCTGGCGTAGTTTCCTGTGGAGTCCAGGTGCCGGAGGATGTAGTGATTGGTTGACAGGTTGACTGCATCATCTACAGACCTATTGGCTCTTTAGGCAAACTGCAGGGGGTCCAGGAGGGGGTCGGTGATGGCTTTTAGGTGTGAAAGCACAAGGCGCTCAAAGGACTTCATAACCACAGAGGTCAGGGCGACGGGTCTGAAGTCATTAAGTCCTGTGGTCCTTGGCTTCTTGGGGACAGGGATGATTGTTGAGGACTTGAAGCAGGCTGGCACATGGCATGTCTCCAGCGAGGTGTTGAAAATGTCTGTAAACACCAGAGACAGCTGGTCAGCGCAGTGCTTCAAGCTGGATGGGGAGACAGCATCCGGTCCAGCAGCTTTCCTGGGGTTCTGTCTCCTGAAAAGTCTGACGTCTTTCTCATTGATGGAGAGAGTCGTCACTGAGGTGGGTGGGGAGGTGGAGGTGATGCACTGTAGCTGTTGGGAGGTGTCACAGAGGATGGAATCAGGGAAGACCCTTTGTTGGGAGGTGTTGAGGGGGATGGTTACAGGACCGACCCTTTGTCCTTCAAAGCGACAGTAGTATTCAGCCGAGTGCGAGTAAAAATGTATATTCTTAATATTGAATAAAACAACATACTATTGCTACTAAGTCACTATTACACTTTATTAAGGCGAGACACGGCAGGCAAAAACATAGTTTTTTTTTCACTGGTCAATTTTGAGATTTTTGGCTATTTGTGTTCAGTAACATGTCTTCTTTCAGACATGTGCTGAAAAAAAGTCAAAAATACACATTTAGGTCTTTATTTTACTATACTTTGTCTGTTAGCGTCGGTAGATTTCTCCGAAATTCAACAAAAGTTGGCGTTCTAAATCATCGCGCTGCTCCGCGATCGCTGTCTGCACCCTGTCATCACATATACCGTTGGAAAGCTCTATCTCTCCTCTACAATGCTGTCGGATCCAAATATGGTCATTTCCTTTTCATCAGCAACCAATCGTGAAAGTAAAAGGGGGGATTTTGCGCTAAATGCGCAATCTCATTGGCTGATGACAATTCCTGACAACGTGATTCGCTTAGAATGGTCACGTGACGCGCTCTGATATTTCCGCGGTAGTTCAGAATGTCAAAATAAATGCGTCAAACGGTCGAAAATCACCTCAGAGAAGATGAAAACAGTTATTAGTAAGAAGACACAGCAGGGGATTACAAACTATGACAGCAGATGATGAAATGTCTTCACATAGTACGCCGATGTGTCAACTATCGTTCAGACAACAGGAGTTTTCAGACAGCGGAGGTAATCAGACTGACTCTCTCTCTCTCCCGCTCTCCAAGCAGTTTACAGAAATGTATGGCTTACATGTCATATTAAATATGTAGGTGTCACATATATACAATTCTACTATAATTACTATAAAATACTAAACAAATCTGTAATTTTGGGATCCTAAGTGGTTGTGAGTCCCTCAGGCTGTGGCAGAGCAGATCCATATTCAGCTGTCAGTAGAGCTGCTGTTCCCTCTCCTAGGAGAACTACCAGCTTCTTTTCTGGGGTTAACTTTGGGAAGTTTTATTTTTTTGGCTATTTTTCCAAGGTGTAAATCTCTTAGTGAAGATAGTTTTCCCCAGTGGAGGAGGAAGAGTATCTCTGTCTGACCCAGTTAGTGGTCACTGAGCCTGTATATAGTCAGGATCCGTCTCTTCTTCATAGTGTGAAGATAATGTGTAACAATTTAGTCTATTTTGTTGGCTTTCTCCAATGTTCTAAATATTGGTCTTTTTGAATGATCACCATAAGAAGCTCATCCCTGTGTATCACTGGATGTCCAGTGGCAGTATGGAGTGCAGTATGGAGGCACTAGATGCCAACGCATGCCTCAACCTCGTCATATGGACCCAATGTCCAAAAATAGTCTTTGTGGGGAAAAGCAGGGTTGAGGCTGTAGCCAGTATGACTATTTCTACATTCAATGAGGGTGCCTCTGCCATGCTGGCTGTGATGGAGAAGTTGTGGCTTCAGAGCACAGACTGTTAATGCAATGAAGGATGATGACATGGTTATGATCTCAAAAGCCAATAGTGTCCATTCCTTTAGTGCAAAGTGGAGTCTTAAAAGTGTAAGCACAGCCAAAATAGTGAGACGACACCAGCAGGAGATGGAGGAGGGCCCTACATATGGTACTGGCATGGATATGTAGACTGTAAACTAACCTGGGGGAACTAGGCTGTGTAATGGCTGTGTTCTGTCAGTTTGAAGTTAGTGATGTAATGGTCTTCAGTTGAAGGCCATGATGATGTGTTGTTTTGGATGTTATGATCAGTGATGGATGAAGCAATAATGAGTTTTGGATGTTAAACAGTGTGATACATGGATTTTACTTGGACCTAAATTATATGTTGTCTTTAATTCATGGCTTTCAATAGAAATTAGTGGAATTTTTCTGGAGTTTTCTCAAAATGAGTTTTTTTCTCACACTCGGCGGGACGATTTTTCACTTCTGTAGCACCTACATACACCAAACTTTACAGTTGTATTCCTAACTATATTGTGAAGATTGGACCAGAGGGATTTGTTGATATGTCATTCTTAGCCTGATTTATGTGACATTTTATGCCTAAAAATAGGGCGGAAATCCATTTTTTAAGGCTATTGGCAGTATTTTCTGATTTACTAGGTAACAAAAGGAGATATTCATAATCCCCTCTGAGTAAATCTTTTCATTAAATATATCAACAAAATGCAATAATAATTTTGAACCTTGTTTTTTTTCAATGGTCAGATTCGTCACGTCAAAATATATGCAAATTAGTGCATATTTAATTATATATAGCCTGATTAGCGTATTTAAACATAAAATTACAGAAAACTTGCAATACATTTTTTTTCTCCTATTCATGTGAGTAATAAACTGGTAAAGTTTCATGGTGATATCTGTAAGTTAAAATTTTTACCCTATTCACCTGTAGTGTCTCGCCTTAAGAGTTTATTCTTCAACTTATGGTGTTTTTTCTGTCTTCCCTTGACAGATGACTTTAACTAAAAAGACAACCCTGTGCAACAAGCTCTTTTTTGCATTGGCAAACCACCTGAGGTGCACGCACGGGGTGGCAAACCAAATTGAGAGGAGCATTCTTCTAAAATGGGCTTCGGCCAGGATAAATGTCCGTAAAGAGCCGTGTCCACTAGCCGGGTGCCAGTACAAAAGCACCCGGCTTGACAAACATCTGTTTGAAGGGAGCCACAGTGAGCTCACTTGTGAGGAAGCCGAAGCCCACATGGCTGAGGTAGGGAGAAAGAAGGCCACGAGTGAGCTCGCTGAACTGCGGGCGACCCGGCCAAGGTGAGTGCTGCATTTTGTGTACCAAAGTGTAGGGAATATAGGGCTATTATCAGTCAAAATCAATGGGCACTTATAGGGACATGGCAGATATGCACCCTGGTGGCAATGTGCTCAACATTTGCCATACATCGCGCAGGATTTTTGGGAGACTTAAGGACATTTCACGGGCGAGTGTAATTGCATGCAAAATACTGCTGGGGGTGTCACGCTCCATCTTCCTATTGGGAAACATAATGACAAAAGGGTCTATACGAAGCTCCATGGCCTCCATGCTACCTCTCGTGCCAAAGATAGTGCTCTAAACCTGGGTAAACGTGCTTCATGACCCCCTTTGCTTCTCTCATGCCCCAGATAGTGCCTCTATGTCTGGGTATTGACCTCCAGACCCCAGCAAGTGGCTCTAATGCTGGGTTAACATGCTCCATGACCCCCTTGCTTCTCTCATACACCAGTTAGCGCCTCTATGTCTGGGTATTGACCTCCAGGGCCCCCAGCCTCAGCTCCAGGCCCCTAATATGACACTGACAAATGGGAAAGTGACTGACAAAAGGGTCAATACTAGAGGTCGACCGATAGTTAGGTTGGGCCGTATTTGCCGATAACCGATTAATCAACCGATAGTATTTAGAATTGATACTGGATAAAACAGTTGACAAAATGCATACATTTTTTCAAAGGTCCAGACGCTTTTGCCAATAATCAAAATAATAATGTCATATTTATTGATATTACACCCACAGCAATGCTACATAAGCGGGTGTGTTGTCTAAAACAGTTCTACATATTTGGAGTCATCCAGTGCAAAAATAAACATAATGAGCATTATAATTCATATAAAGGACAAACTATTTACATTTCTTTAATAAAGGCCCAAATGTATGCTAAATCTTAAAACAGTGACTCCATTCTTCTCTGTAGAACGGTTTAGACCTAGCCTGATGTGGTCCTACCATAGACAGTATGGGTCCTACTCAGATTCTAGTCAGAATGTGAGTCTGAAACATAGACAGTATAGGTCTGAAACCGCTCCATTAGCTGTGATTATGGGGCGTGTTCCAACAGAACCAGGAAAAAAATGCCTCTGCATTCATTGGATAGACCTCCAACCAATCAGAGCAACGGAACTCAACCCTGTGTATCGTCTCCATAGCAACCACTCTTTGCACAATGCATTCATTCTAACTTCCGACTTTTAGACTTTTTTGAAGCTGGATATATCATTTGTTGCGTGTAAATATAAATGTGGATAACGTTAGGGATAGTGACATGCTCAGATGAATCTGCGAAAACACGTTTTATATCTCGGATTCACGGCTTTGTTCTAGCGCAGGCGCTCCCTCTCTTCAGTCTCTCTCTGTCTCTCCACCATATAACACTCCCTCTCTCCAGTCTTTCTCTATCTCGCTCTACCATATGACGCTAGTACCGTGCTTTCGGGCAGTTGTTGATGCATTAAAATGAATGCGCTGTCAATTCTACACATCTCAATTCTCCAGCGGCAGCCACTAGACGGATCGTGGACGATTTGGGTCGGACTTGCGTTCATTTTGTCAGTGTTTTAACCGCTTGAGGTTAGTTAGCCTACTGCTAATGTTTAGCGTCATCTCAGCCAAAGCAAACAAACATACTGTTGTGCTGTTTTTTCTCTACTAATGTAGCATCTATTCAACAAATGAATAACTTTATAATGATATAACAAACCTTTTTTCTGTCGATGCTTTAAACGCGCATCTGATGTCAGCCTTCTCTGCACAGCATGTGTGCAGCGCGCAGTAACACGTGTCGAAAATAAACATGAGGCATCAGTGATAGTTTTTATTTCGACTCTAGAGGCCGCTATTGTAATGCATAATGCCAGCAGACCCTTCTCAGCTCTGTGTACTGCTCTAATGAATGACAGCGCGCGCTTCTCAGCCGCTCCAGCAACGGACACAACCAGAAAAAACTATCGGCATGGATTTTTGCCGATAACGATAGTTCCACCAATCAACTATCGGTGCCGATTAATCGGCAAAACCGATGAATCGGTCGACCTCTATTCAATACAATGCAAACATATAGAATATGTCCATATGAGTCCAAATATGTCACTGACAAATGGGGAAAAAGACTGACAAAAGGGCCGATACCAATCAAACATGTGCACTGTGTCCAACTGGGTCCAAATATGACCCTGACAAATGGGATAAGGACTGACAAAAGGGCCAATACTAGGCAACCACGTACACTACATCCAACTGGGTCAAAATAACATCCTAAAAAATGGGAACGGGACTGACAGTGTCAGCTACGGGTCCCGGTGCACCGTATCAGAACAAAAGTTCACTGCTAGGTCGAAATGTCCAAAACACCTCAGATCCGGACTAGATTCACGCAGAGTGCGCAGCCAGCCTAGGCTGACGTGGCCTCGACCTCGGATCGCCAAATAGAGCACGCTTTGCCAAAAGTTGCCACTAGGAAGCTGAAAAGCAGACTGTCTTGTAGAGCCGCTCAAATTATGTAGCGTACCAAAAAATCGTAATCGTAGATCACTTCCACGTCTTTTCGTGGTGTTTAGAAAAACTGGTCGCAAAAAAAATCTGCCAAAGTTCAAAAACTGACATCCTTCATACTTTTTAACAGGGAATTCTGAATACCCAATTGTCAGTCTGCCATGGCAGTTTGTTTCCCAAATGGCAGTAGGATACCAGGGTCACTTCCTGACACAAGGGTAACTTTGTGACACGGCGGTCAGGACATTTGGGAATACTGTGTTCCCATTCAATGTATGACAGATGTCAGTTATGACCCTATAATTATGACCCTGGGTTTTTATGGATTTACAGCTGAGACTTGAAACCTATTCCACCTCAATCGTGGGCTTCTAGGGAATAACTGATAGCGATTTGGTGGTCCTGGCTGCTCGCAATGTGTGAAAAGTCAGAAAAAAGCACCTTTTTCTTTTGAGGCCTTGAGGTGAGGCTTTTGGGTTATTGCTTAATCTCTATAAAAACAATTGTAAATGAGCTACAGCTATGAAATTTGAATATGTTGTACGGTATTGCGTGCTTTACAAGATGCAATCAGTTTCTTCTCCATAGGATGTTCCTGGAAGGAGATGGCTTTCCAGAGGGTCCACGGATATGCCCTTTTGAAGTACATGTTCAGGGAGTGATAAGTCGTGTGCGGTATGATTTCCAAGCAAATTGATCCATATTCTGACTGGCTATGATAATTTGAAAATCTGACATTTGGCTATTATTTACCATTCATTTACCCTAATAAAAATTTCCCATTGTAATGGGGGTTGTCCCGCTTCCCACGCAGGCGTGCTAATGGCTAGGGAGTTGAAATTGCTAACCTGTAATGCATTTGGGCGTGGCAACAGCATATTAAAAAATCAGGGCTGTGGCTGCTCCAGAAAAGAAATCCTCCTTTTTCATCAACAATTGCAAAGGGTGTCAGACTCTATGGGTTGCGCACCATCAACATCCTTAGATTTTGAATAAGAAATCTTTTTTTTTTATAGATGCCGCAGAGAAAAAATGAATATGGGAGCCTCTTCAAGGCCCATTTATGAATGTGTTCAAAATTTGGGGTCCGTCGGACCATATGCTGGGAAGATATGATGATTTCAATTTTTCAAATCTTTTGTCGTAAGGGAACATGGCGACCTTTTGACCTCTAAATGGGTTTTAGGGCACCTTGGATAGCACCCAGAGGCACCAAATTCATCTCAGTCCTTCATCGCAACACCCTTTACGAATTTCCAAAGTTTCGTGCATTTTTGCTCAATTAATAGGCAAAAAAAATCTGTGAAATGACTTGAATGTCAGAAAGTCACCCAAATGTCAAATGCAAGTCAATTCACGGTTTCTTTAAGTCTTTCAATTGAGACAGGCAGCTGGAAACTCTGCAGCCTTGAAGGGGGTGTTTGACTGAAGAGCTGACATTAATGTGGTGCCTCTGGGTGCTTGTTAAGGTGCCCCTAACACCTCTTTAAAGGTCAAGAGGTCGTTTTACTTGAACTATGAGTATATGAATGTTCATATTTTCTAAAGATATTGTCCCAGAGACCCCACATTTGGCACACACATGTGTTGGATCTTATTGAACAAGGTCCAACATCATTTAAAGCCAGAAAGCTATGCATTTTAAAAAAACAACACAATAAGGGGGTTTTGGCCTTTTAGGCTTCTCAGGCTTGGAAAGCGTATGTACAATAGGTGTGTTTTTGCTTTTCTAAAGCAGGCCCCGTCCTGATTTTTTTAGTATGTTGTTCCCGAGCTCCAGAGCATTAAACCCTAGCAATTTCAACCCTCTAGCTGAAATCGTGCTTGCGCGGGAACACTGACACCCCCCATTACAATTGAATGGAACATTTTCATAAGGATAACTGATTGGAAATTATTGGCCAAATGTCAGATATTTAAATGATCATAGCCATTCAGAATATGGATCAATCTGCTTGGAAATCACACTGCACATTACTTATTACACCCTGAATAAGTATTTCAAAGGCCGTAGCAGTAGACCCTCTGGAAAGCCATCTTCCAGGAACATCCTATGGAGCAGCAACTAGGTGGATCTTGTAAAGCATTCACTACTGTACAACATATCCAAATTTCAATTTTACAAGTCATTTCAAAGTGGTTTTATAGCCCGAGGAAAATCTCCTCAGGACCCAAAACACTTTCTGCTGAATTTCCACACACTTAAAAGCTCCATCTATAAAAACTGACATTTGCCATGCACTTGCTAGGGAACTCTTGATTCCCCAAAGTCCTTACTGCCATGGCAGTTTGTTTCCCAAATGGCAGTAGGATACCAGGGTCACTACCTGACACCAGGGTGACACGGCGGTCAGGACATTTGGGAATACAGAACGCCCTGTCACATGTATGACAGATGTCAGTTTTAAAGTGTATATTGAGGTTGCCATTTCTTCCAAAGATTGTTGCTCAAACTGCCTGAATTTTGCACCACACATGCGGTACAAGGCCCTGAACCGGGATGCCAAAGACAAAGTATGTAGACCCTCTGGAAAGAGAACTTTGTTGTTTTTGCAACGGGACAGGAAATACACCCTAAGAAACACCTAGTAACACCATATTGATAGCACGTGCTCTTTGCAAGCCCACCTTTGAATAGGACAAAGGTTCCAACCCTATAGCACTACGAATAAACATAGAAACACAATGTACTTGAGAACTGCCATTTCTTATGAACTGAATGGAACCCAGATTCATGGCTGTCATTTCTTTTAGGAACAGACTATTTAGCTGGAACCAGGTTGCTTTAGTAGAAGACTATCTACTGTACAACATATGCAAATATCAGTCATAGCTCATTTAAAAATATTTACGGGGACTCCAGTTTCATGGCTGTAATTATGAAGCTAGAACCAGGTTGCTTTAGTAGAGGACTCTATACTGTACAACATCTTCAAATTTCATAGTCCTAGCTCATTTCAACTGTCTTTAAGGGGACCATAAATCCTCACTTAAAAACCTATATGTGGAAAAACTGACATTTGTCACACTTTTGACAGGGTACTCAAGTATGCCCAATGTCCTTACTGCCGTGGCAGTTTATTGCCCAAATGTCAGTGGACAACAGGGTAACAATCTGACACGGCGGTAAGGACATTTGGGAATACAGGACCCCCTGTCATAAGTATGAGGCGTGTCAGTTTTATTCTTGTAATTGCCAATTAAGGTCAGAAATACACCCTAAGAAGCAGCTATCAACACCATATTGATAACATGTGCTCTTTGCAAGCCCAACTTTGAATAGGACAAGGTTTCAACCCTCTAGCACTATAAATAAACATAGAAACACAATGTACTTCAGAACTGCCTTTTCTCGTGAACTGAGTGGAACCCAGATTCATGGCTGTCATTTCTTTTAGGAACAGACTATGGAGCTGCATCCAATGTGATTTTGTGGAGCACCCTCTAATCTACAACATATCTAAATTTCAGAGTCATAACACATTGCAAAGTGGTTTTATGGGGATTTAAAACTGGGTATTTAGAACCGTGGTTACGTATTTGTAACTCCAAATTTCAAAAAGCCCTATTTTTAAAAACTGACATTTCAGTGAGGCGTGTCAGCACAATGAATAAACATAGATACACAATGTACTTCAGAACTGCCATTTCTCATGAACTGAGTGGAACCCAGATTCATGACTGGCATTTCTTTTAGGAACAGACTATGGAGCTGGAACCAGGTTGCTTTAGTAGAGGACTATCTACTGTACAACATATCCAAATTTCATTTCAGAACTTTGGGGCTGTGGTTATCACAGCACAAGACTGGACATGCAAATGCTAGATGGCCACAGAGAGATGACAAGGGACGAGGTCGAGGCAAAACAAGACCTGGTGCGGAGGACCAAGACGATCTCCCTCCTGGCTGCGCTGAGGAGCACAAACCCGGCAGTCAGGATGGCCACAGGGCTCGACTTGGAGGTAAATTAACATTTTTAATATTCGCTAATGTTTCATGTTAAGCACTTTGAATTACCTTGTTAATGAAATTTGCTACATATTTGAATTTGCATTCAGGAAGAAGATGAGGGTGACCTCAGCACGGTGCCCAGGGACACAGGAACATTCTGACATGGTAAGTACTTCAGAACTGCCATTTCTCATGAACTGAATGGAACCCAGATTCATGGCTGTCATTTCTTTTAGGAACGGACTATTGAGCTGGAACCAGATTTCTTTAGTAGAGGACTCTCTCCTCTACAACATATCCAAATTTCATAGCCATAGCTCATTTCAACTGTTTTTACGGGGACAATAAAACCTCACTTAAAGACATCTATGTTGCTTTAGTAGAGGACTATCTACTGTACAACATATCCAAATTTCATAGTCATAGCTCATTTCAACTTTTTTACGGGACTCCAGTTTCATGGTTGTAATTTCGTTTAGGAACAGACTATGAAGCTGGAACCAGATTTCTTTAGTAGAGGACTCTCTCCTCTACAACTTATCCAAATTTCATAGCCATAGCTCATTTCAACTGTTTTTACAGGGACAATAAAACCTCACTTAAAGACCTCTATGTGGAAAAACTGACATTCGTCATACTTTTGACAGGGTATTCATGATTCCACAAAGTCCTTACTGCCGTGGCAGTTTGTTTCCCAAATGGCAGTGGGACACCAGGGTACCTGTCATAACCATGAGCCAGGTCCGTTTTAGAATGCTCCTCCCATGTCCTCGCAGCCAATAGCATCGGACACATGACAGTCAGCCAATCGGATCTCAGACGATTACCCCCACCATAAAGTAGACCCTGAAACATGCTTCATTCTTTATCAACTGAGACTCAAGTAAGTTGCTTTTCTTCTGTCCTGTTTTGGACATATTTGTGTTTTGGGGACGACTTTAACATATGTAGATGCATCATATTGTGCTCTGTATGTGGTTCTGTCTGTGATTAATGCATACTGGGGTGAGTTAATTATTTTTTTTTTTTTCAATTTTTTTAAGTTTTCATAATAATAATGTTGAAATTTTTGAGTCAACTAAGGATGTTTTTTTGTTCCGCTTTTCTTTCTCACAGACATGACTTTAACAAAAGGAACATGTTGTTGTCCAGTATGCTTAAAATATTATATGGCATTTTCACAACACCTGCGGCGGGCACACGGTGTCCAAAATAAGAAGGAGCGGAAGTTACTTTTGAATTTTGGCGACCCGGCGGGTAAACATCAGGACGGAGGCTTGTCCAGTCTTGGGCTGTACCTACGACAGCACAAGACTGGCCAAGCATCTCGTAGATGGCCACAGAGAGCTAACAAAAGATGAGGTTGAGGTCAACTTGGACATGGTTAGGAGGACCAAGACCATCTCTCTCCTGGCAGAGCTGAGGAGAACCAACCCAGCAGTCCGTATTTCCACATGCCTCGACTTGGAGGTAAATTTACGTTTTTATTTCTCTTTAATGTTAAATGTGAAGCACTTGTGATCACCTTGTCATTGAAATGTGCTAAATATATGAATTTGCTTGAAGGGAGAAGATGAGGGGGACCACATAGAGGTGCCAGGGGAGGTGGAGGTGGCCCCGCAGTGCCAAGACCCCAGGTGCGTCCACAGAAAGGCGGAATTGAAACAGGTGCAGGGCTTAAAGTATTCCGGCAACGTGCCGGCTCTCCGGCGTGCGGCCGTGAGGAAAAAAAAAAAAAACTTGCATGCGGTTTAATATTTTCGAGTCAATTGATTTCACATACCAATGATATAAGAGGAACGCAGCTCTAACACAGGGTTGAAAGTAATCGGGCCTGGTGCCGGATTTCTGGCATATGAATATTTTAGAAAAATAAATAAATTAAAAAGTCCACATGGGATTTGTTTTTGATGCGCTGAGTTTAATCAATCATCGAACTTCCACCTATCAATGATAGTCATCAGTCATCACTTGATTACACATTATATTACCTTGTTATGATATAAGAAGTGACCCATACAATGTGCCAAACATAATGTGCCACATGAAGAGACAGTGCAGCATATGACAGTAGCAACAGCTGAGAAGATTTGGGTCTGTGGTGACCAGGTCCACTTTACACAAACTTCCTTCTCCCATTCTCTCTCTTTACTTACACACGCGCACGCACGCACACCGAGTGGGGCTCTCCGATGCTCGGAGCCCTACCGCTGGCGGAGATGCGGTTCCACGGCTTGGTCAGCGACATGAACTCGTAGCGGCCGGTGAAGCTTCCGAGCACCGGGCTTCCACTGCTGCGAACGGGGTTTTTATCTTTAGGAGAAGGCATTTGATCTGCTAATCCTACCAACGGAGACACTTTGGCGTTATGTAGTTGACCCGCGGTGGTGAAATGTCTGCAGTTGTGGGCGGGTTGTTGCCGTGTTCTGATTGTTCTCATCTCAGCTCCGCCGAGACAAAATAGACATGCCATTTCAAAAAAATGTCATGTATCATCATCATTAAAATATCATGTTTTCAAAAGCATCACTTTCATAAATTTTTTTGTGACATATTTAGACTGCAAGCAGGTACATCCGGACAAACGAGCAGTCTTAGCCTATGTGCCGGTGCCGAGCCCCGGAGAGCCCCGGCCCAATTTAACCCCTGGTTAGCCTATATATATTTATATACAGTGTGTATATATATATATATATATAGGCTAGGTATAATGTCCTGGGCAGCAACTTAAAAAAAGTGAAGTGTTGGCACGGAAGAAAACATTCCATGGCAACGCTGCTGTAACTTTCACTTATGACTTCCACTCATTGAGGAATGTTTCTCTGCTTGAATCAAGCCCAGCCGATGTCCCGACCTCGAGAGCCATATAGCCCACCGTGATTGGTCGGTTCGTTCGGCTCCGCACACAGCACTGTAAAGTACAATACACATCGCACTCGCGGGCCGCACTAACATTAAACTTTCATATTAAGGCGGGGGCCACAAACTATCGTCCGCGAGTTTGAGACCCCTGCTTTAAGCCCTGCAGGTGTCGACACGCCTCAGGCTAGTAGAAAGGGAGCTGAAAATCATGAGGACAAAAAGCAAGAAGCTGGCCAAAGAGGCTTTCCCGCAGCCAGGCTTTGACATCTTCCAGGATGAGTTGGGATTGCTGGAAGTTTAGAGATATACCACAGAGTGCCAAAATAATTCTAATAATTCTTTATTTATTTGATGACCAAAGACCGGAGACGCCAGCAGCAGCAGTAGCATCAGCGACGAAGGAGATGCAGAGATTGAGGTGGAAATAGAAGAGGATCCACCGCAGCTGACACCTGAGCAGCTGGGCCCTCAGCCTCTACAGCTTCCCCCTCAGCCCCAGGAGCTGCCTCCTCAGCCCCAGCAGCTACCTGCACAGCGCACAGCTGGACAACCCTCAGCTTCTGCAGCCCCGGCAGCTGCACACCATTCTGCTGCACACCCCTGAGCCTCAGCAGCATCAGCCTCCTCAACCAAAAGAGGAGTGGCAGGACCCAGTAGAGGACCCAGTCGAGGAGCAGCCTCCGATCCTGCAGCAGGACGAGCAAGACATTGAGCAGGAGCCAACTGGAAAAGCTCTTCAAAACCTCTTCCAGGGCAGTGGACGTAGCCCTGGAATGAGGAATTTGAAATTCCCAGCTTCAATTGGTAAGAAGGAAAAGTAGGACATACTGTATGTATTTGTGTTTTAAGAGTCTACCTCATTGTTAAATATTACCCGGATAATTGTAAATGTGTGTTCACAGAAAACTACCTGCTGGACTACCAGCACTACCACGAGGGCATCTGCCCTTCTCCCAAGCAGCAGGAGAACGCGCTGTCAAAAGTTTCGAGAGTCAGGTCCCAAAGGGACAGAAGAAACTGTTCAGCTGGAACTTTCTGAACAATGTTGATGGCATCCGAAAGTAAGTGTGACTTTCCAAATTGATCATCGACAAGTAATTTTGACATGATGTGAACAGTGACTAACTCAAGGCCTATGTTTCTGCAGATACACAGCCCACCTCCAGTCTGTGGGGAAAACCATCACGACTGCAAACTTTTATATGAGGAACATCCAGCAGTTCCTCAAGTATTTTAAGGAAACCCCGCCCGCCCTGTCTCGTCTCACCTCCACGGAAATTGTGAGTGTATTGCGCACGGTCACAAAGTGTCTGAGAGACATCACCAGGAATGTGGTTCTCCACCAGCTGGCCGTGAAGAGCAACAAGATGGCCAGGATTGTCTAAGCGGAGGACCTGAGGCTTTGCCAGGAGAAGGCAAAGCAGAAGATCCCAGAGCTGCTGGATAAGTGTGCATCCGTCTTTCCAAAGTAGCCAAAATAGTCCATCTCCAACGGAAGCCTGCCTTACAATGTGTTTTTGTGTGTTTGTGTTCTACAACATATCCAAATTTCATAGTCATCTCATTTCAACTTTTTTTTACAGGGACCACAAATCCCGACTTAAAAATATCTGTTGAAAAACTGACATTTGGGAAGGACAATTGGGAACACTTTTGCCATTTGGGTGGGGAAATTGGGACCACTCCACCACCCTATTAGAAACAGGCCAAATGTCCTAGGATTGGCTCTCAACACTTGATGTAGAGAAACTAAGTCATTATTTAGTGAAACTAACTCATTATTAATAGTAACTAGGTCAATATTTATACAAACTGTCGTTAATTAGAAAAAGTAAGGGAATCAATTAATTAGGGAAACTGATAGAATTTAGGACATTTGGGAACATTTTTGCAATTTGGGAAGGACAATTGGGAACACTTTTGACAATTGGGAACACTTTTGCCATTTGGGTGGGGAAATTGGGACCACTCCACCACCCTATTAGAAACAGGCCAAATGTCCTGGGTTGGTGTTCCCTAACACTTTCCTTCCTTATTTCTAAAATGGGACATTTGGCCTGTTTTTAATAGGGGCACTGGCTGTTCCCAAATGTCCTTTCCAAATGGCAAAAGTGTTCTCAAATGGGTGAGTGGGTGATAGGGTGGGTGAGTGTTCCCAAATGTCCTCTCCCAACTGGAGGAGTTTTGGTTGCGTTTTTGCCATCAAACCTGAAACAGAAATATAGCATTTTTTTGAATTTCAGCTAGAGCCCTTGTTTTTGAGTATGTTGTTGCCAGCTCTTTATGGAGTAAAACTGTGTTGGTTTGGACATGCTAGCACTTACCGTGGCTGCACAGGAAGGTCGACCATTTGGGAACACTCACCCACCCTATTAAAAACAGGCCAAATGTCCTGGGTAGGATACACTGCTCTTCCCTTCATTAAAATGGGACATTTGGCCTGTTTTTAATAGGGGGACTGACTGTTCCCAAATTCCAAAGTATTCCCATTAATACCACCAAAAACATTCAGAATGATTCATTTAATTTTAAATTAATTTAAACGAACACCTCTATTTCTTGCTCAGTAGTATCAGATAGACTTAAAGGGCACCCTTTATTGTTGAATTAACCATAAATTAATGTGTCATTGTAGGTGAATAAATAGTGAGAACCACTGTAATCAAACAAGAACACATTTATTTACAATTATATCTAAACATATCTACAATCTTAATATAAAAAACTTGAATACAAAAAAGAACCTTATGAAATACTAATAATTTGAACAACAACTTAAACATATATATACACAACACATTATTATAACCCATGCAACATTATACAAAAGAAAATTTCGATATTAAAATAACCTTTATAAAACGGTGTTTGTATGAACAATTGAAACAATGAAAAAAAAAAAAAAACACTATACTATAATAATACTATAACTACACTATAATAAAACTATGAACAAAAATCCTATTCAGGTAGAGCCCAAGAGTAAAAATATGATGCTGAAAGGATTATAATAGGGGCTCTTTAATGTAGAATATAGGTTTACATGTTTACATGAAAACCTGGGCTGGCTTTCTCAATCAGTGACATCACAAATGGAGGATGGAGGAATTTCAGGCAGTTTAGAGAAAGCTAATACATACTGTACACAAACAAGCTCTATAAACTAAATGTTTTGTGTGTAGCGGTGTGTTTGTGTGTGTGTCACTGGGATTAAATGAATCCCCCCCCCCTTTATAGGCAATACAACTTAGTGTGTCCACATAACGTTGGTGTCACAGAACACAGACAGTCTTTTAAAGCATAGGTTTTACTTACAGACTCCATGCTCCTGCCTGGTGGCCTTCATCTTCTTTTTCTGCCCCAGTTCCTCCTCTTGATCGGACTGCTGACACAAAGAACAACTGTGTGGGTTTCTGTAGACCACGTCTACATGTTGAAAACGACTGGAATTCTCCTTTTAAAGTTAAAGTATTGTTTTTTACTTACGCGTTCCTCAATCGGATGGGTGAAGTCCTCATCCTCCCTGAGATCGTCGATATCCTCCTCCAGTGCCGAGAAGCCGGACTCCTGATACTCCACCACGTCGGAGCAAGTGGTGGAGCTTTCATCGGATTCTTCTTTCCCGGCGCCGTTTTGAAGTGGAGGGCGTGGCAGAGGTGGAGGTCGAGGGTAAGGCTGAGGAAGATTCCCTTTCGGGTGTTGCCGCCACCTCCTCAAAGCGCGCGCGTATTGCCCGACACTGACCGACGCTCAAATTTAGAGCATAAAATTTGTCGGCCCGTGGAGACATTTTGGCACATAAAAACGGCCATCTCCTTCCGCACCTCCTTTGAATGGACGTTTTTTTGTCTGAAATAGACAAACCGAACAAGACAAAAGAATTTGTAGAGCAGACTTTCTGTGAAACACAGCAACGCAGAATGAGGAAAACTCCCATGTGCCGACACTGCTGTCCGTATGTCGATAAAATTGGGCCTCCCCTCGAGGCCCATCTCTGCCCACGCCGTCTGCATATAGCGTTCCATGTTTTTAACTGGGCCCTTGCCTGCAGTGAAAACACGTAATTGTTTGGTGGGGAATGTTGGCTGCGGATGGCGAGCCCCGCTCCATCCAACTGAACTCCTCCCCAGTAAGAAAAATTTGCGCAGGCCCTAAGTGCTTATTGGTCTTGTGTTCATTAATCTGCAAAACACGGAAAACATAACCACACTCTTGTCAGATGATTTTCAAATAAAATGCAACACCTCCTTGACCCGCATGTTTGATAGCACTCCCGGCCTGTGGCCGAAGATACAGGCGATGTAGGCCGCAATGTACCCGTACCATCTGTATCTGGCCTGAGACAGCGGGTCCGCTTCAAGTTCAGCTGAAAAAAAGACAAGAAAAGAGAGCAAAGTTTCAGCACCTTGGACAAACACCACAGCCCTGTGTTGGTGTCTGTCCAAGGTGCTGAAAAGGAGCAGAGATAATAAAGCACCTACCCAGTATCTCTGGGATTTTTTTCCTGTGCCAGGGTCTGACACTGCTTAAGGGTGGCCCTAGAGACCACCCTTTCTAATTTTTTGCGCTTGACCTCCATTTGGTGTGTGACCACCTTCCGGCCAATGAACTGAAGTGCTTGCTTCACTGCCCTGAACACCCCAGTTATCTGTGCCTGTGTCAGTCTGCACATGGGTGGAGGGGTCTCTTTAAAGAACTTCAGAAACTGGTAAATGTTCCTTAGATAAAAGTTGGCCGTGGTGATGGTCTTTCCAGTTCTTAAGAGGTGGTCTGCCCATCTGTTGAAACAAATGTTGGGATTGACATGGTGTTAACATGCAAGTCCTTCTTTACAATCAGGCTTGTTTCATGCTCATATTGATAAATAAGCCATTACAGGTTTCTACCACACAGTCTCATGTACATGGGATAACGTGAATGTGGTTTGTATTTTGTGTGTGAAACAAAAGAATAACAACTCAAACACGCCACACTTACTCTCTGACGCCATTAAGAAAGCGTCAAGAATAGAGTTCTGTCTTCCCCTGGCACAGGAAAAAGATGAAGGTTTTCACCCTGTTGACCTTAGACAGGGCATTTTCAACCTGTTTGGGTGTCGGGCAGGCGCTCTCATGGTGCAGCTGATACTCGAGCAGGTAGGCGTCTGTATATACAACAGGAACATTGTGAGTAACATTGACATTGAATTAAAGTATTACACACACACACACACACACACACACACACACACACACACACACACACACACACACACACACACACACACATATATATTAATCGTACTGATAGATTCAGGAAAAATCAGCTTGCAGCCTCCTGAACTCCGGCCCTGGCCCCTGAATAGGAGTCGCACTGCTTTCTTTGACACTGGAGCAGCGGAGGTTGAAGGCTGCCCCTCCTCCTCTCGACCAGCCTCCACCTCCTCGCCGCCAGCCTCCTCCTCTGGAGCAGCGGCCTCCTCCTCCATGCTGCCGGCAGCCTCTGCCTCCCTCTCCTCCTCCGCCCGCTCTCTCCGGCTCTTCTTAAACTTTGATACACGCAATGCAAATAAAGAGTCATTTCTTTAAAGCCCTTCTGTACTTTATTCCTCACCTTCCAGTCTGCAGCACTCACCTGACGGGGGATACCGGTGAGCCGGCTGACCCTCCTGCAGGAGGCCAGCTCTGTTTCCAGCTTGGCCACCTTCACCTTTAGCCCCTTCTCCCTCCTCTGGAGCACTTTATTGGCCAGGAGGAAGGAGGCCAGCCGCTCCTGGGGCATCCCCTGTCCCCCACCTCGTCCTCCGGGACGGGAGCCCCTTCCCTATCGACATCCCCCTCGCTGCTCTCCTCGTCCCGGATGTCAAAGTTTGACACCATGGGGATGCTGATGATACAATCACATTACACATATCATACATTGCATTTATAAAAAGCCTCATCAGAGTCACTGAAATGATTAGACAGAGAATGCGCATCACCCACCTTGGCTGGGTCGCCCGCAGTTCAGCGAGCTCACTCGTGGCCTTCTTTCTCCTCACTTCAGCCATGTGGGCTTCCGCTTCCTCACGAGTGAGCTCGCTGTGGCTCCCTTCAAACAGATGTTTGTCGAGCAGGGTGCTTTTATACTGGCACCCGGCTAGTGGACAGGGCTCTGTGCGTACGTTTATCCTGTCCGAAGCCCATTTTAGAAGGATGCCCCTCTCAATTTTGTTTGCCACCCCGTGCGTGCGCCTCAGGTGGTTAGCCAGTGCAAAAAATTGCTTGTTGCGCAGGGGGCACTGTGTTGTTTTTTTATTTAAAGTCATCTGTCAAGGGAAGACAGAAAAAACACCATAGGTTGATGAATAAACTCTTAATAAGGCGTAATAGTGACTTAGTAGCAATAGTATGTTTTATTCAATATTAAGAATATACATTTTCACTCTCACTCAGCTGAATAAATATTGTAAAAATGAAAGCAATCCGAATAACTAAATTTTTCACTATGTGCAGCTGAATCCCATTCCTCCCCTTACCCCTAACCCTTTGTCTTTTATCCCTAGCCCTTGTCCCTTGAACCAAGTGGCAAGGGCTAAGGGTGAAAACATACCACTATAAAATGGGACACCACTTGGTTACAGTTATGTCACCACACAGTATGATCACAAACTTCCAAGATACTGTCTGCAAGTGTGTGTATGTCTATTGCATGGGTTTTGACAAGTGTCAGCTTAAAGTATTCCGGCACTGTGCCGGATCACCGGCGTGCAGCCGTGAGGAGAAAAAACACTTGAATGCGGTTTAATATTTTTGAGTCAACTGATTTCACATACCAATCATATAAGAGCAACGCAGCTCTAACTAACACAGGGTTGAAAGTAATCGGGCCTGGTGCCGGATTTCTGGCATATGAATATTTTAGAAAAATAAATAAATTAAAAAGTCCACATGGGATTTGTTTCGATGTGCTGGATTTAACCATACTGTCTATGGATTTAACCAATCATCGAACTTCCACCTACCAATGAAACGAGTTCTAGCCAATCAGATGCAAAGTAGGGCGGGTCTTTGCCGAAAAGCGAGAGTGCGGTGTGATCTTATATACTGTCTATGGGTGTGATCTCCGTGGTAACTCGGCTAAAAAAATGGATGCAAAGTTTATCAAACTTGGAGCATGTATACAGGAAGCTTTAGTTGAGAAAGAAGTTAAAACAAATGGCGCTGGGCATGAATAGAGGACAAGAGGAAAATGGTGGAGACCATAGACAGTATATAGCTAGTGGAGACGGGAAGCTGTTTAGCACTTGGTGTCTCAAACTGAGGGAGCCGGGTGCTTCTGCAGCGCATGTTCAAGGAAGACACTGGACTGCAACAACGGTAACAAAGAGCTGGCTAGTCATTAGATGCTAGTCACAAAGCTTCGGTCCGTGCACTCTGTAATACGAGTACGTTACCGGCAACGACCGCTACCGCTGCAACTGTTCCTTTACTGACCGACCGTGATACAATCAATACGTGTGTGCACGTTCATAGCGGAACATGATTTGTCATTAACAATGATGACGACGATGTAAAAGCTATCTGAAGCCCAAACTGCCTTGACAAAGCTGTCTGTTTGGAATCAGCATGGTAGGTATTTAAACATAACGGCCTTGTCCCAGAGTTTAGACGTCTAGCTATATGAAAAAGATAAACAATGCCACGTTTTTTAATAAATGTAAATAAAGCAGCTAATATCAACATGGACAAAATCATGAATGTACTAATTTGCTTTTTTGATGATGACCTGGCCAAAGTAGTAAAGTTTAGTTTTCACAATGATTCATTGTAGGATTATATTATTGCAATATGTAAATCCACATTGACTTTTAATTTGACATATGTTTGGAAGAAGTACAAATTGATCCAAAACTTTTTAGTCTTTAAAAATTATTACTTTTATTATTGTGTAATGTCAGAAGGACTTTAACTGTTTTGCCAGTCAAATTAACTAATGAGTGCATATTGAAATGTTACACTGTTGGCAAAAAATGCATCTCAAAATGCATCAGATTGATGCTTTAAAATATGGAATATTTAAAATTTTCTTCCGGGGGAGTATGCCCCCGGACCCCCCTTGAGGGGTAATATCCTTCTCACTTTTTTCACCCCTGACCAGTTTTCATGCCTGAGTTATTTAAACATAACAGCCTTGTCCTGGAGTTTATGAAAAGCTAAACAATGCAAAGTTCTGATTGTGATATGTTATGTAAGGACTTTACCCCCCACCCTCCAAAAAAATTTCAGGCTCAGGATTTTTTTTCACTTTAAGCCCTGGTCATATGCATGTATATATTTTATAGTTCTTTTATGTTCACTTTGGTGGTGTATATGTTCTTATCTGTGTGCTACTTAGGTTTGTCTGCAATACATATTTTTAAACCCACTGCATGGTGTATTGTATATCTGTTTCAGTTATCACTGTTCTGAATGTCATTGATGTTCAGAAACACTTTCTTTGTTAATAAAAATCTGTCTTTATTGCCCAATAAAGTAAACACAACAGGCAAAAACATATAAAAATACATTATGTTACAGAACTATTATCAACTATTAAAACCATAACTTACATGTCAGACACACATAAAAAGGCACTCACGCAAGACCACATAACCTACAGTTCCAGAAATGCCAGCCCACAGTCTGATGCCTGTTAGCCAGTAACCTTTCCCTCCTGTATCATAACCAACAACAATGTACAGGTACATGAACAGGTATGCATTACAAATGATTACAATAATACAGTACCACCAATACAATAATGAATGGCTACAACATGAACGCATGACTCCCATAGTTGCTTTGCAGCATATTTTGATTTTAGAAACTTCTGCTAGTTTTCAGCCTGAAAGTGGATCAGCTGCTGGGTTTCCTCCTGCGTCCCTGTGTGTGATACAGGACGGTATATGTAAAGCACGTAGCGATGTCTCCAAAGCAAATAGTGTTATGCACTGATATCAAACGAAATTTGCTGCTAATGGAGTTTAGTTAACACTGTAGACATGCATGGATTCCTTTCAAGGCAGAAAAATGCAGGACTGTTGTGCAAATACGCAATGCAGCGTTAACGTTACCGTTAGCATTAGCATAGCAAGCTAGCAATTTTTAAAAATGTTTCAATTACAAATATAGTTGCCAATATGTATGTACAGGACTGTGTAGAGCACTAAACAAGACTGTCGTAATTTTTAAATCAATTGTTTAAGCCGAAAATACTAAATAATAAATAAATTTATGGGTCTCTCTGGTCGACCAGGCAGCCATGTTCCTTGTTGCGCAACATCTCTGGATACCCCTGCTGGCCAAGTGAGCTTGCGTCCTTACTTGGTCTGAAGGGACCTCTGGCCCTAACACTAGACCCTAACACTCGATCAAGACGAGGATTGGGACAGCACTAGCTCTCACGTGAACGCGCACAACAAGGGTTAAGGGAAAGGGTTAGGGTTAAGGGGAGGAATGGGATTCAGCCTTAAAGTGCTATTTCAACATAAAGACAAAGGTGTATCTCAAAGAGGCTTCGAAATTGGACGCTAATATTTGACTAGCATTTACCTCAGCCGCAACTGGACAAATAATGAAAAAAGTAAAGTGATCCGATAAAGTAATTTTTTTAACCTTTGCAGCTTTAAGGTTGTAATTTGCGGCAACGTGCCCGCTCTGTGGCAGAGGCAGGCAGGCCAAGGTTTGAACTCAGTAATACACTCAGTAATAACACAGTAATACACTCACAAGCATTATACCATTGCATATAGCAACGCATGCTGAAGCTGCGCTGCACTCTTGGGAGAAAAAATAAATAAATAAATAAAATAAAAGATGCTTTGAAAACGGGGGCTTTAACGTGAGGATTTCCACAGAGTACACACGTTTAAAAGGCTAAAACCACTATCTATTAGTAGGCAAGTACTTTCCGAAGTAGCAGAGCAGTGAAGAAAACGGAATAAGGCTTACAACAGCAGGTTCAAGGCAGCAGACGGTCGAACAGCTGATCTGACGGTCGAACAGCGGACTGAGGCAGAGAAGAGGCTAAACCAGGGACGTCAGTAGGATTGAAAGACAGGGGGGGCTTAGCCCCCAGGCTATGCAAAACTTTACCTTGTAAAATCTTACTTACAAATGTTATTCTGATGTTAGATTTTAGATACTTCAAAAGCTGCATGGGGGGAACGTACTTAGGCCAGACCTGCTGAGTCTGATATTTTTGTTGCAATGAAGTTGTGAGAGACTGAAAATTGCACAAAAAAAAGATTTTTTTTGTGTATACTATACTTTAAAAATAAAAACCAGGGTGATTGGTTGAATTTGCATGAATTTGCATCGCAAATTCCTGGAGGGACTGATATGTATGTATGTTCATGTAGAGCCTAGGCTACAAAATCTACATACTGTATAACATAATGTAGAAAGTTAAGTTGGTCAGAATATAGCATATATAATAAATATCATAAAATAATTTAGTTTAGGCTATGCCTTAGTGCCTAGACCTGCCAACAAATGCCTGTTTAGGAAGAAAACAAAACGCCTCACATTTTCTTAGCCCTGTAGACCTTAGCCCTGTAGACCAGTGGTTCTCAAACTTTTAGACATCAAGGACCCCTAAACTGAAAGGCCGATTAGACCACAAACCCCCATTTGATTAGATGTTGTCCAGGGGTCCCCATTTTATAGGATTTTTGCTTTTAGATGTTTTATTACAGAAAGTCTATGAATGAATCTATGAAACATTGTGTTAATTATGAATGGAATTATAGTGAAAATAAGTTATTTCACTTTTTTTGGGACCTCCTCAATGACCCCTGGGGGTCCCTGGGCCCCAGTTTGAGAACCATTGCTGCAGACCACTAACATAACTTACCTCAATCAAGCCAATTTCCTCAGAATCAGCTGCCCTGCCAAACTCCTGTTTCTCTCTCTCTCTCTGTCTCCCTCTCTCTCTCTTTCTCTCTCTCTCTCAAAATATCGTCCAGTATCCATCTGCTCAATAAATTAAAGGATATAACAGTAAAATAGCATTAACAGTGACACTATAACATTTAGTTTTCAGTGACAACATTCTGTGGGGACTGTTAATACTATAGAGATAGCAGCATGCTATATTAATGGCAAAGAATAGAGAACTTCGGATAACTAACTAGGTTAGGTATTTCTTGTATTTCACTCTAGCTGGACTAACTTACAATTTCACTCTGTAGCCTATCACTCACTCTGTGTGCAGTAGCAAGTTCAGACAAAAAAAAAGACACCAATGAGACGAGACGGGACGGTGTAGCCTATCATCTTCATAGACTGTACTTCTGTTTAACTTTCGAATTTCCGTTTTTTTTGTAACTGGATATATTATTTGTTGTTTCGAAATATGAATTTGGATAACGTTAGCGATAGTGAGAGGCTTGCTACAGTTGCATTTCGAGTGATAAATCGGCGAAAACAACGTTTTATTTCTCGGATTTCCTGCTTTGTTTTAATGCCGCCAGGCGCTCTCTCTCTTCAGTCCCTCTCTACCTCGCTCGTCCACATACCGTTACGTGCACGCGGGCTCGTCGAGCCTCCGTCTCGGCCTTTTCCACCAGCTGACAGTTGGTGAAATATAAATAAAACAGACTGACTGCAGTGCACGACGACACAAACAGATGAATGGTGAAGGAAGATTGATTCAAAGTAGTGAGTGATACAGAGTGCACTGTAAAAAAAAAAAAAAAAAAAAATATATATATATATATATATTATTTTTCTTATTATTTGGGGGGGCTTAGGAACATTTTGGGGTAGCTTCAGCCCCCCTAAAACAGGCCTAACGACGTCCCTGGGCTAAACAACTAAAAAACCTAATTATTGTTCAAAAACACACCACTAAAGTCCAGTATGTTACACAGTAATACACTTACACAAGCAAAACTATACCATTCCATACATACCAACGCATGCTGAAGGAAAAACACACAGGTGCGCTATTGGGAGAGAGAAAAAGGCGTCTCCGTCATGCTGGAGCCTCGGGGCTTTAACGTGAGGATTTCCACAGAGTACACACGTTTACAAGGCTAAAAACACTATCTATTAGTAGGCAAGTACTTTCCGAAGTAGCAGAGCAGTGAAGAAAACGGAATAAGGCTTACAACAGCAGGTTCAAAGCAGCAGACGGTCGAACAGCTGATCTGACGGCCGAACAGCGGACTGAGGCAGAGAAGAGGCTAAACAACTACAAAACCTAATTATTGTTCAAAAACACAACACTAAAGTCCAGTATGTTACACAGTAATACACTTACACAAGCAAAACTATACCATTCCATACATACCAACGCATAGTGAAGGAAAAACACACGTGCTGCGCTATTTGAAGAAAAAAAAAAAAAGAGCTCTTTTACTGTGAAGATTTCGACGGTAAAAACGCTAAAAATACTCATTATTGTTCAAAAACCACTAAAGTGAAGTTTGTTACACAGTAATACACTTTCACAAGCAAAAACGCAGAGCTACAGAGAAAAGAGCTTACCTTGTCAGTTGTCCAGCCTGTAATGACTGCTCTTCTTACCGCGTGGGGCCTTAAGTAGATGGCATGAGGTGATCACGTGCTGAGGTCATGATCCTTCATTTTAGTTACATTTGGGAACTCAGGGTTTAAAAAAACCCGAAAATATACTATCTAGGCCTTATATAAAATATAAAGGGATGATAGGTCGATAGATGAATATATCAATAGAAAAAATAGATAAAAAAAATAGAAATAAATATACTTAACCAGCTACAGTGGAGCAATTTAACCTAGCACTTAGCATGGCTGCACAGGAAGGTCGGCCATTTGGAAGGCCATTTGGGAACACTCACTTCCCCTATTAAAAACAGGCCAAATGCAAGGGGGTAAGCTTCGCTTCAGAGCTCGAACCTCCCATGGGATTGCTTCGTTGCTACAAAGCGATCACCTCCCGTTAGCATTCCGCTGACCGCCATTTTGTTTTTACGTCACTTGACAGCGAATAACTTTACATCTGAAGCGTTTAAAGACTCTATTTGTCCATTGTTTATTTCTACAGAAACACGAAAATTTATAAAAGGCTCCATTACCTTGTACCTCACGTTATGATTCTGTAGCAGATGTTTTTTGTGAAAATAGGCTAACGATTGTGTCATAACCAGGCGACTTACTGTCGCATAGTCGAAAAATTACCGTACTGCCAGGAGAAGCCATAGACAGTACATGAGAAGGGAGAAGCCATAGACGGCCAAAGCTCGCAGGCAATCGGGTGGGCGTGGAGGCATGCAGTCAAGTGAGAAGGTGAAGCCCATAGAGAGTTTATGAAAAGCATCGGAACAAAATATTTCAGCTTTATTATATATAATATTTCAGTTTTCAGCAACGTTTTTGATGGATTGTAATTACTCATACTTCGATAGTAGCAAATGAATTCATATGAAGTAACATTTATCCACGAACAAGTAGGCTATGATATTTTTAAGAAATGTATATGTTGTTAAATAATGAGGGTTAGGAGGTATAGCTACACAGGAGATGGGGAAAATTATACAGCCAATGGAGAAAAAAAAACGTCTTAAAGCCAATTGCGGTTAACGTTATTCCTTTATTTATTTACAGATCCGTGTGCCACCTCCCCCCACACACCACCCATACAATGTTACTGTTACACACTGCACATATCTATACATACTGTACATATCTGTCTATATTGTTCACACTGCATATCCATGTGTTCTGCTCTTATAATGCTACTTTTAATACACTGCACATAGCCTTAGTGTAAACCATACCACTTGGTTAACTGTATACTACTGTCTACACTGCACTATGCCATATACTGTTTATACTACACTACCTGTCTATACTGTACTTTTTTTTGCACTTGTGGTTTGACATTAACTGCATTGAATTGTCTCTGTACTTGTACTCTGCACAATGACATTGAAGAGAAATATAATCAAATCTAATCTAAAGGTGTCTTGACACCTCCCTTATCAATATTCACTGTGTAGGCCACTGACTTTGAATATATATCATTATAAAGTTCTACGACATAAGTAATAAAACCACATGACATTTCTGTCAAAGCATGTCTACTTGAATGTCTACTGTGTGTTTCAATAATAAATATTGAATCATTTGGTTAATAATATTGCTTTATTAAAAGTTGAAATAGTAAAACACAAATAAAAAACATTATATAAAAAGTAATAATAATAAATAAAAAAATCCCTATCTCTGTTAAGGCTGTATATACAACCCAGAACACAGAGATACCACTCAGGACACAGATAAACAGTTCAAGTATGTATTAGGCATAAATACTCAGAGGAGATGAACAATCAAGGCTGAGCTTGTAGTCTTCTGGGAATGGACTGCAGCTTGAGGGAACCAGGCAGTGGCAGATCAGAAGAAGTTCTGAGTAGAATCCAGGAGAAGCAGGTGGTTGTGTCTGAGTGGCGTGAGGCAGGCAGCACGGCAGAGCACGGCAGGTAGGAAGCAGGTAACAGCGGGATCTGCACAGAGGAACTGAAGTTAGACAGAGAAAATACTAAATCACGAGAGTTTCTAGAAATATGTGCAGGGATACTGAGCCAAGTTACCACGTAGGAGTATGTAACGATCTGGCGCTGAAGAGGTGAACAGCCCGGGTATACATACTGCAGGTGTGAATCATGGAATGTGCATCAGCTGTGCATCAGCTGTGCCAGAGCAGGGATGAATGGCCATGCCTCTTGACGGAAGGTTGGAACAAGGCAGCTGACCCACAATCTCCTCTCAAGCTAGCTACATTCGTCGTGGGGAAGAAAAGAGAGAGGCCATGGGGTGGATGGCTAGGGTGATACATCAATGGCACGGAGGGGGAGAAAGGGTGTTGTGTGTGGGAATCAGCAGGATATCCAGGGGCTGCTCTTCTTCTAAGGGACCGGTTGAAGAAAGGAAGGAGTCCGTGCCATCGAAGTCCACCCCAGCCATAAACAAAACAGAAAAAAGTCTATGCAGATATACAATAAATCACAAATGAATTGCTCTTATCTGTTCACTGAAATAATAATATGACAATATAGGTATTACACAAGGTTTGAGGGCTTAGCATTCTTTGCTACTGCTTACTGTTAAACCTTAATTATAGTGTGAAGTCATGCCATGTATTGATTTGCAGTGTGTCAGGTGGGTTACCTATTTGGACTTGTACTTTAGGCTTCATGGCTATTGCTGTCCCCGAGGTGGAGGATGAAGACGGTCCTAGAAAAAATAAAAGGCACAGTACAGAGCACGTTAGCTTTGGTATGACTAAATAACAACATTACAACTAACAGGTGACATCTTATTTTAGCACAATCTCATACAGTTCTGAAATATATCCTAGGGTCCTGTTTCTTCAGAGATGGCATGTTTGCTAATTCAGTAGCTGACAGGGATTATATTTGGACCCAGTCTGTTTTCTAGTTATACAATTCAAATCAACTTGTGTAATACTTCCTTTGGGCACCTACAATTGATTGTTAGGCATGGTGTAGGCTAACAGCTTAATGTTAGTATTTAAACCTATGTGGAAAGAAAAATGAAAAGGGCAACCCTCAGTTATAGATGTTATTGGTGACATTATTGCCCATCTATTACCTATCTTTTATTCAACAGGCCAAAGCAGACACTTTTGTCCAAAGCGATTTACTGATTAACTTTTTTATAGGACTGATTCGTCCATTTTCTTTTGCGATGTAGCTAGATAACAGTTGACGCCATTTTGTGGTTTTATTCGGCCAAAATTAACGTTATACAACCCATATACTTTCTATGTATACAACATGTGCAAGCAAGCATGTTATCTTTAATGCCTCAGCTAGCTTAAATGATATATAACTTAATCTGACGTACTGGCGTTATATTTTTAAAATAAATAAAAGCTATGCAAAATGGCCAAACAATTAATCATAATACTTAGCAAAAGTTGCTTGTCTAAAATTAACGTTACATGTGCAAGCAAGCATGTTATCTTTACCGATGCCTCAGCTAGCTTAAATGATATATAACTTAATCTGACGTACTGGCGTTATATTTTAAATTAAATACTAGGCAAAATGACCAAATAATTAATCATAATACTTACCAAAAGTTGCTTCTCGTGATCCATCGGTCTATGTGAGATTCGTAATGACTGAGATTTCTCTCGGCACAGCTACTAGAAGACTTACAACTTTCAGACACGTTGTTCACGTCACATTTACGTTGTCTCTGTCAGTTGGAGGCTGCGCAGTAAAGCAAGCGATCACCGGAAAAGTGCTTCTAATAGCCTTCACTGGTCTCCGTCCAGAGCAACGGGGTCTATTGGTCCATTATATACTGTCTATGGCCAAATGTCCCGGGTTGGGCTTCCCTTACAGTGCTCTTCCCTTACTTAAAATGGGACATTTGGCCTGTTTTTAATAGGGGAGTTGGCTCCCCCCAAATGTCCTTCCCAAATGGAAGAAGTGTTCCCAAGTGTCCCAAAATATAAGAGTCAAAGGTCAAAAGGCCATTTTCAATGCTAATAATTTTTTTTCCACATTTAACATTAAAATAATGGCCTGGAACCTATTCAATGTTGAAGAGGGTGTTCTGAAGAATCAGTGACTAATTTTTGGTGGTCTTGGACCCATGGGAAGGGCCCCCTAATGGCTCCTCAAAAAGGTTTCTGGACATTAGGGAACATTTCTTCCATTTCCCATGGCATTTTCAAAAATTATAAATATTCATAATTAATAAAAGAAAGCCCCCAGAGACCCGAGATTTTGCACAGTAGTGGGCTGCGCGCCCCTCTACAACAGCGCATTTTTGCCATTTGGGAATTACATTTGGGAACACCCAGTCCCCCTATTAAAAACAGGCCAAATGTCCTGGGTTGGGCTTCGCTTACAGTGCCCTTCCCTTATTTAAAACGGGACATTTGGCCTGTTTTTAATAGGGTGGGTGAGTGTTCCCAAATGTCCTCTCCCAACTGGAGGAGTTTTGGATGCATTTCTGGCTTTAAACCTGAACCAGAAAAATAGCAATTTTTTGGATTGCAGCTAGAGACCTAGTTTTTCGGGATGTTGTTGCCAGCTCTTTATGGAGTAAAACGGTGTTGGTTTGGACATGCTAGCACTTAGCATGGCTGCACAGGAAGGTCGGCCATATGGGAACACTTCTTCCATTTGGGAAGGACAAATGGGAACAGTCAACCCTCCTATTAAAAGAAGGCCAAATGTCCCGGGTTGGGCTTCCCTTACAGTGCCCTCCCCTTATTTAAAACGGGACATTTGGCCTGTTTATAACAGGGTGGGTGAGTGTTCCCAATTGTCCTTCCCAAATGTCAAAAGTGTTCCTAAATGTTCTACGTTCCTGAGCAGCCATGCTAAGTGCTAGCCGACTGTGAAGCCTTAGAGTGGGCTCAGCTCCGGTCTGGCCTCCCTTCCTCTACCTGGAAGTCAGTTACTATACCAGGGGCACGAAAAGAAATTGCAACCCACATCCAACTGGGGGTGTGTGGGCCGGGGAGCGTGTCCGACTGTGAGGCCTCTGCACAGGCTCAGCTCCGGTCTGGCCCCCCTTCCTCTCCCTGGAAGTCAGTTAGTATACCAGGGGCACGAAAAAAAAAGAGGCGATAGAAGGATTCAAACCCGACCCAGGACATTTGGCCTGTTTGTAATAGGGGAGTTGGCTCCCCCCAAATGGAAGAAGTGTTCCCAAATGTGCTTCCCAAATGGAAGAAATGTTCCCAAGTGTCCCAAAATATAAGAGCCAAAGGTCAAAAGGGCATTTTCAATGCTAATAATTTTTTTTCCACATTTAACATTGAAATAATGGCCTGGAACCTATTCGATGTTGAAGAGGGTGTTCTGAAGAATCAGTGACTAATTTGTGGTGGTCCTGGACCCATGGGAAGGGCCCCTAATGGCTCCTCAAAAAGGTTTCTGGACATTTGGGAACATTTCTTCCATTTCCCATGGCATTTTCAAAAATTATAAATATTCATAATTAATAAAGGAAAGCCCCCAGAGACCCCAGATTTTGCACAGTAGTGGGCTGTGTGCCCCTCTACAACAGCGCATAATTATTTTTGTTCAAAATTCCCTCCAAAACATGGTCTTAATATCTTTATGTCCAACACCACGTTGAAATATTGTTTTGAACGGAGAAACTTTTGTTCTGATTGTGCCAGCACCCCGAAACTTCAGTATGTTGTTGCCGGGCCCAAATGGGGCGGGGCCATGTTGGTTTGGAGTTGCTAGCTCTAAGCATGCTCGCGTGGGAGGCGGGACAAGTGCAATTACAAATGAATGGGAGGATTTTATAAGGGAAAATGAATGGGAAATGTTCCCAAATGTCTGACCTTTAAACAGCCATATTTCTTCCAAAAATGGCGCTATGTGCATAAAACCTGCACGCAAGCGGCCGTCACAAACCATAGATTCAATGTGTAGGGCGTGGCCATCGTAGACCATCAGGAATCCTATCCGCTTAAGGCAAAGGTCCTGGGGGCTGGAACCAACCCAATATTGTAGCCACGCCCCTTTTATGCAACATGCTTGACATTTGTTTAAATATTTTAATGACAAGAAGTATTTTTTCAATTGCATTTATTAGGTTTATAAGGGTTTTTTTCCATTCGGGAACACTTTTGACATTTGGGAACACAAGGCGGTGTGCGAGCTGGGCAAGGAGTCCGACTGTGAGGCCTGATTGCAGGCTAATCCCAATCTGGCCTCCCTTCCTAACCCTGGAAGTAAGTTAGTACACCAGGGGCACGAAAAAAAACAAGGATTCAAAGTCCGAATCAGGACATTTGGCCTGTTTTTAATAGGGTGGTTGAGTGTTCCCAATTGTCCTTCCCAAATGGCAAAGGTGTTCCCATATGTCCTTCTCAAATGGAAGAAGTGTTCCTGAGTGTCCGAACATGTAGAAACCAAAGGTTTAAAGGCCATTTTCAATGCTAATATTTTTTTTTCACATTTAACAGTAAAATAATGATCTGAAACCATTTCAATGTTGCTGAGGGTGTTGTGGAGAACCAATGAACAAACTTTGGTGGTCCTGGACCAATGGGAAGGGTCCCTACTGGCACCCCCAGAAGGGGTCAGACAGCCCAGGACACTTGGCCTGTTTTTCATAGGGGCGTTTGGTGTTATCAATTGTCCTTACCAATTGGCATAAGTGTTCCCCATTGTCCAATGCCCCCCCCCCTCATCAAATGGCAAAAGTGTTCCCAAATGTCCTATGTACCCCCCCCCCTCTTCCACCACCCCCCAAACCCCCCCCCCAAGACCCCCCCCCCAGGCCACTACAACCCCCCTCTATCAAATGGCAAAAGTGTTCCCGTTTGGCAAAAGTGTTCCAGATTGTCCTATGCACCCCCCCCCCTCTTCCACCACCCCCCAGGCAACTACAACACCCCCTCAGTTAATCCCACCACTTTTATACCCAAGTGTCAAAAGTGTCCCCAATTGTCCCAAGCGCCCCCTTACCACGTATTCCCAATTGTAATAATTGTTGTTGTGTGGAGAGAAATAGATATAGCAACTTTAATTTAAAAACGGGAATAATAAAAACAAACGTTTTAATTTTCACTTTTACCGGAGGCTGTATTACCGAGGGTCAGCGGCGCTGCCCCCGGGCTCTGCAGCACTGGAGCCGGCTTGGATCAGCGGTGCCCCATATATATCTACGGCAACCAAACTTTACTGGTGAGACAAACGTGTGACGGTCAGGAAGACGTTTTGGCAGGGGGAAAACTGATCCGAAAATTTAACGGAACATTGTAGAAATGTAGTGGAGTAGAAAGTATAGATAATTGCTGCAAAATGTAACAAAGTAAAAGTCTAAAGTAGGCTATCCACTATTTAGTCTACTTAAGTAAAGTACAGATACCTGAAAAATGTACTTACAGTCAGGACGAATTTGTACTTTGTTACATTCTACCACTGCATTTTGGCCCTATAAATAGAGATCAATCACCAAATAACGCAGGATTTAATCAGTTTAATTGCTGATGTAAATTGCAGTGTTAGTGTTTTTTTTTGCATAATTTGATTTCTTTTTCAACAAATGATCAGAAATACATTACAGTACAATACTATCATTGTAAACGACTGTAGAATTAAATAAAATGCAGTAAGCAATCATTTGGAGCAAATTGTCATCACTCAAATGTGCGTAAGAGTGCTTTTCAGTGTTCGTAGATTTTGTTCTTAGCTAAGAACAAATCCAAGTTAAGAAAACATTAGTGAATGCCAGAATCTTCGTAAAAAGTTCGTAAGAAGGGTTTAAGAACACATTTCTTCGTAAGAACGGTTGGTGAATGAGGCCCATTGTTCCCAAGTGTCCAACATTGAAAAGACCCAAAGGTCCGAGGACATTTGGGAACACTTTTGCCATTTGGGGGTGACACTTGGGATCAGTTAAGTCCCCGATTGAAAACAGGCAAAATGTCCCATGTTTAGGTAAAGTAGGTGCAAGCCCAAACCAGGACATTTGGCCTGTTTTTAATAGGGGATTGACTGTTCCCAAGTGTCCTTCCCAAATGGACAACGTTTTCCCGATTGTCCTTCCCAAATGGAAGAATTCTTCCAAGTGTCGAACAATATAAAGATCCAAAGGTCAGAGGACATTTGGAACCAATTTTGCCATCAGGAGGGGACACTTGGGAACAGTCAAGTCCCCTATTGAAAACAGGCCAAGTGTCTCATGTCCCATATGGCCTAGCTTCGTCAGCAGCCGTGCTAAGTGCTACCATGTCCAAACAAAATACGGATATAGACATGTACCCAAGTGATGGAAACACCTCCCGATGCTTCCCTGGTAGGCCAGGCGGCTAGTGCACGTGAAGTTGCCAGGAAAGGAGACCCCAGAGGCCCACGGACTCTTGCCGCCCGTCCCCCCTGTCGCTCCCTGATGGCGAGGCAATTTTGGGAACACTTTTGCCATTTGGGATGTTTAGCCTCCATAGGGGTCTCTGCGGACATTTGGCATGCGTTTCAATGGAGCGGCTCCGGTCGAGGGTGGGGCCGGTCTGCTCGCCCGGGCGGCGCTCTGCAATTTTTAGGGCCCTCCCCCGGCACGGGACGGATGGGCCCCCGAAAAGTATCCTTACTTTCGGTCAAAGTGTTCCCGTTTGTCCTGCGAGTCGCAATGGGGAGATATGGACATGGTGGGAATCATTGGGTCGCTGAGGACCTGTGTTATGTGATTTAGGTTTCAAATTCAATGGGGAGCCATATTGGCCTTTTAGGGGTTCTGCAAAGTGAGGCGCTTTAGCAATAGAATGGTCAAAATGTAGATTTCTCCATAATTCCAGGGTAGATATGGACATGCTAGGCATCAGTCGGTCGCTGAGGACCTGTGTTATGTGATTTAGGTTTCGAATTCAACGGGGAGCCATATTGGCCTTAAATGGGTAATGCAAAGTGAGCCACTTTAGCAATAGAATGGTCAGAGGCACTTTAGTAATTGAATGGTCAAAATCTTGATTTCTCCATCATTCCAAGGTAGATATTGACATGCTGGCCATCAGTCGGTCGCTGAGGACCTGTGTTATGTGAATCAGGTTTCGAAGTCAACGTTGAGCCATATTAGCATTTTAGGGGTACTGCAAAGTGAGGCACTTTAGCAATAGAATGGTCAAAGGCACTTTAGCAATAGAGTGGTCAAAATCTTGTTTTCTCCATAATTCCAGGGTAGATATGGACATGCTGGGCATCAGTCTTTCGCTGAGGACCTGTGTTAAGTGAATCAGGTTTCGAATTCAACGTTGAGCCATATTAGCATTTTAGGGGTACTGCAAAGTGAGGCACTTTAGCAATAGAATGGTCAAAGGCACTTTAGCAATAGAGTGGTCAAAATCTTGTTTTCTCCATAATTCCAGGGTAGATATGGACATGCTGGGCATCAGCTGGTATCTGAGGACCTGTGTTATGTGATTTAGTTTTCAAATTCAAAGGGGAGCCATATTGGCCTTTTAGGGGTACTGCAAAGTGAGGCACTTTAGCAATAGACTGGCCAAAGGCACTTTAGCAATTGAATGGTCAAAATTCAAAAAGTCACATTGTTGTTTTCCTTCACCCAACCGTCCATTGCTGTCTCACGTCCCCCAGGGACCGGGGCTCGTTTCCCGCAATTCGCTTCCTCCAGAGAACGGGGCTCCCGCAAGTCGCGTCCCCCGCTGAAAGAAGATTGGCGTCGGGGTCCTGATCACCCCGTCGTTGTTGTATTCGCTATAACAACCACCTCACTTTACATGATCCCTTACGCAGCCTACATTGAAGCGATACTGGCGTTAAAGACCGGCTGATCACACTCTGATTCTGTGAATGAATGCCCGCATTGCATTGTGGGACATTGGCTTTGAATGCGCTAACTCTGTCTTATTTACTGTAATATTTCACCGGTAATAAGACCGAAATAATATGAATAAAATAAAGAAATGCATACCATGATAACAGCTAAATAAATGTTGATAGATGTAGCGTTATAGTTTTAAAAATATCAATAAACAAAGCAATCCAGTTTCACTGGCCAAAATAGACCAAAATAATAACATTAAAAGAAATACATATAAACCGTGATAAGATCTGGTGAATAAATGTTGATTAAAACAGCGGTTATTGGGCTAAAAATACCAATAATATCAAAGCTGTATCCAGCTTCTCTGCTGCAGCCCGACTGGCAGAAAGATTTGTGCTGTGATCACGTAAGATGCTTTCCATTGAAATACATTAGTTTAAAAAACGTGACCCCAACACGGAAATTTTCACAATAATGTGATGCTATCACGTTCTAATAGATTTATTTTTGTGATGCCATCACGAACTGACGTGAGACTGGGTTGCAACATAGCTTTAATTTGACTTTTTCAAAGATTGTATTTCAAAATCCTACATCAGAATGGTCCGATACTACCCGAGTGACAATCTTGGGGTGATGTACTATCCCGCTGAGGTGAAATGAGTCCGTCTGGAGTTAAAATAGACTGTCACACGAGTAACATCAGAACATTATGATATAGGATTTTAAAATGAAACGCTTTAAAAATGTCCAGTCAAAGCTATAATTTAAGTCTGTTCAGGCTGCTCTAAAAACGAAACCTCCTCTTAAGCTGGACTCATTTCACTTCAGAGTGATAGTACACCCCCCACCCAAACTATCAATCTGTTAATATCAGAGCATTCTGATGTAGGTTTCTAAAATTAAAGGCTTTAAAAATGTCCAATCAAAGCAATATTTTAACTATTTTTCAGGCTGCTAATTAAAGGTATATTTTAACTCTTGTTCAGGCTGCTCTTAAAATGAAACCTCCTGTTTAACCAGACTCATTTCACTTCAGAGTGATAGTACACCACCCCAGACTGTCACACAAGGAATAGCTCATATTTATATAAGACTCTTTTCATGTATACTGTGCGTTTCATGTTTCTACCTCACTACCTAGACAAATATTTGCACTAATTGTATATTGACACTTTATTCATTATTTTGACAGACTGTTCATGTTTACTGTGTTATTACTGATCCACATAACTAACTACATTGCATATTGCACAAAACTGTATATTGACTTCACTACTTCTCAGCATTCATATAGACTAGGCCTATCTATTTAGATATTATTTCTGCGTTATAACTGATCACTGGATCCACATCAATATCTCGCTCACAATTTCATTTTTGCACTAACTGTATTTTGACTCTTTACTACATCTCAGCAATGTTATAGACTGTCTATTTTGTGTATATTATGTTATCACCATACCACTTTCGCATATTGATGGACTTACTTAGATTTCACTTTTTGCCGACTTGCACGGCCTACTTAATCTTGTACCTTTGTAGCCTATTGTATTTTGTTTTCTTGCACTATGTTGAAGGTGAAACTGTAGGTTACTTGTACGCTTACGCTTTTCTTGGTGAGGTCGCTGTTGTAAATGAAAACCTGTTCTCAATGGCCTACCTGATTAATAAAAGTTTAAATAAAAAAAAATAATTCACATATTACAGTTCTTCACCAATATAGCTCCCCGTTGAATTCGAAACCTAAATCACATACCACAGGTCCTCAGCGATTCACTGATGCCCAGCATATCCATATCTACCCGAGATTTATGGAGAAAACCCAGCTCCAAAGAAATCTAGCTTTTGACAATTCTATAGCTAAAGTGCCTGACTTTGCACTGCCCCCCAAATGGCAAAAATATGGCTCCCCTTTGAATTTGAAGGCTGATTCACATACTCCAGCTCTGCACCCTTAGCCTGGGTAAACCCTGACGATCTTCTGGCAAATTTGAGATTTGCTCTGCAAGTCAGTCTGGCGAAGAGCTCATTCAACCCCATTTCCAGTGTCCCCAAAATCGAGGCACCAATCACAACCGCTGAGGCGGGCTTTACACCAATCACAACTGTTGAGGCGGGCTTTACGCGACAACAATAGCCCAGCGACGGCGAGCAGCTTTTTGTTTACATTCAACATGACGGCTACCAAAGCGCAGCATCACCCGGATCGTTGGTCTAATGGGTTGGACTATCCAATGCGCCCAGAGGCATTTGAGTGGTGTCCATTGGTGATGCCCCTTTGGAAATGAACTGTCAATGAACCTTTCCCAGACCCACTCTCTGAGAAGGGTCTGGTGTCAACCAGGCTACCACACCCTCCCATTGATGCCCAGCATGTCCATATCTACCGTGGAATTATGGAGAAAACCCAGCTCCAAATAAATTGGCTTACCAACATTAACTACTCATCCCGTCTTTCCCCTGGCTTCCCATGCAGCCCTAGAGTTTCTCTACTTCGCCATTAAGCCCATAATTTTATTTCACTCCACTAATCATACTAACCGACCAGTTTTTAAAGGTATGAGCCTCATACTCATCCTACTTCTCCTCTGCTCCTCAGGAGACAAAGAGACAAATTCAGGCCCCAATGCCTTCCCTACTCCCCAGATGCTTTCATTCACAGATTTCTGCAATCGCAAAAGTCTCGGCTTAATGCATCTTAATATCAGAAGTCTGCTTCCTAAATGTGATTCATTCACCGCTTGCCCATTCAGACAACCATGCTATTTTTTTTCTGTATCTGAAACCTGGCTCAGGAAACACACCAATAACTCAGAAATTTCAATCCCCAACTATACTTACATTTTCCGGCAAGATAGAATCACTAAAGGGGGAGGTGTTGCTAATTACTGTAGAGAGAGCCTACAGAGCTCAGTCATCCTATCCAGGTCTGTACCCAAACAATTTGAGCTTCTGCTTGTAAAAATCCAACTCTCTAGGAATGAGGCTGTTAGTAAATGTAAGGTACTCAACATCAGACCTGGGTGGAATGAGTTTGTGGCTGAGCAGTATGCTGAGGCAAGAGAGGCCTTTAGACTCTGGTCTGAGGCAGGTAGGCCTAGACAATGGGGGTATTGCTGGATTTGAAAAAAACTGACAAATGGTAGATTTAAGTATGCACTCAGTTTTACTAAGAAAAAATTAAAACACAATGAGAGCAGACTCGCTAGCCAGAAAGTTACAGAACAACAACCTTAATGACTTCTGGCAAGAGGTCAAAGGCTACGTTCACACCGCAAGTCTTAATGCCTGATTCTGATTTTTTGCTCAGATCCGATCTTTTGTTTGGCTGTTCACATTACCTTTTAAAATGTGGCCTATATCAGATTCCAGTGTGAACTGTTTGCGGTTTTGAACTGACCCGCATGCGCAAAAGAACAAAAACAATGATATCAGACGCAGCACGCTGTTGCACTAAAGTTAGGGAGGTTATGGAGGAAGTCAGCATTTTTATTTATTATTCAGCTTTTATTTTTTTATTTTGTATTAAAATGTTTGTGTAATGGCAGCCATGCGCAGGTGCTGAGGAGGAGAAGACTGAAGAGAAAGAGAGACAAATTTGCGGGGTTATGGCTGCAACTTCACTAAAGAGGTCTGTGTGACCGTATGGCCAATTTGCACGTCAGGAGGCTACGGGCCTCCACCACTCTGGCTTCGCCCTCGCACACGCTCCACCTCCCCGGCGGTGCGGCGACTTGGCCGGTGGTGCGCCTGACCCCGAGGGACCGGGATCCCACCTCAGCCGGCGCACGGCGGCTTTCACTTTCATTTCACCACGGGGCGACCCCGACTTGCGAGTGCGTTAGACTCCTTGGTCCGTGTTTACAGGCGGGTCGGGGGGGTTGCCGACATCACCTTTTTACGTGAGCCGATCCCCGCCCTGGCGATGCGACGCGCGGTTTGGTAACACTGAGGACAGTCCGCCCCGGTTAACAGCCGCACTAGAAGCAGGGGGCCCCGCCCCTCCCCTCGGGGAGAGGGCGCAGCGAGGGTTTTTGAGGTAAAAGTCACATCAAATCCGCCTTGGCTGTTCACACTGCGGTCGCATTGAAAAAAATCAGATCTGGGTCGGATTCAGGACCACATGTGGAAGTGGCCTGAATCTGATCTGAAAAAATCAGATCTGGGCTAGATTTGAGTGTTCACACTACTTCTTAAGAAGCCTGACCTGGTCACTTGACCCCAAAAAAATCGGATTTGGGCCACTTTGGCCTGCAGTCTGAACGTAGCCTAGAAAAGAATAACAATAAAACACCCTTACCGGCTGATATTGAAGGTGTTAGTAGCCCAGAAAAAATAACTTTGACTCTTGTAGTACCA
Organism: Perca schrenkii; assembly: GCA_025617405.1. Lineage (NCBI taxonomy): Eukaryota > Metazoa > Chordata > Actinopteri > Perciformes > Percidae > Perca > Perca schrenkii. The sequence goes on from CM046808.1 coordinate 3,564,929, forward strand.
ACTCAAAAAAAGTTCTGGGACACTGTTAAAACTATGGAGAAAAAGAACACTTCCTCCCAACTGCCCACAGCTTTGAAATCAAGTACTACCACTACCGACAAGCTCACGATATTAGAAAACTTCATTAAGCACTTAATTGAAGCCGGTCATGCTTTCTATCAGGCGGCTGGACTCCCAGTAAACTGTCCCACAACCCCCGTGGCTTCACCTCTACACCCCCCCCCCACCACGCTTCTCCTTCACCCCCAATCCTGACAGCTGACGTGTTGAGGGAGTTGCAAAATCTGGACCGTTACAAATCAGCTGGGCTAGACAATCTGGACCCATATTTCCTAAAATTATCTTCTAGTATTATTGCTTCCCCCATTACCAACCTGTTAAACCTGTCTCTCGTATCTTCAGAAATTCGTGGATATTGGAAATCTGCCGCAGTCATCCCTCTCTTCAAAGGGGGAGACATCCTTGACCCAAACTGCTATAGACCCATATCTATCTTGCCCTGTCTCTCGAAAGTCTTCAAAAGCTTGGTCAATAAACAGATTACCAACCATCTTGAATCCCATCGTGTCCTTTCCGTTATGCAACCTGGCTTCTGTGCTGGTCACAGCTGCACCACAGCCAGCCTCAAGGTCATAAACGACATCCCGGACGCCATTGACAAAAAACATTAAGTCATTAACATTGATCTTTGACCGGCTGGCCTGCATTACCATCCAGGCAGAGCGCCTCTTCAACCCCCTGTACTTAGCAGGACACAGTCGCGGACAACTGCAAAAGGGAAAATCAGCAACAAAATGCCTCCCCAACAACTGAGTGTGCAGGTGAAGAACAGATTTGCTCCTCTGCTGCAGGACCCTGGACATGACCTGGATTACGTCTCATCGTCACACAGCAGGGTAAGGACTAACAGCAATTCTAAAAGTAAAAAGCTACAGAGAAAGCTAACGACTGGGCCCCAAACTCTGATTGTGGTTGACTCTGCTGTGAAAGATATAAAAAGCAGTAAAAACACCAAAATACTCTGTTTTCCCAAAGACATGGTGTCTGACTTGGCCCAAAGAATCCAGGATATCATAGTAGCACACCCAACTGTGAAGAACATTATACTGCATATAGGGTCAAATGATGTTGTAAAGCAAGAGTCTGAAGTGCTGAATCGTGACTTTATGAATCTGCTGAACGCTGTCAGCTCCCTAAACGCAAAGGTGTTTGTCAGTGGCCCTATACCGCCAGTCAGAGGAGGAGCTGAGAGATTCGGCAGACTGTTGGCACTGAACAGATGGCTTTCAACTGCATGTACCAAAAACCATTCTCTGCAGTTCATTGACAATTTTAACATTTTCTGGGGCTGCAGACATCTTTTTAAAGCAGATGGACTATTCCTCAACAAGCCAGGAGTAAAGCTGTTCAACTCTAGCCTAATGTACTTTCTGCGCCACACATCTGCTCCCTCGGCCAAGGACATGAGACAAGATGAACCAAAACAAGAGGAAGACACAACAAAGTGCGGCAGTGAGCTACCACAGCCCCCACCTGAGCAAAGATTTGACCATGGGAGACCAAAGACCGGACATGAGAAATCTCAACACCCCTTCTCACCCATCCAACACTCCTCAAGCCCCTGTGACAACCACAAGAGCTTTGAGGACCTCTTTAAGGATACGTCGCTCTCCCCTCTTTCCCCCATCCCCATGTTGGAGTTCACTGACCAGATGAACGGTTTAATATTTTTGAGGAACTGATTTCACATACCAATCATATAAGAGCAACGCAGCTCTAACTAACACAGGGTTGAAAGTAATCGGGCCTGGTAGCCGGATTTCTGGCATATGAATATTTTAGAAAAATAAATAAATTAAAAAGTCCACATGGGATTTGTTTCGATGTGCTGGATTTAACCATACTGTCTATGGATTTAACCAATCATCGAACTTCCACCTACCAATGAAACGAGTTCTAGCCAATCAGATGCAAAGTAGGGCGGGTCTTTGCCGAAAAGCGAGAGTGCGGTGTGATCTTATATACTGTCTATGGGTGTGATCTCCGTGGTAACTCGGCTAAAAAATGGATGCAAAGTTTATCAAACTTGGAGCATGTATACAGGAAGCTTTAGTTGAGAAAGAAGTTAAAACAAATGGCGCTGGGCATGAATAGAGGACAAGAGGAAAATGGTGGAGACCATAGACAGTATATAGCTAGTGGAGACGGGAAGCTGTTTAGCACTTGGTGTCTCAAACTGAGGGAGCCGGGTGCTTCTGCAGCGCATGTTCAAGGAAGACACTGGACTGCAACAACGGTAACAAAGAGCTGGCTAGTCATTAGATGCTAGTCACAAAGCTTCTGGGTCCGTGCACTCTGTAATACGAGTACGTTACCGGCAACGACCGCTACCGCTGCAACTGTTCCTTTACTGACCGACCGTGATACAATTAATACGTGTGTGGTGTGCACGTTCATAGCGGAACATGATTTGTCATTAACAATGATGACGACGATGTAAAAGCTATCTGAAGCCCAAACTGCCTTGACAAAGCTGTCTGTTTGGAATCAGCATGGTAGGTATTTAAACATAACGGCCTTGTCCCAGAGTTTAGACGTCTAGCTATATGAAAAGATAAACAATGCCACGTTTTTAATAAATGTAAATAAAGCAGCTAATATCAACATGGACAAAATCATGAATGTACTAATTTGCTTTTTTGATGATGACCTGGCCAAAGTAGTAAAGTTTAGTTTTCACAATGATTCATTGTAGGATTATATTATTGCAATATGTAAATCCACATTGACTTTTAATTTGACATATGTTTGGAAGAAGTACAAATTGATCCAAAACTTTTTAGTCTTTAAAAATTATTACTTTTTATTATTGTGTAATGTCAGAAGGACTTTAACTGTTTTGCCAGTCAAATTAACTAATGAGTGCATATTGAAATGTTACACTGTTGGCAAAAAATGCATCTCAAAATGCATCAGATTGATGCTTTAAAATATGGAATATTTAAAATTTTCTTCCGGGGGAGCATGCCCCCGGACCCCCCTTGAGGGGTAATATCCTTCTCACTTTTTTCACCCCTGACCAGTTTTCATGCCTGAGTTATTTAAACATAACAGCCTTGTCCTGGAGTTTATGAAAAGCTAAACAATGCAAAGTTCTGATTGTGATATGTTATGTAAGGACTTTACCCCCCACCCTCCAAAACAATTTCAGGCTCAGGATTTTTTTTCACTTTAAGCCCTGGTCATATGCATGTATATATTTTATAGTTCTTTTATGTTCACTTTGGTGGTGTATATGTTCTTATCTGTGTGCTACTTAGGTTTGTCTGCAATACATATTTTTAAACCCACTGCATGGTGTATTGTATATCTGTTTCAGTTATCACTGTTCTGAATGTCATTGATGTTCAGAAACACTTTCTTTGTTAATAAAAATCTGTCTTTATTGCCCAATAAAGTAAACACAACAGGCAAAAACATATAAAAAATACATTATGTTACAGAACTATTATCAACTATTAAAACCATAACTTACATGTCAGACACACATAAAAAGGCACTCACGCAAGACCACATAACCTACAGTTCCAGAAATGCCAGCCCACAGTCTGATGCCTGTTAGCCAGTAACCTTTCCCCTCCTGTATCATAACCAACAACAATGTACAGGTACATGAACAGGTATGCATTACAAATGATTACAATAATACAGTACCACCAATACAATAATGAATGGCTACAACATGAACGCATGACTCCCATAGTTGCTTTGCAGCATATTTTGATTTTAGAAACTTCTGCTAGTTTTCAGCCTGAAAGTGGATCAGCTGCTGGGTTTCCTCCTGCGTCCCTGTGTGTGATACAGGACGGTATATGTAAAGCACGTAGCGATGTCTCCAAAGCAAATAGTGTTATGCGCTGATATCAAACGAAATTTGCTGCTAATGGAGTTTAGTTAACACTGTAGACATGCATGGATTCCTTTCAAGGCAGAAAAATGCAGGACTGTTGTGCAAATACGCAATGCAGCGTTAACGTTACCGTTAGCATTAGCATAGCAAGCTAGCAATTTTTAAAAATGTTTCAATTACAAATATAGTTGCCAATATGTATGTACAGGACTGTGTAGAGCACTAAACAAGACTGTCGTAATTTTTAAATCAATTGTTTAAGCCGAAAATACTAAATAATAAATAAATTTATGGGTCTCTCTGGTCGACCAGGCAGCCATGTTCCTTGTTGCGCAACATCTCTGGATACCCCCTGCTGGCCAAGTGAGCTTGCGTCCTTACTTGGTCTGAAGGGACCTCTGGCCCTAACACTAGACCCTAACACTCGATCAAGACGAGGATTGGGACAGCACTAGCTCTCACGTGAACGCGCACAACAAGGGTTAAGGGAAAGGGTTAGGGTTAAGGGGAGGAATGGGATTCAGCCTTAAAGTGCTATTTCAACATAAAGACAAAGGTGTATCTCAAAGAGGCTTCGAAATTGGACGCTAATATTTGACTAGCATTTACCTCAGCCGCAACTGGACAAATAATGAAAAAAGTAAAGTGATCCGATAAAGTAATTTTTTTAACCTTTGCAGCTTTAAGGTTGTAATTTGCGGCAACGTGCCCGCTCTGTGGCAGAGGCAGGCAGGCCAAGGTTTGAACTCAGTAATACACTCAGTAATAACACAGTAATACACTCACAAGCATTATACCATTGCATATAGCAGCATGCTGAAGCTGCGCTGCACTCTTGGGAGAAAAAAATAAATAAATAAATAAAATAAAAGATGCTTTGAAAAACGGGGGCTTTAACGTGAGGATTTCCACAGAGTACACACGTTTAAAAGGCTAAAACCACTATCTATTAGTAGGCAAGTACTTTCCGAAGTAGCAGAGCAGTGAAGAAAACGGAATAAGGCTTACAACAGCAGGTTCAAGGCAGCAGACGGTCGAACAGCTGATCTGACGGTCGAACAGCGGACTGAGGCAGAGAAGAGGCTAAACCAGGGACGTCAGTAGGATTGAAAGACAGGGGGGGCTTAGCCCCCAGGCTATGCAAAACTTTACCTTGTAAAATCTTACTTACAAATGTTATTCTGATGTTAGATTTTAGATACTTCAAAGCTGCATGGGGGGAATGTACTTAGGCCAGACCTGCTGAGTCTGATATTTTTGTTGCAATGAAGTTGTGAGAGACTGAAAATTGCACAAAAAAAAGATTTTTTTTTTGTGTATACTATACTTTAAAAATAAAAACCAGGGTGATTGGTTGAATTTGCATGAATTTGCATCGCAAATTCCTGGAGGGACTGATATGTATGTATGTTCATGTAGAGCCTAGCCTACAAAATCTACATACTGTATAACATAATGTAGAAAGTTAAGTTGGTCAGAATATAGCATATATAATAAATATCATAAAATAATTTAGTTTAGGCTATGCCTTACTGCCTAGACCTGCCAACAAATGCCTGTTTAGGAAGAAAACAAAACGCCTCACATTTTCTTAGCCCTGTAGACCTTAGCCCTGTAGACCAGTGGTTCTCAAACTTTTTAGACATCAAGGACCCCTAAACTGAAAGGCCGATTAGACCACAAACCCCCATTTGATTAGATTTTGTCCAGGGGTCCCCATTTTTATAGGATTTTTTGCTTTTAGATGTTTTATTACAGAAAGTCTATGAATGAATCTATGAAACATTGTGTTAATTATGAATGGAATTATAGTGAAAATAAGTTATTTCACTTTTTTTGGGACCTCCTCAATGACCCCTGGGGGTCCCTGGGCCCCAGTTTGAGAACCATTGCTGCAGACCACTAACATAACTTACCTCAATCAAGCCAATTTCCTCAGAATCAGCTGCCCTGCCAAACTCCTGTTTCTCTCTCTCTCTCTGTCTCCCTCTCTCTCTCTTTCTCTCTCTCTCTCAAAATATCGTCCAGTATCCATCTGCTCAATAAATTAAAGGATATAACAGTACAATAGCATTAACAGTGACACTATAACATTTAGTTTTCAGTGACAACATTCTGTGGGGACTGTTAATACTATAGAGATAGCAGCATGCTATATTAATGGCAAAGAATAGAGAACTTCGGATAACTAACTAAGTTAGGTATTTCTTGTATTTCACTCTAGCTGGACTAACTTACAATTTCACTCTGTAGCCTATCACTCACTCTGTGTGCAGTAGCAAGTTCAGACAAAAAAAAGATACCAATGAGACGAGACGGGACGGTGTAGTCTATCATCTTCATAGACTGTACTTCTGTTTAACTTTCGAATTTCCGTTTTTTTTGTAACTGGATATATTATTTGTTGTTTCGAAATATGAATTTGGATAACGTTAGCGATAGTGAGAGGCTTGCTACAGTTGCATTTCGAGTGATAAATCGGCGAAAACAAAGTTTTATTTCTCGGATTTCCTGCTTTGTTTTAATGCCGCCAGGCGCTCTCTCTCTCTTCAGTCCCTCTCTACCTCGCTCGTCCACATACCGTTACGTGCACGCGGGCTCGTCGAGCCTCCGTCTCGGCCTTTTCCACCAGCTGACAGTTGGTGAAATATAAATAAAACAGACTGACTGCAGTGCACGACGACACAAACAGATGAATGGTGAAGGAAGATTGATTCAAAGTAGTGAGTGATACAGAGTGCACTGTAAAAAAAAAAAGAGAAAAAAAAAAATATATATATATATATATATATATATATTATTTTTCTTATTATTTGGGGGGCTTAGGAACATTTTGGGGTAGCTTCAGCCCCCCTAAAACAGGCCTAACGACGTCCCTGGGCTAAACAACTAAAAAACCTAATTATTGTTCAAAAACACACCACTAAAGTCCAGTATGTTACACAGTAATACACTTACACAAGCAAAACTACACCATTTCATACATACCAACGCATGCTGAAGGAAAAACACACAGGTGCGCTATTTGAAGAAAAAAGAAAAAAGAGCTTTCGACGGTAAAAACGCTAAAAATACTCATTATTGTTCAAAAACACACCACTAAAGTGAAGTTTGTTACACAGTAATACACTTTCACAAGCAAAAACGCAGAGCTACAGAGAAAAGAGCTTACCTTGTCAGTTGTCCAGCCTGTAATGACTGCTCTTCTTACCGCGTGGGGCCTTAAGTAGATGGCATGAGGTGATCACGTGCTGAGGTCATGATCCTTCATTTTAGTTACATTTGGGAACTCAGGGTTTAAAAAAACCCGAAAATATACTATCTAGGCCTTATATAAAATATAAAGGGATGATAGGTCGATAGATGAATATATCAATAGAAAAAATAGATAAAAAAAATAGAAATAAATATACTTAACCAGCTACAGTGGAGCAATTTAACCTAGCACTTAGCATGGCTGCACAGGAAGGTCGGCCATTTGAAGGCCATTTGGGAACACTCACTTCCCCTATTAAAAACAGGCCAAATGCAAGGGGGTAAGCTTCGCTTCAGAGCTCGAACCTCCCATGGGATTGCTTCGTTGCTACAAAGCGATCACCTCCCGTTAGCATTCCGCTGACCGCCATTTTGTTTTTACGTCACTTGACAGCGAATAACTTTACATCTGAAGCGTTTAAAGACTCTATTTGTCCATTGTTTATTTCTACAGAAACACGAAAATTTATAAAAGGCTCCATTACCTTGTACCTCACGTTATGATTCTGTAGCAGATGTTTTTGTGAAAATAGGCTAACGATTGTGTCATAACCAGGCGACTTACTGTCGCATAGTCGAAAAATTACCGTACTGCCAGGAGAAGCCATAGACAGTACATGAGAAGGGAAAAGCCATAGACGGCCAAACTCGCAGGCAATCGGGTGGGCGTGGAGGCATGCTGTCAAGTGAGAAGGTGAAGCCCATAGAGAGTTTATGAAAAGCATCGGAACAAAATATTTCAGCTTTATTATATATAATATTTCAGTTTTCAGCAACGTTTTTATGGATTGTAATTACTCATACTTCGATAGTAGCAAATGAATTCATATGAAGTAACATTTATCCACGAACAAGTAGGCTATGATATTTTAAGAAATGTATATGTTGTTAAATAATGAAGGTTAGGAGGTATAGCTACACAGGAGATGGGAAAATTATACAGCCAATGGAGAAAAAAAAAAACGTCTTAAAGCCAATTGCGGTTAACGTTATTCCTTTATTTATTTACAGATCCGTGTGCCACCTCCCCCCACACACCACCCATACAATGTTACTGTTACACACTGCACATATCTATACATACTGTACATATCTGTCTATATTGTTCACACTGCATATCCATGTGTTCTGCTCTTATAATGCTACTTTTAATACACTGCACATAGCCTTAGTGTAAACCATACCACTTGGTTAACTGTATACTACTGTCTACACTGCACTATGCCATATACTGTTTATACTACACTACCTGTCTATACTGTTCTTTTTTTGCACTTGTGGTTTGACATTAACTGCATTGAATTGTCTCTGCACTTGTACTCTGCACAATGACATTGAAGAGAAATATAATCAAATCTAATCTAAAGGTGTCTTGACACCTCCCTTATCAATATTCACTGTGTAGGCCACTGACTTTGAATATATATCATTATAAAGTTCTACGACATAAGTAATAAAACCACATGACATTTCTGTCAAAGCATGTCTACTTGAATGTCTACTGTGTGTTTCAATAATAAATATTGAATCATTTGGTTAATAATATTGCATTATTAAAAGTTGAAATAGTAAAACACAAATAAAAACATTATATAAAAGTAATAATAATAAATAAAAAAAATCCCTATCTCTGTTAAGGCTGTATATACAACCCAGAACACAGAGATACCACTCAGGACACAGATAAACAGTTCAAGTATTTATTAGGCATAAATACTCAGAGGAGATGAACAATCAAGGCTGAGCTTGTAGTCTTCTGGGAATGGACTGCAGCTTGAGGGAACCAGGCAGTGGCAGATCAGAAGAAGTTCTGAGTAGAATCCAGGAGAAGCAGGTGGTTGTGTCTGAGTGGCGTGAGGCAGGCAGCACGGCAGAGCATGGCAGGTAGGAAGCAGGTAACAGCGGGATCTGCACAGAGGAACTGAAGTTAGACAGAGAAAATACTAAATCACGAGAGTTTCTAGAAATATGTGCAGGGATTCTGAGCCAAGTTACCACGTAGGAGTATGTAACGATCTGGCGCTGAAGAGGTGAACAACCCGGGTATACATACTGCAGGTGTGAATGATGGAATGTGCATCAGCTGTGCATCAGCTGTGCCAGAGCAGGGATGAATGGCCATGCCTCTTGACGGAAGGGGGGAACAAGGCAGCTGACCCACAATCTCCTCTCAAGCTAGCTACATTCGTCGTGGGGGAAGAAAAAGAGAGGCCATGGGGGTGGATGGCTAGGGTGATACATCAATGGCACGGAGGGGAGAAAGGGTGTTGTGTGTGGGAATCAGCAGGATATCCAGGGCTGCTCTTCTTCTAAGGGACCGGTTGAAGAAAGGAAGGAGTCCGTGCCATCGAAGTCCACCCCAGCCATAAACAAAACAGAAAAAGTCTATGCAGATATACAATAAATCACAAATGAATTGCTCTTATCTGTTCACTGAAATAATAATATGACAATATAGGTATTACAGAAGGTTTGAGGGCTTAGCATTCTTTGCTACTGCTTACTGTTAAACCTTAATTATAGTGTGAAGTCATGCCATGTATTGATTTGCAGTGTGTCAGGTGGGTTACCTATTTGGACTTGTACTTTAGGCTTCATGGCTTGCTGTCCCCGAGGTGGAGGATGGGGACGGTCCTAGAAAAAAATAAAAGGCACAGTACAGAGCACGTTAGCTTTGAGTACGACTAAACAACAACATTACAACTAACAGGTGACATCTTATTTTAGCACACTCTCATACAGTTCTGAAATATATCCTAGGGTCCTGTTTCTTCAGAGATGGCATGTTTGCTAATTCAGTAGCTGACAGGGATTGTATTTGGACCCAGTCTGTTTTCTAGTTATACAATTCAAATCAACTTGTGTAATACTTCCTTTGGGCACCTACAATTGATTGTTAGGCATGGTGTAGGCTAACAGCTTAATGTTAGTATTTAAACCTATGTGGAAAGAAAAATGATAAGGGCAACCCTCAGTTATAGATGTTATTGGTGACATTATTGCCCATCTATTACCTATCTTTTATTCAACAGGCCAAAGCAGACACTTTTGTCCAAAGGGATTTACTGATTAACTTTTTTATCGGACTGATTCGTCCATTTTCTTTTGCGATGTAGCTAGATAACAGTTGACGCCATTTTGTGGTTTTATTCGGCCAAAATTAACGTTATACAACCCATATACTTTCTATGTATACAACATGTGCAAGCAAGCATGTTATCTTTAATGCCTCAGCTAGCTTAAATGATATATAACTTAATCTGACGTACTGGCGTTATATTTTAAAATAAATAAAAGCTATGCAAAATGGCCAAACAATTAATCATAATACTTAGCAAAAGTTGCTTGTCTAAAATTAACGTTACATGTGCAAGCAAGCATGTTATCTTTACCGATGCCTCAGCTAGCTTAAATGATATATAACTTAATCTGACGTACTGGCGTTATATTTTAAATTAAATACTAGGCAAAATGACCAAATAATTAATCATAATACTTACCAAAAGTTGCTTCTCGTGATCCATCGGTCTATGTGAGATTCGTAATGACTGAGATTTCTCTCGGCACAGCTACTAGAAGACTTACAACTTTCAGACACGTTGTTCACGTCACATTTACGTTGTCTCTGTCAGTTGGAGGCTGCGCAGTAAAGCAAGCGATCACCGGAAAAGTGCTTCTAATAGCCTTCACTGGTCTCCGTCCAGAGCAACGGGGTCTATTGGTCCATTATATACTGTCTATGGCCAAATGTCCCGGGTTGGGCTTCCCTTACAGTGCTCTTCCCTTACTTAAAATGGGACATTTGGCCTGTTTTTAATAGGGGAGTTGGCTCCCCCCAAATGTCCTTCCCAAATGGAAGAAGTGTTCCCAAGTGTCCCAAAATATAAGAGTCAAAGGTCAAAAGGCCATTTTCAATGCTAATAATTTTTTTCCACATTTAACATTAAAATAATGGCCTGGAACCTATTCAATGTTGAAGAGGGTGTTCTGAAGAATCAGTGACTAATTTTTGGTGGTCTTGGACCCATGGGAAGGGCCCCTAATGGCTCCTCAAAAAGGTTTCTGGACATTAGGGAACATTTCTTCCATTTCCCATGGCATTTTCAAAAATTATAAATATTCATAATTAATAAAAGAAAGCCCCCAGAGACCCGAGATTTTGCACAGTAGTGGGCTGCGCGCCCCTCTACAACAGCGCATTTTGCCATTTGGGAATTACATTTGGGAACACCCAGTCCCCTATTAAAAAACAGGCCAAATGTCCTGGGTTGGGCTTCAAACTTACAGTGCCCTTCCCTTATTTAAAAGCGGGACATTTGGCCTGTTTTTAATAGGAGTGAGTGAGTGTTCCCAAATGTCCTCTCCCAACTGGAGGAGTTTTGGATGCATTTCTGGCTTTAAACCTGAACCAGAAAAATAGCAATTTTTTGGATTGCAGCTAGAGACCTAGTTTTTCGGGATGTTGTTGCCAGCTCTTTATGGAGTAAAAACGGTGTTGGTTTGGACATGCTAGCACTTAGCATGGCTGCACAGGAAGGTCGGCCATATGGGAACACTTCTTCCATTTGGGAAGGACAAATGGGAACAGTCAACCCTCCTATTAAAAGAAGGCCAAATGTCCCGGGTTGGGCTTCCCTTACAGTGCCCTCCCCTTATTTAAAAGCGGGACATTTGGCCTGTTTATAACAGAGGTGGGTGAGTGTTCCCAATTGTCCTTCCCAAATGTCAAAAGTGTTCCTAAATGTTCTATCGTTCCTGAGCAGCCATGCTAAGTGCTAGCCGACTGTGAAGCCTTAGAGTGGGCTCAGCTCCGGTCTGGCCTCCCTTCCTCTACCTGGAAGTCAGTTACTATACCAGGGCAATTGAAAGAAATTGCAACCCACATCCAACTGGGGGGTGTGGGCCGAGACGTCCGGACCTGGAGGCCTCTGCACAGGCTCAGCTCGGTCCTGGCTTCCTCTCCCCTGGAAGTCAGTTAGCATACCAGGGGCTTACCAGGAGAGGCGATAGAAGGATTCAAAGCCGACCCAGGACATTTGGCCTGTTTGTAATAGGGGAGTTGGCTCAAAATGCAGAAATGGAGAGTGTAAATGTGCTTTGCCAAATGGGAAAGAAATGTTCCCTAAGTGTCCCAAAATGTATAAGAGCCAAAGGTCAAAAGGGCATTTTCAATGCTAATAATTTTTCCACATTTAACATTGAAATAATGGCCTGGAACCTATTCTGATGTTGAAGAGAGTGTTCTGAAGAATCAGTGACTAATTTGTGGTGGTCCTGGACCCATGGGAAGGGCCCCTAATGAGCTCCTCAAAAAGGTTTCTGGACATTTGGGAACATTTCTTCCATTTCCCATAGCATTTTCAAAAATTATAAATATTCATAATTAATAAGGAAAGCCCCCAGAGACCCCAGATTTTGCACAGTAGTGGGCTGTGTGCCCCTCTACAACAGCGCATAATTATTTTTGTTCACATTCCCATCCAAAACATGGTCTTAATATCTTTATGTCCAACACCACGTTGAAATATTGTTTTGAACGGAGAAACTTTTTGTTCTGATTGTGCCCTTGCAAACTTCAGTATGTTGTTGCCGGGCCCAAATGAGGGCGGGGCCATATGGTTTGGAGTTGCTAGCTCTAAGCATGCTCGCGTGGGAGGCGGGACAAGTGCAATTACAAATGAATGGGAGGATTTTATAAGGGAAAATGAATGGGAAATGTTCCCAAATGTCTGACCTTTAAACAGCCATATTTCTTCCAAAAATGGCGCTATGTGCATAAAACCTGCACGCAGCGGCCGTCACAAACCATAGATTCAATGTGTAGGGCGTGGCCATCGTAGACCATCAGGAGCTCCTATCCGCTTAAGGCAAGGTCCTGGGGGCTGGAACCAACAATATTGTAGCCACGCCCCTTTTATGCAACATGCTTGACATTTGTTTAAATATTTTAATGACAAGAAGTATTTTTTTCAATTGCATTTATTAGGTTTATAAGGGTTTTTTTCCATTCGGGAACACTTTTGACATTTGGGAACACAAGGCGGTGTGCGAGCTGGGCAAGAGTCCGACTGTGAGGCCTGATTGCAGGCTAATCCCAATCTGGCCTCCCTTCCTAACCCTGGAAGTAAGTTAGTACACCAGGGGCACGAAAAAAAACAAGGATTCAAAGTCCGAATCAGGACATTTGGCCTGTTTTTAATAGGGTGGTTGAGTGTTCCCAGTTGTCCTTCCCAAATGGCAAAGGTGTTCCCATATGTCCTTCTCAAATGGAAGAAGTGTTCCTGAGTGTCGAACATGTAGAAACCAAAGGTTTAAAGGCCATTTTCAATGCTAATATTTTTTTCACATTTAACAGTAAAATAATGATCTGAAACCATTTCAATGTTGCTGAGGGTGTTGTGGAGAACCAATGAACAAACTTTGGTGGTCCTGGACCAATGGGAAGGGTCCCTACTGGCACCCCCCAGAAGGGGTCAGACAGCCCAGGACACTTGGCCTGTTTTTCATAGGGGCGTTTGGTGTTATCAATTGTCCTTACCAATTGGCATAAGTGTTCCCCCATTGTCCAATGCCCCCCTCATCAAATGGCAAAAGTGTTCCCAAATGTCCTATGTACCCCCCCTCTTCCACCACCCCAAACCCCCCAAGACCCCCCCCCCAGGCCACTACAACCCCCTCTATCAAATGGCAAAAGTGTTCCCGTTTGGCAAAAGTGTTCCAGATTGTCCTATGCACCCCCCTCTTCCACCACCCCCAGGCAACTACAACACCCCCTCAGTTAATCCCACCACTTTTTATACCCAAGTGTCAAAAGTGTCCCCAATTGTCCCAAGCGCCCCCTTACCACGTATTCCCAATTGTAATAATTGTTGTTGTGTGGAGAGAAATAGATATAGCAACTTTAATTTAAAAACGGGAATAATAAAACAAACGTTTTAATTTTCACTTTTACCGGAGGCTGTATTACCGAGGTCAGCGGCGCTGCCCCCGGGCTCTGCAGCACTGGAGCCGGCTTGGATCAGCGGTGCCCCATATATCTACGGCAACCAAACTTTACTGGTGAGACAAACGTGTGACGGTCAGGAAGACGTTTTGGGAGGGGGAAAACTGATCCGAAAATTTAACGGAACATTGTAGAAATGTAGTGGAGTAGAAAGTATAGATAATTGCTGCAAAAATGTAACAAAGTAAAAAGTCTAAAGTAGGCTATCCACTATTTAGTCTACTTAAGTAAAGTACAGATACCTGAAAAATGTACTTACAGTCAGGACGAATTTGTACTTTGTTACATTCTACCACTGCATTTTGGCCCTATAAATAGAGATCAATCACCAAATAACGCAGGATTTAATCAGTTTAATTGCTGATGTAAATTGCAGTGTTAGTGTGTTTTTTTGCATAATTTGATTTCTTTTTCAACAAATGATCAGAAATACATTACAGTACAATACTATCATTGTAAACGACTGTAGAATTAAATAAAAATGCAGTAAGCAATCATTTGGAGCAAATTGTCATCACTCAAATGTGCGTAAGAGTGCTTTTCAGTGTTCGTAGATTTTGTTCTTAGCTAAGAACAAATCCAAGTTAAGAAAACATTAGTGAATGCCAGAATCTTCGTAAAAGTTCGTAAGAAGGGTTTAAGAACACATTTCTTCGTAAGAACGGTTGGTGAATGAGGCCTCATTGTTCCCAAGTGTCCAACATTGAAAAGACCCAAAGGTCCGAGGACATTTGGGAACACTTTTGCCATTTGGGGGTGACACTTGGGATCAGTTAAGTCCCCGATTGAAAACAGGCCAAAATGTCCCATGTTTAGGTAAAGTAGGTGCAAGCCCAAACCAGGACATTTGGCCTGTTTTTAATAGGGATTGACTGTTCCCAAGTGTCCTTCCCAAATGGACAACGTTTTCCGATTGTCCTTCCCAAATGGAAGAATTCTTCCAAGTGTCGAACAATATAAAGATCCAAAGGTCAGAGGACATTTGGAACCAATTTTGCCATCAGGAGGGGGACACTTGGGAACAGTCAAGTCCCCTATTGAAAACAGGCCAAGTGTCTCATGTCCCATATGGCCTAGCCGTCAGCAGCCGTGCTAAGTGCTACCATGTCCAAACAAAATACGGATATAGACATGTACCCAAAGTGATGGAAACACCTCCCGATGCTTCCCTGGTAGGCCAGGCGGCTAGTGCACGTGAAGTTGCCAGGAAAGGAGACCCCAGAGGCCCACGGACTCTTGCCGCCCGTCCCCCCTGTCGCTCCCTGATGGCGAGGCAATTTTGGGAACACTTTTGCCATTTGGGATGTTTAGCCTCCATAGGGGGTCTCTGCGGACATTTGGCATGCGTTTCAATGGAGCGGCTCCGGTCGAGGGTGGGGGCCGGTCTGCTCGCCCGGGCGGCGCTCTGCAATTTTTAGGGGCCCTCCCCGGCACGGGACGGATGGGCCCCGAGAAATATCCTTACTTTCGGGTCAAAGTGTTCCCGTTTGTCCTGCGAGTCGCAATGGGGAGATATGGACATGGTGGGAATCATTGGGTCGCTGAGGACCTGTGTTATGTGATTTAGGTTTCAAATTCAATGGGGAGCCATATTGGCCTTTTAGGGGTTCTGCAAAGTGAGGCGCTTTAGCAATAGAATGGTCAAAATGTAGATTTCTCCATAATTCCAGGGTAGATATGGACATGCTAGGCATCAGTCGGTCGCTGAGGACCTGTGTTATGTGATTTAGGTTTCGAATTCAACGGGGAGCCATATTGGCCTTAAATGGGTAATGCAAAGTGAGCCACTTTAGCAATAGAATGGTCAGAGGCACTTTAGTAATTGAATGGTCAAAATCTTGATTTCTCCATCATTCCAAGGTAGATATTGACATGCTGGCCATCAGTCGGTCGCTGAGGACCTGTGTTATGTGAATCAGGTTTCGAAGTCAACGTTGAGCCATATTAGCATTTTAGGGGTACTGCAAAGTGAGGCACTTTAGCAATAGAATGGTCAAAGGCACTTTAGCAATAGAGTGGTCAAAATCTTGTTTTCTCCATAATTCCAGGGTAGATATGGACATGCTGGGCATCAGTCTTTCGCTGAGGACCTGTGTTAAGTGAATCAGGTTTCGAATTCAACGTTGAGCCATATTAGCATTTTAGGGGTACTGCAAAGTGAGGCACTTTAGCAATAGAATGGTCAAAGGCACTTTAGCAATAGAGTGGTCAAAATCTTGTTTTTCTCCATAATTCCAGGGTAGATATGGACATGCTGGGCATCAGCTGGTATCTGAGGACCTGTGTTATGTGATTTAGTTTTTCAAATTCAAAGGGGAGCCATATTGGCCTTTTAGGGGTACTGCAAAGTGAGGCACTTTAGCAATAGACTGGCCAAAGGCACTTTAGCAATTGAATGGTCAAAATTCAAAAAGTCACATTGTTGTTTTCCTTCACCCAACCGTCCATTGCTGTCTCACGTCCCCCAGGGACCGGGGCTCGTTTCCCGCAATTCGCTTCCTCCAGAGAACGGGGCTCCCGCAAGTCGCGTCCCCCGCTGAAAGAAGATTGGCGTCGGGGTCCTGATCACCCCGTCGTTGTTGTATTCGCTATAACAACCACCTCACTTTACATGATCCCTTACGCAGCCTACATTGAAGCGATACTGGCGTTAAAGACCGGCTGATCACACTCTGATTCTGTGAATGAATGCCCGCATTGCATTGTGGGACATTGGCTTTGAATGCGCTAACTCTGTCTTATTTACTGTAATATTTCACCGGTAATAAGACCGAAATAATATGAATAAAATAAAGAAATGCATACCATGATAACAGCTAAATAAATGTTGATAGATGTAGCGTTATAGTTTTAAAAATATCAATAAACAAAGCAATCCAGTTTCACTGGCCAAAATAGACCAAAATAATAACATTAAAAGAAATACATATAAACCGTGATAAGATCTGGTGAATAAATGTTGATTAAAACAGCGGTTATTGGGCTAAAAATACCAATAATATCAAAGCTGTATCCAGCTTCTCTGCTGCAGCCCGACTGGCAGAAAGATTTGTGCTGTGATCACGTAAGATGCTTTCCATTGAAATACATTAGTTTAAAAAACGTGACCCCAACACGGAAATTTTCACAATAATGTGATGCTATCACGTTCTAATAGATTTATTTTTGTGATGCCATCACGAACTGACGTGAGACTGGGTTGCAACATAGCTTTAATTTGACTTTTTCAAAGATTGTATTTCAAAATCCTACATCAGAATGGTCCGATACTACCCGAGTGACAATCTTGGGGTGATGTACTATCCCGCTGAGGTGAAATGAGTCCGTCTGGAGTTAAAATAGACTGTCACACGAGTAACATCAGAACATTATGATATAGGATTTTAAAATGAAACGCTTTAAAAATGTCCAGTCAAAGCTATAATTTAAGTCTGTTCAGGCTGCTCTAAAAACGAAACCTCCTCTTAAGCTGGACTCATTTCACTTCAGAGTGATAGTACACCCCCCACCCAAACTATCAATCTGTTAATATCAGAGCATTCTGATGTAGGTTTCTAAAATTAAAGGCTTTAAAAATGTCCAATCAAAGCAATATTTTAACTATTTTTCAGGCTGCTAATTAAAGGTATATTTTAACTCTTGTTCAGGCTGCTCTTAAAATGAAACCTCCTGTTTAACCAGACTCATTTCACTTCAGAGTGATAGTACACCACCCCAGACTGTCACACAAGGAATAGCTCATATTTATATAAGACTCTTTTCATGTATACTGTGCGTTTCATGTTTCTACCTCACTACCTAGACAAATATTTGCACTAATTGTATATTGACACTTTATTCATTATTTTGACAGACTGTTCATGTTTACTGTGTTATTACTGATCCACATAACTAACTACATTGCATATTGCACAAAACTGTATATTGACTTCACTACTTCTCAGCATTCATATAGACTAGGCCTATCTATTTAGATATTATTTCTGCGTTATAACTGATCACTGGATCCACATCAATATCTCGCTCACAATTTCATTTTTGCACTAACTGTATTTTGACTCTTTACTACATCTCAGCAATGTTATAGACTGTCTATTTTGTGTATATTATGTTATCACCATACCACTTTCGCATATTGATGGACTTACTTAGATTTCACTTTTTGCCGACTTGCACGGCCTACTTAATCTTGTACCTTTGTAGCCTATTGTATTTTGTTTTCTTGCACTATGTTGAAGGTGAAACTGTAGGTTACTTGTACGCTTACGCTTTTCTTGGTGAGGTCGCTGTTGTAAATGAAAACCTGTTCTCAATGGCCTACCTGATTAATAAAAGTTTAAATAAAAAAAAATAATTCACATATTACAGTTCTTCACCAATATAGCTCCCCGTTGAATTCGAAACCTAAATCACATACCACAGGTCCTCAGCGATTCACTGATGCCCAGCATATCCATATCTACCCGAGATTTATGGAGAAAACCCAGCTCCAAAGAAATCTAGCTTTTGACAATTCTATAGCTAAAGTGCCTGACTTTGCACTGCCCCCAAATGGCAAAATATGGCTCCCCTTTGAATTTGAAGGCTGATTCACATACTCCAGCTCTGCACCCTTAGCCTGGGTAAACCCTGACGATCTTCTGGCAAATTTGAGATTTGCTCTGCAAGTCAGTCTGGCGAAGAGCTCATTCAACCCCATTTCCAGTGTCCCCAAAATCGAGGCACCAATCACAACCGCTGAGGCGGGCTTTACACCAATCACAACTGTTGAGGCGGGCTTTACGCGACAACAATAGCCCAGCGACGGCGAGCAGCTTTTTGTTTACATTCAACATGACGGCTACCAAAGCGCAGCATCACCCGGATCGTTGGTCTAATGGGTTGGACTATCCAATGCGCCCAGAGGCATTTGAGTGGTGTCCATTGGTGATGCCCCTTTGGAAATGAACTGTCAATGAACCTTTCCCAGACCCACTCTCTGAGAAGGGTCTGGTGTCAACCAGGCTACCACACCCTCCCATTGATGCCCAGCATGTCCATATCTACCGTGGAATTATGGAGAAAACCCAGCTCCAAATAAATTGGCTTACCAACATTAACTACTCATCCCGTCTTTCCCCTGGCTTCCCATGCAGCCCTAGAGTTTCTCTACTTCGCCATTAAGCCCATAATTTTATTTCACTCCACTAATCATACTAACCGACCAGTTTTTAAAGGTATGAGCCTCATACTCATCCTACTTCTCCTCTGCTCCTCAGGAGACAAAGAGACAAATTCAGGCCCCAATGCCTTCCCTACTCCCCAGATGCTTTCATTCACAGATTTCTGCAATCGCAAAAGTCTCGGCTTAATGCATCTTAATATCAGAAGTCTGCTTCCTAAATGTGATTCATTCACCGCTTGCCCATTCAGACAACCATGCTATTTTTTTTCTGTATCTGAAACCTGGCTCAGGAAACACACCAATAACTCAGAAATTTCAATCCCCAACTATACTTACATTTTCCGGCAAGATAGAATCACTAAAGGGGGAGGTGTTGCTAATTACTGTAGAGAGAGCCTACAGAGCTCAGTCATCCTATCCAGGTCTGTACCCAAACAATTTGAGCTTCTGCTTGTAAAAATCCAACTCTCTAGGAATGAGGCTGTTAGTAAATGTAAGGTACTCAACATCAGACCTGGGTGGAATGAGTTTGTGGCTGAGCAGTATGCTGAGGCAAGAGAGGCCTTTAGACTCTGGTCTGAGGCAGGTAGGCCTAGACAATGGGGTATTGCTGGATTTGAAAAAACTGACAAATGGTAGATTTAAGTATGCACTCAGTTTTACTAAGAAAAATTAAAACACAATGAGAGCAGACTCGCTAGCCAGAAAGTTACAGAACAACAACCTTAATGACTTCTGGCAAGAGGTCAAAGGCTACGTTCACACCGCAAGTCTTAATGCCTGATTCTGATTTTTTGCTCAGATCCGATCTTTTGTTTGGCTGTTCACATTACCTTTTAAAATGTGGCCTATATCAGATTCCAGTGTGAACTGTTTGCGGTTTTGAACTGACCCGCATGCGCAAAAGAACAAAAACAATGATATCAGACGCAGCACGCTGTTGCACTAAAGTTAGGGAGGTTATGGAGGAAGTCAGCATTTTTATTTATTATTCAGCTTTTATTTTTTTATTTTGTATTAAAATGTTTGTGTAATGGCAGCCATGCGCAGGTGCTGAGGAGGAGAAGACTGAAGAGAAAGAGAGACAAATTTGCGGGGTTATGGCTGCAACTTCACTAAAGAGGTCTGTGTGACCGTATGGCCAATTTGCACGTCAGGAGGCTACGGGCCTCCACCACTCTGGCTCGCCCTCGCACACGCTCCACCTCCCCGGCGGTGCGGCGACTCGGCCGGTGGTGCGCCTGACCCCGAGGGACCGGGATCCCACCTCAGCCGGCGCACGGCGGCTTTCACTTTCATTTCACCACGGGGCGACCCCGACTTGCGAGTGCGTTAGACTCCTTGGTCCGTGTTTACAGGCGGGTCGGGGGGGGGGTTGCCGACATCACCTTTTTACGTGAGCCGATCCCCGCCCTGGCGATGCGACGCGCGGTTTGGTAACACTGAGGACAGTCCGCCCCGGTTAACAGCCGCACTAGAAGCAGGGGGCCCCGCCCCTCCCCTCGGGGAGAGAGGGCGCAGCGAGGGTTTTTGAGGTAAAAGTCACATCAAATCCGCCTTGGCTGTTCACACTGCGGTCGCATTGAAAAAAATCAGATCTGGGTCGGATTCAGGACCACATGTGGAAGTGGCCTGAATCTGATCTGAAAAAATCAGATCTGGGCTAGATTTGAGTGTTCACACTACTTCTTAAGAAGCCTGACCTGGTCACTTGACCCCAAAAAAATCGGATTTGGGCCACTTTGGCCTGCAGTCTGAACGTAGCCTAGAAAAGAATAACAATAAAACACCCTTACCGGCTGATATTGAAGGTGTTAGTAGCCCAGAAAAAATAACTTTGACTCTTGTAGTACCAACTCAAAAAAAGTTCTGGGACACTGTTAAAACTATGGAGAAAAAGAACACTTCCTCCCAACTGCCCACAGCTTTGAAATCAAGTACTACCACTACCGACAAGCTCACGATATTAGAAAACTTCATTAAGCACTTAATTGAAGCCGGTCATGCTTTCTATCAGGCGGCTGGACTCCCAGTAAACTGTCCCACAACCCCCGTGGCTTCACCTCTACACCCCCCACCACGCTTCTCCTTCACCCCAATCCTGACAGCTGACGTGTTGAGGGAGTTGCAAAATCTGGACCGTTACAAATCAGCTGGGCTAGACAATCTGGACCCATATTTCCTAAAATTATCTTCTAGTATTATTGCTTCCCCCATTACCAACCTGTTAAACCTGTCTCTCGTATCTTCAGAAATTCGTGGATATTGGAAATCTGCCGCAGTCATCCCTCTCTTCAAAGGGGGAGACATCCTTGACCCAAACTGCTATAGACCCATATCTATCTTGCCCTGTCTCTCGAAAGTCTTCAAAAGCTTGGTCAATAAACAGATTACCAACCATCTTGAATCCCATCGTGTCCTTTCCGTTATGCAACCTGGCTTCTGTGCTGGTCACAGCTGCACCACAGCCAGCCTCAAGGTCATAAACGACATCCCGGACGCCATTGACAAAAAACATTAAGTCATTAACATTGATCTTTGACCGGCTGGCCTGCATTACCATCCAGGCAGAGCGCCTCTTCAACCCCTGTACTTAGCAGGACACAGTCGTGGACAACTGCAAAAGGGAAAATCAGCAACAAAATGCCTCCCCAACAACTGAGTGTGCAGGTGAAGAACAGATTTGCTCCTCTGCTGCAGGACCCTGGACATGACCTGGATTACGTCTCATCGTCACACAGCAGGGTAAGGACTAACAGCAATTCTAAAAGTAAAAAGCTACAGAGAAAGCTAACGACTGGGCCCCAAACTCTGATTGTGGTTGACTCTGCTGTGAAAGATATAAAAAGCAGTAAAAACACCAAAATACTCTGTTTTCCCAAAGACATGGTGTCTGACTTGGCCCAAAGAATCCAGGATATCATAGTAGCACACCCAACTGTGAAGAACATTATACTGCATATAGGGTCAAATGATGTTGTAAAGCAAGAGTCTGAAGTGCTGAATCGTGACTTTATGAATCTGCTGAACGCTGTCAGCTCCCTAAACGCAAAGGTGTTTGTCAGTGGCCCTATACCGCCAGTCAGAGGAGGAGCTGAGAGATTCGGCAGACTGTTGGCACTGAACAGATGGCTTTCAACTGCATGTACCAAAAACCATTCTCTGCAGTTCATTGACAATTTTAACATTTTCTGGGGCTGCAGACATCTTTTTAAAGCAGATGGACTATTCCTCAACAAGCCAGGAGTAAAGCTGTTCAACTCTAGCCTAATGTACTTTCTGCGCCACACATCTGCTCCCTCGGCCAAGGACATGAGACAAGATGAACCAAAACAAGAGGAAGACACAACAAAGTGCGGCAGTGAGCTACCACAGCCCCCACCTGAGCAAAGATTTGACCATGGGAGACCAAAGACCGGACATGAGAAATCTCAACACCCCTTCTCACCCATCCAACACTCCTCAAGCCCCTGTGACAACCACAAGAGCTTTGAGGACCTCTTTAAGGATACGTCGCTCTCCCCTCTTTCCCCCATCCCCATGTTGGAGTTCACTGACCAGATGAAGCAGCTGGTGAATGCTGGAACCAAGTATGCCCCCCTTCCTTCTCCCATCGTAAAATGCCAGGCACCTCTGCCCCCTCAAGGACGGCAGCTAACTCCTTCTCCCCAAACTGATAAGGATGCTTGTGTGCAAAATGCAGTAAGCATTAACTGATATGGTCTGGGTCCAGGTTGCATGCCTAGTAACACTCATGACTCTTTCCAAGACAAGCCTGGGCCCTGCGTATTAGATTCTTCCACAATTGCTGTTGTGATAGGTAATAGAAAAAGAATGGCGAATAAGCACGTAACTGCAAACTTTGCACATTTAGCATCCATTCCTCGTCAGCCACAGTCTGTCCCAAAAAATGAAAACGCACTAACACTAGCCCTACTAAACGTTAGGTCTTTGGCAGGAAAATCATTTTTAATCAATGATTTTATTATCAAGCACAATCTTGATTTTATGTTTTTAACTGAAACCTGGTTGGACCATAATAACAGTGCTGCTGTTCTCATTGAGTCAGCACCCCCTAACTTTAGTTTTATGAGTGAGAATAGAGTGAATAAGAAAGGAGGTGGAGTCGCCATTTTGTTTAATGACTCATTCCAATGTACGCAAATATCTTACGGAAATTTTGCTTCTTTTGAATATGTGGCTCTTCAGCTAAGATCCTCCCCTCAAGCTCTACTTCTAAATATCTACACGCCACCCAAATACTGTGCATCCTTCTTTGACGATTTTAATGAACTGCTGCTCTATAATCTGTATTAACTTTGACCGTGTAATTATTGCTGGTGATTTTAACATTCATGTTGACAACCCCCAGGACCGAGGGACCAAAGAATTGTGACTCAGCATGTGACACAGCCCACGCACAATAAGGGGCACACTCTGGACTTGATTATCTCAAAGGGTCTGAACATTCCCAAGGTTGTGGTGACTGATGTTGCTCTCTCTGATCATTCCTGTGTTTTCTTTAACGGCACTATCTCTGTGCCCAAAAGTGTTCAAACAAAGTTAATCAGAAAACGGTATATCACTGAAAACACCAGTGAATCATTCATTCAGCTTTTCTCCTCTACACCCGCCCTCACTGGGGCCTCAGTCACTGAGCTTGTAGATAATTTCAACTGTAAAATTACAACTGTTATTGATGCTATTGCTCCCACTAAGGTCAAAGCTGTCTCTGGTAAGAAAAGATCTCCATGGAGAAATTTTATAGGTGTGAGAACAGAAAAAAAGAGTGTCGAAAAGCTGAACGGAGTTGGCGAAAATCTAATCTCCAGGTCCATTATAACACTTATAAAGAGAGACTTCGCATTTATAATCTGGAACTAAGAAATGCAAGGTGGTCCTTTTTCTCAGACATTATCGTCAGAAACAATAATAATTCATGTGCTTTGTTTGCTAGTGTCGATAGATTAACTAACCCTCCAGTACCAATAGCATCTGAACTGTTGTCTACCAAGGCTTGCAATGACTTTGCCTCCTTTTTCAGACAAAATTCAGAAAATTAGACAAACAGTCAGTGCCTCCATATCAAGTACAGGATATGTGTTGTCACAGTGTTCACGCAAAACAAATTCCAACATGACACAATTTCATACGATCAACATTAAAAACCTGGAGGACATTATACATTATCTGAAAACCTCCTCCTGTTGCCTTGATATTCTAAAAACGGGTGTTTTCAAAAATGTTTCGAACTGTTTGGCTTCTGATCTTCTACAGATTGTAAACACATCTCTGCTCTCAGGTATCTGAGAACTGCAGTCATCAAAACACTCCTGAAAAAGAACAATCTAGACACGACACTAATGAGCAACTATAGGCCAATATCAAACCTTCCATTTTTAAGTAAAAACATAGAAAAAGTGGTTTTTCAACAACTCAACCTTTTCTTATCGCTAAACAACAGTTTTGATGCCTTCGAGTCAGGTTTTCGACCAAACCACAGCACTGAGACGGCTCTTGTTAAAGTCTTTAATGACATCCACTTAAACACAGATAGTGTTAGAATTTCAGACTTAGTATTACTTGATCTCAGTGCTGCATTTGATACAGTAGACCATGGCATATTGCTTGACCGATTGGAAAACTGGGTTGGTCTTTCTGGCTCAGTACTAAAGTGGTTTGAATCCTATTTAAAGAATAGGGACTACTTTGTGTCTATAGGTAATTATACATCTGAGCATACAAATATGACGTGCGGAGTTCCCCAAGGCTCAGTTCTGGGGCCCCTTCTGTTCAACATCTACATGCTTCCACTGGCTCAGATTACAACAAACAACAAAATAAATTACCATAGTTATGCAGATGACACACACATTTACATAAACTTATCGCTAGGGAACTATAGCCCAATACAACAATTAAATAAGTGCATTGAACAAATTAATGACTGGATGTGCCAGAACTTTCTTAAATTAAATGAAGAAAAAACGGAGGTGGTTGTTTTTGGAGCAAAAGAGGAACAATTGAAAGTCAGCGCTCAGCTTCAAACGACAATGTTGAAAACAACAGACAAAGCCAGAAATCTTGGTGTAGTCATGGACTCAGACCTGAATTTTATAAGCCACATTAACATAATTAAAAAATCAGCCTATTATCACCTTAAAAATATATCAAGGGTTAAAGGTCTTATGTCTCAGCAGGATCTGGAAAAACTTGTCCATGCTTTTACCTTTAGTAGACTTGACTACTGTAACGGTGTCTTTACAGGTCTCCCTAAAAAATCAATCAGACAGCTGCAGCTGATTCAGAACGCTGCTGCTCGAGTCCTCACTAAAACCAGGAAAGTGGATCACATCACTCCAGTTCTGAAGTCTCTACACTGGCTTCCAGTGCCTCAAAGACTTGATTTCAAAATACTTTTACTGGTTTATAAATCACTAAACGGTTTAGGGCCAAAATACATTTCTGATCTGCTACTACATTATGACCCACCCAGACCTCTCAGGTCGTCTGGGACAGGTCTACTTGTTGTCCCCAGAATCAGAACTAAACAGGGGGAAGCAGCGTTCAGTTTTTATGCTCCACATATTTGGAACAAACTCCCAGAAAAATGTAGGTCCGCTGCAACTCTGTTCTTTTAAATCTAAGCTAAAGACCTATCTTTTTGATGTTGCTTTTCTTTAAATAATCAATTTTATTAACTTTAATTTCTTATACTGCACTGTACCTTTTATTCTTATACTGCACTATCAATTTTATTTTAGTTTTAATTTGTTTATTAATGTTTTAAAATTGTTTTTAATTGTTTTCTAACTGCTCTTTAATGTTTTATGTAAAGCACTTTGAATTGCCCTGTTGCTGAAATGTGCTATACAAATAAAGCTGCCTTGCCTTGCCTTTCCAAGGCATTTGATTCTGTTAACCATCAGATTCTCATTGACAGACTCAACAATCTTGGGTTTTCACATGACTGCCTTGCGTGGTTCAGTAACTACTTTTCTAATAGGCATTAAATCTGAGGGCCTGTTGTCTGGACCTAAAGCTGTCTGGAATTAGAAAATGTGAGAGAGTACAAATACCTAGGTGTCTGGTTAGACAGCTCCCTCTCTTTCCAGCAACACATAAAACACCTTCAGTCTAAAGTTAAGTACAAGATTGGTTTTATATTCCGCAACAGGACCTCCTTCACTCACACAGCCAAACTCACCTTGGTGAAAATGACAATCTTACAAATTCTCGATTTCAGTGTTATTTACAGAACTGCCTCAAACTCTCTCCTGAAAACATTGGATGTCACAGTATCATACATTTTGTGACCAGAGCCCCTTATAACACCCACCACTGCAAACTCTATGCTTTAACGCGCATACACTTCTCTCATCAAAACGGATGCAGCAGTTCCCATTTTTGCAAACCATACATAATTACAAAGGAAAATATTACTGAAAATGCGCTACAGGTGTTTGGATAGATCAGGAGGCACTTTACAGTACAGTCCTCAAAAAGTTGCAGCATTCCTTGTGGCTTGTTGTGTTTTACACAAAATTTCCATGAATCATGGATGTGTTGATGACATAAATGAGGAAATATTAGAGGACTTAAGGAGACGTGATGTTGAACTACGGTGCGATTGGACACTCGATGCACTCCTGGTGGAGCGGGTGGAGGGAGATGGAGTGGGGGGAGGAGGAAGGGGCACAACAGGAGCAGGTGGTGCGTTTGGAGGCCCACGCTCCATGGCTGCAGCAATCCTCTCCAGACTTGAGGAGATGCGCCCGAGAGGCCGCAGCAACATCGCCACCCGGTTAAGACGGGCATTAATTAGCCTACTTTGCTTCATCCTGGACAGCTCCCGCTGGCATGCGCCAGGCAAATCCGCCATCATTATAGCAATCCGCCATGGAACAAGCGCGCCTGCTCTTAAAGGGAATGTGAGATGACGCTCTGATTGGTTATTTTCACGTTACGCCCAAACCACACCTAACTACATCAGACCAACCCATTTTAGATTTGCGTCGGGCGCAAAACTCATTTATCCCGCCGGCATAATAGCAACAGTGCCCGAGATCTGCCCACAAAGCTATTTGCGTTTTGCGTTTCATACTTGCGTTTCAGATAGTTAAAATAGGGCCCTTTAAGTCTTTTCAGGCTGCTCTAAAAACAAAACCTCCTGTTTAACTAGACTCATTTTACTTCAGAGTGATAGTACAACAGCCCCAGACTGTCACTCGAGTAATATCAGAATATTCTGATGTAGGATTTTAAAATGAAAGCCATGGAAAATGTCCAATTAAAGCAATATTTTAACAATTTTTCAGGCTGCTAATTAAAGCTATATTTTAACTCTGTTCCGGCTGCTCTAAAAACGAAACCTCCTGTTTAACCAGACTCATTTCACTTCAGCATGATAGTACACTGCCCCAGGCTGTCACACACGTAATATCAGAACATTCTTAGGTAGGATTTTAAAATTAAAGGCTTTAAAAATGTCCAATCAAAGCAATATTTTAAGTTTTTTCAGGCTGCTAATTAAAGCTATATTTTAATTCTTGTTATGCTGCCCTTAAAACTTAACTTCCTGTTTAACCAGACTCATTTCACGCCAGAGTGAGAGTACACCACCCCAGACTGTCACTCGGGTAATATCAGAGCATTCTGATGTAGGAGCATTAAGTAGGGATCTCAGAATATGAACTAAGAATCTCAAAGTAATGAGAAACTTTAAATTATTGACTTAGAATATAAAAATATTGACTTGGAATATAAAAATATTGACTTAGTATCTCAATATATTGACTTAGCATCTCACTATATTCACTTAATATCTCAAACTATTAACTTACTATCTCAAAATATTGACTTACTATCTCAGAACATTGACTAAGAATCTTAAAGTAAGGAGAAACTTTAAAATATTGACTTTGTATCTCAATATTGACTCAGTAAGAATCTCAAAGTAATAAGAAACTTGGGCGTTCTCTTATCCTGTGTCTGTTACTTAAAACCTTTTGATATTAATGAATGTCTGTTAATTTCAAGCCATTGCCAAATGAGTTGCTATAAAGCTAATTAAGACTATCAGCTCCACACAATTCTCTGGATTCCTCAGTATGGATATGTTCAGAAGATTGTGGCGTCCGGCGACTTTCCTGCGCAGAAAGTCGAGTGAAGATTATTACCTCTTCTGAAGAGTCAATGTTTTTTAATCCTCCGGGTCCTCCTTGGTTACTAGCAACTGTGTGGAGGAGGGGTGGGGGCAGTGCGCGATCACGGGAGGTTTGTATCATGTGGACGCGCTGACAGTGTTGTTGTCATTACTTAGAATTCCTCATGGGGGAGACAGAAACTACGGTGGCCGACAGGGGCAAACGCCCTGCAACTTCAGAAAACACATGCAAATAGACAAAACACAAGCAAATTAAGAAAACAACTTTGACAACACATGTGCAGCATTCAGCAAACGCGCTGCATATACACACAACACAACCAAATATACAAACGCGATGCAATTAAAAACGATGCAGAAAGAAAAGCACACAAACCCCGAAAACACATGCAAAAGAAAAACGCTTCATCCAGATTCCACAACGGAAGTTCTCCAGACCTCGGGAGGGAGCAGTTAAGTGGAACAGCTGGATTTTCGACCCCTTTTCTGCCTTTTTATTAGAGTCGGGTATGGCTGCATAGTAGAAAGAGAACTCCTGTCTCATACCCTTAATAACATAATATAATATTAGTAATATACAGTCATCTGCTCCCGTCTCAGCCGGGAGGCTGGTGCCGTGCTTTGACCTTTCAAAATAAAAGCTCGCGTTTGGTCGGCTCGTCTTCCTTTGGTGTTTTGGATGTTTTTGAACTACAGTACGGCAATCATGCTAATGAATACAATAACTTTTTCAGGGATGTATTACTTACAAAACAATGGAGCAAGCAAAGCAGTTTTGTCTTTATTTGCAAGCGGGATTCAGGCTATTCAGTTTGATAAATTCCACGGTAAATTGGCTGGTTTACTAAACAGGGAGGGACTATTTTAAATAGTCTATTTTTTTGTATTTCAAGAGCGTATTGCTCCACAATATGAATACAGATTGGTCACTTATTTTGTTGTATAATCACAATATATATAATATATATATAATAAAGTTTTTGAACTATAGTTCAAAAACATCCAAAACAGGAAAGAAGGAAGACGAGCCGACCAAACGCGAGCTTTTATTTTGAAAGGTCGAAGCACAGCACCAGCCTCCCGGCTGAGACGGGAGCAGAGACTGTATATTACTAATATTATATTATGTTATTAATAAGGGCATGAGACAGGAGTTCTCTTTCTACTATGCAGCCATACCCGACTCTAATAAAAAGGCAGAAAAGGGGTCGAAAATCCAGCTGTTCCACTTAGCTGCTCCCTCCCGAGGTCTGGAGAACTTCCGTTGTGGAATCTGGATGCAGCGTTTTTCTTTTGCATGTGTTTTCGGGGTTTGTGTGCTTTTCTTACTGCATCGTTTTTTATTCGCATTGCGTTTATGTATTTGGTTGTGTTGTGTGTATTTGCATCGCGTTTGCTGAATGCTGCGCATGTGTTGTCAAATTAATGAAGTTGTTTTTCTTTTTGCATTGCTTCTTTTTTCGGGGTTTGCTTTCCTTTTTGCATCGTTTTTAATTGCATCGCGTTTGTATATTTGGTTGTGTTGTGTGTATATGCAGCGCATTTGCAGAATGCTGCACGTGTTGTCAAATTAATGAAGTTGTCTTCTTAATTTGCTTGTGTTTTGTCTATTTGCATGTGTTTTCTGAAGTTGCAGGGCGTTTGCCCCTGTCGGCCACCGTAAGAAACTATACACTATAGCTTTAAACCTGCGTTGTGAAATACAACATCAATATGTCCAGTAACTAGCAAATATAAACTAGAGAAGCACATATTAAATATCGAGTACTGTAGATAAAAGTCAAAATGCTTGCATTCAAATTAAGCAATACATCTACAAAATGCTATATATATATATATATATATACCTAAATATTTAAGGTCAGGTGAAGACCAAGAAAAAAGTATCCATTAAGTCAATGTGTAAAAAAGAAAATGAAGACTCGCAAGGCAACATGATTGTACATCTATATTTTGAAGGTCTACATTAAAATATAACCATGCATTCCTGACAGTATCACATACATGAGTCTCATATGCAAAAATGGAATTGGAGCCTGTAGAGGACATCACAGGCCTGTACTACAAAGCAAGATCAACATGCCCTGGATTTCTTTCAGTTACCCGGCTTCACTAACCCTAACAACCGCGGTCCCACATAAACTGTGTCACAACGGTGGTTATCAACTAGTTCAATCAACCCAGGGTTTCCCAATCTAGAGACGGACAAGTTCACATAAAAGAGGCGGTGTTTGCACAGCGTGACCAATCGCAAACATCTACCAGAGCCGCATATTTTACATAAGAATAGCAAACTATAATTCTACATAAATATGTAGAACACAGACACAGTTTAACAGGCAAAACACAATACAGTCGCTGCTTCCTAAAACAGGAAGGAAAGCTGGCAAAAAAATAGCAGTTGCTGTAGCTGCGTAAATCACAACGCTTATCAATATCACTTCCTCATCAGCCAGGCACAAGATCTGACCATAATTACACTTGTGCTTTCCATAAACTGTCATTGCTTTAGCCTATTATTTCAGTTGCAACCCTGGCAGCGGAAGCGATCGTGAGTGCAAATAAAACATATAAAAACATAATTCAAACCACTGTGCGCATTGGCAACACACGGCTAAAGAAGCCAACAAATAGCCTATATGTAATTCCCTCCCATTAAAATCTATATATTTCATAAAAATACCCATCAGGGAATGTTAACTTTTATGAGCGCGTCTCTCTCTCTCTCTCTCTCTCTCTCTCTCTCTCTCTCTCTCTCTCTCTCTCTCTCTGCGCACCGAGCTCCGCCTGATCTTCTAAGAACGGTGACACCGTTATCAATACAGTATTGATTTGTCAGTAGGTGGTGCTTTTACACCGGTTGATCTCTGATCTCCAACATAACTTGCTCCCGACCAGATAAGCCGTTCAGCATAAGTTACCACGGCGATTGAACCCGGTAACAAGTGATCCACCTTTGTGATACAAAAAACCCTGGGTTGTAGCTGAAGTTACCTCGTTAACGCCAAATCTTGCTTTGTAGTACAGGCCTCTGAATGATTATTTGTTGCATTTATTTGTTTACCTGCGAGACAGCATTTAATCATGATAGGTTACTTTTCTTTCCCATCTCCAACTTTAAAGACTTGTCATTTTAAAAAATTAAACATAATTATCATAGTATGTTGAACCACTAGGTTTTTTTTGGGAACCCTTTTTCTGGTGTGCTGACTCCTTTCCAGCCGAGATTATAAGCAAATACAGCAATTACTAATATATTTGAGCAAAACATAATTTTCAGTGTGTTCAGTTTTACATTATTATTGTATAAACATACTTTTAAAGACTGCACATGGTGACAATAATAAGGAAATGAGGTGCTGACTGGATGAAAGCTCTACAGTTGACATATATATCTATATACTGTATATTTCAGCCTGGATTAAACACATTGACATCATCTACATGGACACAGCATTGTGGAGGAGTTGGGTCTGTGTATATGCAACACAGTCTCATGGCAGTTCGTCAAATGGTCATGTTATTTTTAATCTATTGATTCGTGTTCACAGGGACGTTTTTCTCGTTTTTTACGTGGTGGCCAGCACGAAATGGTCTATATGGAGATTAACGGGGAAAGTAAACGTCACACCCGAGGGGAGGACGCCTCACGCGCCGTGAAACGGCCGTGGGGGAAGTGCGACAATAACAGGATGGCGGAGGTTGGGTTAAGGAAAATCACGACGGGGAAAGGACGCCTCACACGCCAGGAGACGGCCGCAGGGAACGAGCGACAATAATGGGACGGTTAACGGTGAAACAAAGCGATCCCCGGCCTCCGGGGTGAAAGTCCTGAATTGTTTGACCCATCCACCACCCCAACCAACCTCCTTATGTGGATTTTCGGCATTTCATACTACTCGCTACCGTAGTCGTGCTGTGACCACGACATATTTAGTTAGTTTACATTTTCGTGCTGGCCACCACGAAAAATACGACAATAACGTCCCCATTAACCAATCAATAGATTAAATAACGTGACCATATCACGAACTGCCGTGAGACTGGGTTGGTATATGTGTGTTTTGTGCATAGGCTTTTACTTTTGCCATCTGCGCATCTGGGCGTATTGAGCCGCATAAGACTGCCTGCTGGTGGGCTGACCCTCTTCTATCTCTGATTCATAAATCTCCTCTTCTTCCTCATCTACTTCTTCGTACTCTTCTTCCTCCGGCTCTTCATCCTCCATGCCTCTCTGGCGTTGTAAGTTGCTGCGAGCCTGCAAATTGAATTAGGTGAGAATTATCAGGCTCACTGAGTAATGGTTTAAAATCAGAGATCTTCAACACGGGGTCCGGGACCCCTACGGGGTCCTCAGAATCAATGCAGGGGGGCCTCCAAATGATGTTTAATATAACAAAATTTAAAAAGTCTTAAAGTGATGGTTCGGAGTAATTTCACCCTAGGGTCCTTTGCACCATGACCTCAAGCCAAACACCCCCGCAGAAGCTTTTTTCATCTGGGTCTAACATTGGGAGAGTTAGCATAGAGTAGCGTTATCAACTGAATAGCTTATTAGCGCAGGGGCTAATGGACCCACGTTTGTATCTTGTAAATGACCCCACTAATAATGCCCGAAATGATACCAAACTTCTACACTAGTACATATAGGTTATGTACTCATAAAACGATGGATTGGAAAGTTTGTAAGTGCACCAGAAGTTTATGAACACTTGCCTGCTCTCTGTTGCTTCTGCTGCTGCTATCTGCAGTTAGACGAGTGCTTAGGGCCGTCTACAAATTACTACACCGAAAAAAGATACAACAAAGATATTTATTAATTTAATGATTAAATAAGGTAATGTCTCCAAACTTATCTCAGTTATTATGTGTCTCCTGCTAGTTATACTACAGCACTTACTTAAAAAAAAAAAGTTAAATTAAAAAATATTTTTGTTGCATCTCTTTTTGGTGTTGTAATTTGTAGACGGCCCTAAGCACTCGTCTTACTGCCGGCAGCAGCAACAACAGCAGAGAGCAGAAGCCAACAGGCAAGAGTTCATAAACTTCTGGTGTACTTACAAACTTTCCAATCCATCGTTTTATGAGTACATAACCTATTTGTACTAGTGTAGAAGTTTGGTATCATTTCCGGCATTATTAGTGGGGTCATTTACGAGATACAAACGTGGGTCCATTAGCCCCTGCGCTAATAAGCTATTCAGCTGATAACGCTAATCTACGCTAACTCTCCCAATGTTAGACCCAGGTGAAAAAAGCTTCTCGGGGGGTGTTTGGCTCAAGGTCATGGTGCAAAGGACCCTAGGGTGAAATTACTCCGAACCATCACTTTAACATGAATGCACCATATTATTAGCGGAAATAAATTCCCACTGGCCTATATGTAAGGTAGTCACTAAGATAGACATCCTCAGATACAGTTAAGGATTCACTGTGCCACTTGTTTGTGGAACCTTAAAACATGACTTATAAAATCATGCCCACAATTAATATTGTAAAAGCTTGCTAATCTATGCACTAAAAAGGTATAAAGGCTTTAGGATGCCCTACACTTTAGACTTTTGTAGGCCCAGTTTAATATGCAACTTCATTTAATTAGTAGTAGGGCGTCCCTGCTCCGTCTCTCTTTCAGTGGAGAGGTCCTTGGTTCTAAAAAGTCTAAGCTCCCTGCCTTAAAAGGTAATTTCTGACAGTGTCTGACACCCTTATGGGAAGGATCCCTTTTTGTTAAAGAGTACAATCTTTTTGTTTAACCAGAAACAGCCCTGAAAAACTCAAACGTCAAACTCACCAGACTCTATTTAAATAAACAGTACTTTTAGCATGTATAGAGCCAGTGTATTTCCGCATGTAAATCGGTAAATTAAGGGTTTATTTCAACCAAACCAGAGTGGTGATTGTTGGAACAGTGGAAAGACAGAACCAAGGCAGCTTTTGATGATTAGTTAGTGATTTTGGGGAGGTTTTATTGTTAAACAAAACGGATCTTACTCTTTATGTGCCTTTTTTTAAATCCACTTTTAGTGGATGTAAATTGAAGGAGCGCAATTGACCATTAGCATAACATTGTTGTTTGTTTCACCTTTTTTAATACAGGACCAATATTAAAGATTGTTGTTCCCATTAATCACTGGAAAATAGGGTCCATGTTGAAAAATACCAATGTAAGCCTTTGAAGTGGCCATATTATGCTCATTTCAGGTTCATAATTGTATTTTGAGGTTGTACCAGAATAGGTTTACATGGTTTAATTTTCAAAAAACACCATATTTTTGTTGTACCGCACATTGCTGCAGCTCCTCTTTTCACGCTGTTTTCAGGTCTTCGTTTTAGCTACAGAGTGAGGCATCCCCCTTCTATACCGTCTTCGTTGGGAGGCGCACATGCACAGTAGCTAGGTAAGTATCTTGTCAGCTAGCGGTTTGTTTCTACAACTTCAGTCAGTACAAGGCAGGATTAGCCGGGAGACTTCTTCTAAACGAGAGCACACTTCCAACTTTGCGTGGAATACCTGCAGAACAGGGACATGGAAGTAGTTCTTTTGTAGACTATGGTGAACTTTTATATTTTTTTTGATTTTTTTTTTTGGATTATGGTGAACTAGTGAGTGTTTTGCAATTCAGAACGAGCTAGCGCTAACATGCTAGCTACGGTTAGCCACCTCGTTTAATTTTTTTTTCCAAGTTTGTATGCGTATGGAAGCACCAGAGACACAAAATAATACCCCAAATCCCAGAAAAAGTGATTTTTTTCATAATATGGGCACTTTATGGACAGCAATATAAAAATTAACAAGCACTCTCATTCTGTCACTATGATAACAAAGACATTAGAGCTCACCCTCCTGACTGTGTCTGGGTACTGGCTGTGTGGTTGTCTGTGGTTTGGGCCTGTGGTAGAGGGTAGCGTTGACCTGAGGCTTTGGCCTCTGGGGGAGGCCAGAGGAGGACTGGGGTAGCGGCTCATGAGGGGGGAAGAGTAGCCAGTCAGAGGGGTGTCCAGGCGCCCCTCCGGAATGTCAGGCATTCTAATCCGTCCACTGAACAGCTATGGATTCGAAAAGACAGGGTAATGTTTACTCCAAGCTTGTCGTTATTACCTGCTGATGGAGCTTGAAACTGCAATTATTTCAGAGCACATCTACTCTGTCAGTTCATCTTGCAAGTTGACAGCACAATTTTTAGAAAATTAGCTTATTCAGATATTTTTCAAGTACTCTATATTGACAATGTTTCTCTTTTTTCGGATTGTTCAGGTGCCGCCAGAAATTCTGCCGGATGTCCATCTTTTCGGCCTGATATTAATTACCTTCCACTTTCTTGCCGTTCTAAACTCCAGTGGATTTCTGAGGACCATGGTTGACTGCTCCTCAGAGCTCTGCAGGGTAAATCCAGACAGCTAGCTAGACTATCTGTCCAATCTGAGTTTTCTGTTGCACGACTAAAACAACTTTTGTACGTACACGTTCCACCAAAACAAGTTCCTTCCCGAGGCTATTTTGCAGCGGCACCAGGGCTCCGTCCGGCACTTAGCACCGCCCAAAACGATTGTGATTGGTTTAAAGAAACACCAGTAAACCAGAGCACTTTTTCTCTCATCCCGGAATGCTGTGTGGACTGGCCAGACCTTCCTCCGCAGCACTGTGGAGGAAGGTCTGGCAATGCGAGACTATGCATGTGTTGATCACTTCTCCACATTGGCCATGAGAAATTTTTAGACCATTTCCATTTAATTTTGAATGATATTACTATTTCAGGAATGTCTTTCATGATTCTTCAGTTCATCTCACAGTATCTCAATTGATTTGAGGCCAGGATTAAGATTACTTTTCTTATGTCTAAGCCATTTTCTAGTTCATTTTTCACTGTTTAGGCTTAATTCTATGTTGCATCTCCCAACTTCTCAATACATTAATTACATAATTTTGTTTCACGTGTTATCAACATCATTAGCTCAAGCTACCTCCAGATCCTTCTGAATGTTCATTGCCTCCAGGTTGTGGTATGTGTGGGCATAGACCTCCAGCGCCTTAGCATGGAAGAGCATCTCTACTGTGATGAAGTCTTTGAAAATCATCTGCCAAAAAACAAAGCAATAGTGGTTGTCAGTGGGACATTGATGCTGGAGGATGTTTGTGTACAGCAGCGGTGGAACAAGTATTCAGATATTTTACTTCATTAAAAATACTAATACCACACTGTAAAAACTACTCTGTTACAAGTAAAAGTCCTGTATTGAAAATGTTACTACTAAAAGTATGTAAGTATCATCAGGAAAATGTACTTGAAGTATTAAAAGTAAAAGTACTCAATGCAGAACTCTCCTCCCATTGTAGTGTGTGTAAAGGATCCAACTAGTTGTGTGTTTAATGGTCTCATCATCTCAGCTGGACTTGTAGCCGTTATATTGTCGGCTAGTTTACTTTAGAATAAAACATCAGATTTTATAAACTACATGGGTTTAGTGTGCAAAAATCTTAATGTGTAAAGTAACTAGTAACTAAAGCTGTAACAAATGAATGTAGTGGAGTAAAAAGTACAACATTTCTCTCTGAAATGTAGCAAAGTAGAACATGGCATGAAAAGAAAAGACTCAAGTAAAAGTACAAGTAGCTGAACATTTGTACTTAAGTACAGTACTTGAGTAAATGTACTTAGTTACATTCCACCACTAGTGTACGGTGGTATGTGTGGAAGTGTGACTGACTTTGATATCCTCCAGTTTCTGTCTCTGGAAGTCTGTGATGGTCTCCTCCAGTTGTTTGATGCTGTGCTGGGCCTTGTTGGAAGCCTTCTGAGCATTCACTTCTGCCTGTCAAAGAAAACACAATACAGTACACAAAGCTTTACCTCACAGTCGGTATGGGCTGCATGAAGGGTCAGTGATATGGTGCTATCCATGAGATAAACATAAAACCATGTACATTACCTGAGACTGAAAGTTCTTGTCAAGAAAATATTCTCAAGTGTAACTGTGTATAAGTTGCAACCATTGTAAACATGTATTACCTACATGAAAGTATTAACATATAGTATATAAGGCACACTGTTTACCACAAGTTTTTTCATATATGACCAGCATATTTACAACAT